>JAJNNY010000024.1:0-538138 GCA_022453515.1 Astrocystis sublimbata
CTTGCTGTCATAGCTGTCAGCCCAGTCAAGGAGGCATGTTGTCAGACCGAGATAGTCATCAAAAGAGATGGCCTTGTCGTTGTTATTGTTAGCTTGTCCACTGGCACCCATTTTGATCGATTTCGAGTTTAGATGTATAGGAAGAGAGAGTTATTCAACTGAAATAGTGTTCAAGATAAGGCTCAGAAAGGGGGAACTATGAAAGACTGTTGTGAGTGGTAAGAATGGCCAGCTCAAGACGGACTCTTTCCTGTTCTTATTTCCTATGCGACTAGACACTGACTCGGAGGACCGTTGGGGTTCGTGATGATGCAGAAGTACAGGCAGGCGTAGCTCGCGAATTACACGGACTTGCCCCACGGATGGTTGGCCATATCCCTACCTTACCGCCACAAGTCCGCCGTTGTCCAGGACACAATTAACCTTTGATCACGCATATCGGAGTGTGATCAGTCTCTCTCTGCATTTCTTCTGTTGACCGAGCATTCCAAGGCACAAGCATCGGCGTATCAGACGAGAGTGCAATGTGAGACATGGTTCGGATCACCCACCATCGAATTGTGACACACTGCGATCGTGCTTCTGTAGGCTTTATAAGTAGCAGCAAAAGAAAGCTCCCAGTCACTGCTTGAGGCCGTTAGGTGGACGTCGATCTTGCTTCATTCATTGGCCACCAAAAGGCCGTTTGTCCGGCCTGAGACCCTGCACTCGCCGACAGGTTTCATTGACTCGTTTGCAGGAACACATCTGGTGAAGTGCAAGTTGCAGTGTTAGCATTATCAACAATACTGTGTCTGTCTGTGTCCATCGTAGGTAGAAGACGTTCAAAAGCAAGGATGCCTGCTCGTACCCTCACCCTGGCGGCCTGGCGCTAGCCACAATCCCATTACAGGTTACCTTAGGTTGTCATTGCGCTCCAGAGTACATTGATGATTGTTGATTGTACCTGGCTCGCCAGGGTAGGTATCTGCCTTAGGTACATAGGTATGTAGGTACCGACCTATATATAGTAGCTTACCTAAGCCGATGCTCCATATCGGCGGACCCTTTTGGACAAGCCGACTGGCTCAATACCTAGGTACATTACCTACCTCGCTCGCTCGCCAACCTTCATGTATGTAATCTGTATGTATGTACTAAACTTCTATCTTTTGTCGGTACTCCGCTGTGCAGATTCGATCTAGCAAAAGCTGACATAAGGCACGGAGTAAGTAATGCTCACGGCAGACAGCCGGCAACCGTACCTGATGGACGGCAACGTAAACGCTGTAAAGCAACAGCAACCAGCCGATACCTACCTCCTACATGTAGGTACCTAGGTATGTACGAGTACTAGTGAGGTTCCGACGATTCGTTTGGCTACAGGGTCCTGTTCGGATGCACCTATCGGCCCCAATCAATACAGTAATCGGTACCTAGCATCTCTTGGGCCTAGACTTAGACTGACGGCAAGCTGCTACTTGCTGCCAGTGATTTATGTTGTTCCCTATCCGCCCCCCGACGCAAATCCAGTGGTGTGCAGTCGCAGTTATTCACCGTGACCACAACGTATGATATACAGCTTCATTGGCAATTGACGAGGACCTAGTACCTACCCAAGCAGAGCAGATTAATCATGGCGCAAATTCTGTCCGCAATCTACCAAATGTGGCCTGGTAAGCCGACCTTCACCGAGGACGACATCGCAGATCTCTCCGACAAGGTAGGCAGGCCGCCAAACAGCGTAGCAACGCATCGTGTCCATCTGCTAACGCCCCGCAGGTCTACTTGGTGACAGGCGGCAATACCGGTATTGGCAAGGAGACCGCGCGTGTCTTGTACTCCAAGAATGCCACAGTGTGGCTCACTTCGCGCAGTATCGAGAAAGGGACCGCTGCCATTGCGTCCATCAAGGAGGCACACCCGGCATCTAAAGGCCGATTGGAGTTGCTGCAGCTAGACCTCAGCGACCTGACCACTATCAAAGCCTCGGCTGAGAAGTTCTTGGCTCGAGAAGACCGTCTGGATGTATTGTTCAACAATGCCGGTGTTAGTAAGTCATCCCGTGAGCCTCAGCATTGCATCTGAGTTATGGCTATCTATCATCTCATCGGCGCAATGGATACTCTGTCATTCCAAAAAAAAGAAAGAAAAAAACCTGAATAGGTTCCATATATTCGTTTCATATAGCACAAGCAGATCGCGTTTACTGACCACGGATTTCATTTCCGCCGTAAACAGTGTTCCCTGACCACGGCAGTAAATCAGCGCAGGGATACGAGCTGCAGATCGGTACCAACTGCCTCGGGCCTTTCTTGTTCACACAGCTACTCACCCCTACACTGATATCGACCGCTAAGACGGCGCCGAAGGGCTCCGTCCGTGTGGTTTGGACATCTTCGTCGGCCGCTGAGCACCTGAACCCGCCAGGCGGTATCGACTTTGACAACCTCGACTACAAGCGTGAGGTTTCGTACACCTGGAGATACGGTATCAGCAAAGCCGGCAACTACTACCACGCCACCGAGTACGCCCGGCGACACGCCGACGATGGAATTATCAGTGTAGTAAGTCACCAGTCTTTTCGACCGCCACACATGCTTTGGGTATCGTGCAACTCACACCACCTGTCAATGTAGTCATTGAATCCAGGGAACCTCAAGAGTGACCTTGACAGAAACTGCAATTCTCTTCAAATGGTCTTCAGAAATGCAACAACATATCCGACAATTAACGGCGCTTACACCACGTTGTATGCTGGCGTGTCGGATGATGTTAAGGAGAACTCGGGCGCTTGGAGTAAGTTGCATCGTCATCACAGGTAACGCATTTGTTTTATTCTCTAACTAACCTTCGTTTTCTGTAGTTGTCCCGTGGGGCCGCATTGAGAATATCCGCCCAGATTTACTTGCGGGCACCAAGTCGGAGGGAGAGGGCGGAACAGGTCACGCTCAAAGGTGGTGGGCGTGGTCTGAGGAGCAGACAGGTAAATATGCATGAAGGAAATGTTGCGCGATTAACCAATGAATTTTGGCGATTTTGTATATTTGTCGGTACTTCTTGTGCCTCGTTTACTTTAAGTAACTCTAACGCCGAGCTCCCGCTTCGCATATCATTTAGATTAGGTAGCCAGCCAGTTGAATCCGTTGTTGCGAAATTTCATGCGAGTTCTCGCACGTTGCCTCTATGACTGATACCTTGATTTGCAGGTACCTTCTCATAACATGTAATTAGGTATTGGGACTCGCCCTACTGGCTTCCCAGGAGCACATCTCGTAGCACCACTCCTAGGCAGCTACGCGCAACCTCGGCGTCCATTCCGCTTGTGCGTTGTCACCCGGTGTTGAGACATTTGCTTCGTGAGTTGTCGACACACAGTTGGGACTTTGCAGCCGATTGTGTCTCGTTTTTTGAAGGGCTCACCCATTGCCCCATGTATCGATAATATAGCGGAAGGTCCTCCACGAACGATCCGACTCGAAAGTCCGGTCGAACGACAACCTCAGAAAGAGGTCTGATGTCTGACTTAGGTGGTAAAAGCTTTCATAGTCGAGACGCCCCATGATACTCATCAGAAGTTCTTCGGGCAAACTCTCGAATTTGCTCAGTTGACGGGTGGGCAAAGGCTTCGGTAGTCCCGCTTGCCCTACCCTTGTGATCGACGTTTGACGAGGATTCTGCCGAGTTCTCCTCCAAACTGCGACCCGTGAGGCTTCGAAGGAAGCTTGATCCGGCCCAAGAAAGTCGCCACTCATATCGACGCTGACGGTGTATCCGAGTCGATCTTGGTTAACCAGGCTATGATTCTAGATGTGATTGAATGCAGGCCGAGACAGGCTCCCATGGTTATTAGAGCCGCGCATATGAATCAGATGAGGATTGTCATTATTCAATTTATATAACGCATGATGAATGGTCTTTGTTTTTTCCAGAAGTACGGTGAGGGGGTGCACCGAAATAACAAAGGAGTCTAACGCACTTCCTTCTTAAAATACGAGTATTTTAACTTTTTGATGAATGAAATTATCTCTTCTTCTTCGACAGGGAGTTTTTGATTGGTGGGCTATCAGCAAGGTACGTGGCTCAGTGTACTTACCTAGGTACTATATGGACTCCTCACGGCTATTGCCAGGTCACTAGATTCCAAGCATTCCAGCAATACGATATGGTCCATGTAGTAAGGGGGACATGTTGACAGGGTACCTAGGGAGTACCTTTCTACCTTACATACATACAGGCACCGTATCCAATTCGCAGATTGCGCAAATCGGAAGTTCATGACGCACTGTCCTTTTGGTATAAATAAGTACTTATCGGTATCAAATAAGTCTGATGGCGCTACGCAGTAGTCCAAGTACACAAGGCCACACATATCGACATCATATACAGATCTTAATGCCACTAAATCTTAGATAGATGCCAACTTCTCAGCAATGCACCCAGGCGAGAATGATCAAACATCAGCTACTTCATAACGCTGCTGGCTCTGGATGTAGGATCAGGCAAGTCCCTGCTGTCTGACAAACAGTGTGCATCTCGTTTGTTTGTTTTTTCAGCTATCCCGAGTATATTTCGCCATCTAAAGTACCATACCGATAATAATGCCATCACGTAAACAAATAGAACGTCGTGTGTAGTCTATATTTTACTCGATATAGTTTCTAGCAGTAGTTTTTCTTCGGGCGAAAGATGTATGTGCTTCGGTAAAATGACCTGACCACCCGATGTGATAACGATCTCTGCCAACTGAGCCTTGGCCGCCTTCTCCTCGTCGTCCAGCGACGGATCACTGATGCTTTTCTCGGAGGGGGCCGTCAGCTCTTCCTGCGTCCACCAGTACATCGGAAAACGAGTAAAGATATTGTTAGTAACGAGGGCGACCAGAAGCATGATGCCGCAGCCGAGGAGGACTAGTGGTATGAAGTCCCAACCGAGGCTTTGCGCACTGTCGTCTATGACGGCTATTAATGCAGTCGCACCAGCCGGCGGATGTATAGTTTTCGTGAGGTCCATCACGGATGTCGTGATAGCGCACGCCAGTGCGCCGCCTAGCCAGCGAATCCAATCATCGTTGGATCGCAACTGAAACAGCTTGCTGAGCGACACCCCGATGACACTGGCTATGAGCTGACTGGCAAGGAGGTTCCGTGGTTGCGCAAATGGCGATTCGAAGGCACAAAACTCGAGCACAGCTGCGGCTCCCTATGCACGATAAACTTGTTAGGGGGAAACACTGGCAAGTGGATGGGACAGGACTGACAAAGCTTGCTACGATGCGAGGACCACTTGCAGCCACCCGAGGAATCTGATGACTTATAACCTGGACGAGGATCAAGCTCACGAAAACGCCAAACAAGGTTCTTAGATTGAGCAATATGTTCCCATACTTCTTACGAGCAGGGTACTTCCTGTGGCCAAGGAGGTACGATATAGGGTACGGAACGATATCCCAGGGCGGTGCCGGCACCATGGGATTGACATAGCGGTCGAAGTCGAAGTGCAGCTGCGAGAGTGGAGCCATGGCAGCCCTAAATGAGGCGCTAATGTGTCGCGAGATCTGGGGAAAGAAAAGATCGAGACGGTTGGTCGACGTCGGACCGCACCCAGACGAGCCAGATCTCAGAATCTCAGGTCTCTTTGTTGCATCGCATCGTGCACCACCCCGGGTTCCATTCTGCTGATATATGTCTCGCGGCTCTGACTGCATACCTTCAACATACGAACAGAACCCAGAGGCTCGACTGTATCTCCGCGGCGAAAGATCGCACTGAGATCTAGCTACAGTACGCGGGATTGTTGTCGTACGCAGTCTGCGGATACATGTACAAGCTCCTCATTTTGCTCAGGGTTCACGAGTGCGTATACTCGCACGACAGTAGACGTTCCAGCGACGGCATGTCTGTACCCCCTTATTGCCGCACAGTATGGGAGCGGCATCGTTTCGTAATAGAAACTCGGAGCCAAGAACCAGGTCGCCGGAATGACCAGCCATATGCAGGGTTGCTGTTTTAGTTGGCTAAAATTTACGTTTCGTTTTGCAAATAACCACTTCTGCGGCCTTCCGAGCTTCAGTCGCATATGACGTCTTTTTGCACTATTGTAGCGTTTCCCATCACCAAATTTGCGAACTACACTGCACTTGCACTAACTTGCCTACCACTACTACCACTTGACGATGACAGGGGGACAGGTTCAGCAAAGCTTAGCGTAGTACGGAGCCTGCTCGCCTCCTCATGCAGGCTACCTGCAACAGCTACTCGTGGGTAATTAATTACAAGAGGTAGCACATGATGTCCTTCTACACTATGAAGGCGGGTAAGTGGATAGGCACCTAGGTAAGGTAAGTTGGGACACAGGAGTTGTTTACGTTGGGTCGTGGACAAACAACACTGGGCCTGACATCTACATCTTATAAACTGCCTAGGTAGGTAGGTAGGTACTAAGTAGGTAACATGTAGGTATGGATTAATCCGACCCAACCCCTTTCCCCTGAGAGCTTTCACCCTTCTCGCCGGTCATCTCCCAACCGCGATTTCGGTACTGCTTTGGCCAGATGCCACAGCGTCCAGGCGCGAGAATTCCATTCGGATCGAGCGTATCCTTGAGCTTCTCGTTGAATTTCGCAAGTGCGTTATCGTTCCAGCTGTACGTACCGGCGATCTGATCCATCAGTGCTAGATGCGTGCGGTATTCACCGTAGCCTAATTTGGCCGCATCCTCTACCATGGCGCGAACGCAGTCCAATGCTGCCTTGCGACGCGCCGGGTCGTTGCGGTCGAACACCAACTCCACGATCAGGTGCATCTCACGAAGACCCACGATGAATGCTGGCAGCAGGTCGATGCTATGCTCATCGTGTCGGCGCCGGGCGAGCTCGATCAGTTTCGTGGCGTCGGAACCGTGCACTGGACTGACAGGAGAGAAAGCGATGTGTGCGCCGTTGGGCACCCATTGGACCCATCGCAATTCGTGAACGTCCGGCGTGCCGCTGGCGACACGATCACGGGCCCAGAAATATTCGTCGGCCGGCAGCGTGGTTGGATCAATACGCCGCGCACCGGGGACTTTCATGAACTCGGCGTCGATGATATCAAGCTTGTACTTTCGGATATGAGGAGGCCCATATGACATTCCGTAGTACACCCAAGTGTGATCACCCAATGGCGATTTAGCCATCTCTTGATGTATAATGTCCATCGGTATCGACCCCTCCCCCGTGTAATAGTTGCTTCGAGGATTTCCTGCGACCGCGAGACTTTGATTCGCATGGCGCAGTTGCGCCGCGTTCTCGAGGATGTTCCCGATCCTCAGTGGACGGATGATGTCGATCTGCATCGCATTAGACCGGTTTGATTTCTTGTGTGAGCTCGTCGAGGCATAATAGTACGTACCACCTGGGTAAGGTCTTCTTCCTTTGGGAATGTATAAGCCTAGCTGGGAGTCAGTACCTTTGCGGTCGAGACTAGTTGAGGTTCACTCACAAAGCTTTCATGCCCGCCTGGGTTCGGCATTAAGGCCACACCCATCTTCGTTACAATACCAAAGTTAGATTGTGAGAAGATGCCACTAATCGATGTCGATATTAGCAACTTTTTACCCGCATACCGTGATGCGCAGAGGAGGCCTACTCGGAATATGGACCGAAACCATAAGGGAATGTTTGCCAGGTGTTGTTGCCCGGAAGTGCCCCCATACCCGTTCTGATGACTTCTCCCGTCGGAAGTACGACCTCGAGGCCAGAGTGAGTCGCCCAGTGATCACCGTAAGGTGTATAACCAACACCTCTGTCCAGTGTATTTCCGATCACTGAGCCCCCTCCCACGTCAGGGGGGTCTATCCACAAATTCGTGTGTCCTCTTCTTTGAATCTCGTCATAAAGGGCAAAGAAGGAGACGCCCGGTTCTAGCAGACACGTATGGTCCTCTGGGTTGATATCCAGGATCTTGTTCATCCGCCTACCACTACAACCGCTGGAGTCAATAATTACCTTTTATAGTTAAGGGGTTGCTCATGAAATAGTGGTTTGCAGGTGTCTCGGGAGTACAGATACCTGTGAGGGTAATTTTTATCCCGAGACTTGCCCGAAGGTGAAATAAATGAATAACTCCAGGAGTTGCATACAGGTCGAGCAAAACAGAGCCGCGGACTCGAGGTGCCGCTCCACCATAACCGACTAAGTCAGAATATCAGTATGAGCTGTCATCATATGGGACCTCAGAGTCATACAATTTCGGCCCATTGAGATGGGGAAGATTGGGATGCGGTGATTATTTGCCCACTTCACCACTTGCTGTACTTCTTCCGTGTTGCTCGGATACACCATTGCCGAAGGCATAAACTCCTCTTCATCAACCACATGCATCATATCATGGGTATTTGGGTCTATAAGCTGATTGTTAGCATAGGCGAACGCAGACAAAATCGCATGCCAAACTTACGTTCCATATACCTAAGTAGGAAATTAGTCATGCATATGCGACGCTTCTCGCCAGTGTACCATAAGGTTTACACAGAAATCAGACTCACCAACCATCTTGAAGATCCTGGTCGTTGAGAGCCACCTGGTCCAACCCTAACTGTCCACGAAGCTCGTCTATTGCATTTCTGAATACAGGCTCCTCTGTTCCAGGAGGAAGCACAATGCCTCGTTGTCTCTTGCCTTGGATCTTTGTTTTCACCGATTGAGCGTGGGCTTTCGCTGCTTTCGCCTTCTCATACAGCGACTCGGGTATGCCCGAATACTTCTCCGAGAGGAGAGGCACGTGAGTGCCATCGTGATTAGACTCAGCCATGGTTTGAGTTCTGTACCTGAAAATAAGATAACGTGTGAAGATGGGCAATATTTTCCTAGGATACGAGGCCTACTTTAATACCGTGTTACGGTGCAGTTAAGTGGCCCCCTTTCTACCCCGCAGAACCTCGCGTCGGAGCACGATTGCCGGTGATGGAAGTTTGGTAAGTGGAGGAGCCCGGCAAGCAATCGTCGGCAGTGGTATCAGTATTATACGCAATTTTGACCACGTCTATCCGGCCGCGAATGGTCGGTCGCTCCACCGGACCACCTGCAAGTTGGATGTAGTCCCATGGTCCTCTCTTCTATTTCATATCAGGCCTAGGAATCCCCTTTTTTCAACTGTTGCACTCCACACTTCGTGGGGCCAGTTGTCGATCTAGAGGGCAATTTGTTGATTGATAATTGTTACTCAGCTGTTACGTTGGCGAATTACTATCAGATTCGGCATTTGCATTAGGATATTGCTATGATGTGCTTGTTTGGTGGGCTGGTGGCCAGGTCTACGAAACTGATTGGCCACTTAACAATACTGGCAGACGTAATGATAGAGCCTGCGTCAAAGGTACGGAAATTCGACTATTTGACCATCTCTAATTATTGGTTGCACATCCCTATGAGCCAAGACCATGATAATATTCATTGACATGCCCCAGGGCTTCACTCTTGTGCGTCATGGAAAAGAGATGTTGGTAGTGCATATGTTGAAAGAAGCGCATCGAGTATATTTTATGTTTAGCTGTCTACGGTGTTGAAATCGACTCAATACTAATAACTCAAGACTTTCTCAAATCATGCCAAATGTAAAGTATGACATGCTCAAACCCTCTGAGTACAATTTTCGTATTTCCTTACTTGCCGTCACCTCTTAGACTGTCACTGAATCTATTATATGAGCAACATCGAGGTAAAAGAATTTGAAGCATTTGGGAGAGTTATTGAGGCACTGCAATATATAGTACGGGTGGTGTTGTTCGGTATTGAGCTCCAGGTAATTAATTGCTCTTCGAAAATCAAATTTGGATGTTGAGTAATCTGAATTCCATATAGTGGACAAAATGGCAGTGAACAAACATGTCAACATTTGTCCTTGAAGTTCGAATGAGAATCCCCCCATTTGCTCGTATGTGATATTACTGTTTGTTCAACCATGACCACTGAAGTTCAAAAAGAGAGTAATTATCTTATCAGATACAACAAACACCATACATGATCGACCTGCCAGTCAGAGACTAAGGACACATTACCAAAGACGGGAACAACCCGGTCAAGTTTCATAGCATGCATTGCTGTGCCCATACACGGTCTACATGTTTTAGTGCTGCGCGTTACGAGAATATCGCCCAGATGCTCGTTCAAACATATAACTGCCTCTGGAGACTGGGACCCAGATGAACAACTGTCCAGGATCTCTGCGACTTGTACTTTCACGACTATGTAAGACAGTATGAGAGTTTATATGATTACAGCATGAAAGCCCCATCTCAGCTAAAATCTCAGGTTAGCTGTGATCATTGGTATGGTCAAAGATTGCTACCTTTGGTGACCTCCACTGCCCAGACTGGGGTCACTGTTCCCATCCGTGAGGCAATGAAAAATAGCAGCATTACAGTCTCATGGACGTTCACAGATCTGTCCGGCATATTAATTGACATTTCTATCATTCCGTTGGATCCGAAGTTCTGTCAACGTGTACCGTTCTGAAGTGGAGGACAAGGAGGGCAATTAGTGCCAAGCCTTAGCTGGGTACTATTCAAAGTTTCTACCTAGGTATGTGATGCCCAACGCGACATGGTATGTGATGATCTGAATCTATATTCAGCAGATGCTGCACGAGAGACTGGCGCTTCTCGCTGAACAATTATGTTAGCCAGGGAGAGTAAGTACTTAAAGCGGGTGGTGCGTGGCATGGCTCTACAGAGGTTCTTAACTCCACACCGATCTTTGTAACTACTAGAACGGATAGAAAAGCAGATTCTCTCGACATAAACCGAAGTTCGTACGAATCTCACACATGAGGATTGCACATGCAATGATATGTTTTCAGGCAATAAATACTGTGTTTATCGAGTGTATTTACGACTACTGATAGCATCCTAGATTCTCACGGAGCTGGAATGACCTAGGAATATGGGTTCGAGATGAATGATGGGACTTTGTCCAAATGGAACAGGTGGCGTCGCCTTAGCCCAAACACGCTCTACGGATCCATTACCAGCCTATGACATGTCATTTTCAATTCATAGATGTTTTTAGCAACTAACCGTCCTGGGGCTACCGCGGCCTCCACCACCAACAAACAATCCGTGGTCAACAGATGCTGTGTGCGCTTTGAGAGCAGCACCTTTCTCTTGCTAATGGATTTTGATACCGCCAGGAGTAACTAAAAGCAGAGACGGCCGAACAGTAATACGTACAGCCCTACAGTGTCTCATGGCATGTAGAACTTTGTAAGCATTAATTATGATGATAGCCCCGCTACATCCTCTCATCAAGTAGTATATACGAAGAGTTTGGGGTGATGAAAACCTTAACGTAACAATGTATAAGGACTGAGTTAAAGTCCAGATAGCAGAGCTTGATGATATCTGGATAAGCGTTTGGTCAGGAAATAGGGCCCCTCCAGCAGTTGCCACTTACGTCTGCCAGGCCGGCTTGATGGACGCGGGCTGAGACATTTTGCAAGAAATTAGCAAGACAATTCAAACCCCATTTAAACCCTACATACATAAGATCACATTAAAATAATCGCCCACGAGATAGCCGGGAAACGACAAGCTTGTGGAAACGATGATTACCTACCTACGTACCTACTTAGTAAGTAGATAGTCTTTGTGGGCACCACCCTGAGCGGTGATCCGTCGCAAGTCCCAGACATCATCTACGATCGTTAAGTAGAGATGGGCGAATCCAATGCATTGGGTATACTAGGTATAGCCTCATGTGACATATGACAATATGACAGGTTCACTGGCAAGGTCGCAACCGAAATGACCCCTGGCCGTTCTAGAACTCAATAGCTGGACTTAGCCACAATGAGTCGCTTGCTCAGCTTGCCAGCCCTACCTCACCTTGTCACGAGGCACGGATTGCCATTCGGGGCCATTTCTGGGATGCCGGGCCAAGCCCCCATTATCATGGCAAATCATCGAGCCGAGCCGGTGATGATCTGTTGAGAAGCCAATCAAATTTCGCTTACAGCACTGTTTGGGTACCTATGCAAGGAAGCTAAGGGGGGGGGGGCTCAAGCAGCTGTGTACTCAAGCAGCTGTGTACTCAAACACAGAGGTTCGCGGGGGCGCCGGTCCTGGTAATTGAAGATGAGTTATGGGAACGGCTTTAGATATCGATTGATCGAGAGGTGAGTTCAGAGACCAGTGATATCTGAGTGATTATGTTCTGGACGATGACATAATAATATAAGGAAGTGTTGAGGCAATGTAGAAAGCGTCGCATCTCTAGAGACGAACGCACATAGCATGAGACAACTTTGCAAGAAATCTCTTTAAAAAACGACTTTAGCATCCATCCAAAATCGGAGTTAAGCTTAGCATGGGCATAACCTAGAGAAACAATGCACTTCCGACAATGCTATGAATGCAGAGTCTCAGGGCTCCTACTGCGGTGTACGCTGACTTCGAATTGTACTCAATTGGATTGGTCTTCTTATCTTGGGCGATGCGAGATTAGGCAGTGCTACACTACCTGGTAGGTAAGCGAATTCTTCATAACCGACTGCAAGTAGAGTAAGCCGACTAGGTAGTTCTCGGTGGTACATGGACTATACATGACCGCGACTCAATCAAGGGCTATCTCTTTTTCTGATCGACGAATTGCTCATGATTTTGGGATATTAGATGTTCATGCAATTTGAAGTTTTGTAGTCTCATTGGATCAAAACGGAGTTTGAAAGTAAAACGGAATTTCCGTGGAATTGAAGCTGAACACTAGTCTATGTTAACTATATCAAAGAGCAGCGACCTACCTGGAATATATGATCACTATATGCCGGTTTGAGCTGAACGAGTTGTCGTTCCCAGCGACATCTAGTCAGCCGAAGTTCAGCTGAGATGCATAGTCGTAATTTCTTTTCAGGCTGCAATTCAGGCCCCGGATGCCCAGGTGCCCGGGTACCTGAAAATCTCTAGGATTGAGGACGCTGCCTAACACTTTCTTTTTCTTAATTGGCATGCCGTGATTTCTTCTGTTTACCGGTACCACGGTTGTGATCCCGGGACACTCGGCACCGGGTTCTAGACATTTTTAGGTCACTTCTATTATTATTGTCTAGGTGAATGAATATAGTCTTCCCAATCGAGAGAAAGCTTGGCATTGCCCCATGCTGCCTGACCTAGGTACTTACAACCACCCCCTACGATATTCGTCGTGTGGCTTCACAGTACTAACAGAAGTTCATCATAGTTCGGAGTGCATACTGCGGCTTGCTCAATCCATTACACACCCGGAAGCCTACTTAGCTATAGGATGTCATTCTACTATTTGTACGTCCCTTGAGCGACGACTCATGACGGCAAGACCATCCACTCCTTCTCCGTTGATCCTCGGCTGGTAGAACTCGCAGTGTCGTCGTAGCCTCCGGATTGCTAGTGTAAATGAATATGAGTTTGCCACGTGAGTCACAACACATGAACACAAAGAAGCGCTCCCTTCTTGTTATGATACATCATATGTAGACGACATCACGTACGCAAGCGTAAGCGCCCAGACGCTCTGTGCGATGCCAAGGGTGCCCAACTCAACAGGCACAACGTTCTGCAGGCTCAGCGATCTGGTGATTGGTACGAAAAGCAACCTAGGCATGAGCACTCTGTCACGGCTACCAACCAGAAACAAGTACTCGAGTTGTATAACAACGCTATGCTCTATGTCAGGCTGTTTCGTAATACGAGCTTGCGTTATGGCGAATGCTAATGTCGAAGGTTTGAGGGTCGAATTGCCTCGGACGCGTTGGCAGTCTAATATGGCTCTGTCGAAGGCAAATTCAGGTGCGGGGAGGATGTCGGCGCCTGTTGTTGGTGACACCGCTTTCACCGCCTTGATCTTGGCAGAAAGCAGCACCCCTTGTAAGTTGCTTGATTCGATTCAGCTTCCCCGCGCGCCGCGTATTGTATGTTCGCTGGCTGACATGCGACGAAAAAGGACAATGTGAACGCATTCCTAACCTTGGCATCGTGGGTCACGAGACGCCGTTCGCGCACAGCCTCTCGCTTGCAACCATGGCCACCACCTCAAAACCAGACACAGACCAAAGGCTTGGACTGGTTGGGACATTTGTCACTGTTCAATGTTGTAGCAACGTCGCAAAACGTCTCAGCGACTGAAGGTTTTCTGCGTACATGAACCCGCCTCTTTGACCTTGGTAGCATTATCATCTTAAGCGACATTTAAGTGCTGCAGGGTCTGTGACTTGTGAAGTCTGATACTGATACGTATCTATCTATCTATGTACAAGAAATGTGAAAGACGGCACCGCCCGAGGAAAACCGATTCGCGCCGACATATATGTCGAACTGCGAGCTTGACCAGGGAGGATAACAAGCAAAGTCCACGAGCAGTATATACCAATCAAACGAGACAAGTGCTGCACGTGGACGAGGTCTTAGATTCCGTGATGTTAGAAAGAAAAAAGACTTGGCTGGTGCCGTTTAGAGTCGTAATGTTGCCCGGGCCGGTCCGCCCTACCTGATATGGCCATGCCAATGATATGGAACCAGCCCATGGGACTTAGTCTATCCTGGGTATCTGGAAATCTTGCATTATGCCCCTGAAACCCGATCTATTCGTTTCCCGTCGCGGCGAGCGTGGGAAAGTAGGCGAGACTACCGTATTGGCATTGTAAAGTCTTGCTACAATAAGCCTCGCTGAACTCTTCGTAACGTAAGCTCAGTGCGGCCAGCGATTCGCGTCACGATGAAGGCAAGATGTCTGTTGGCATGGAAATCCGAATGGGGATTGCTAGGACAGCCAGACTCGCACAAGAACTGCAGTCAGCATCGGCGAGCGACCGATCACCTATGGCAGGGTTGGAAGTGGCGGCGAGCAATGCATGGCGTTGCAGTGTACCGACGTTCATCGTGCCCCGTGACCTGGTGACCTCGGTAAGCCTTGAAGCCTACCCACTCGAGCCACTGTACATGTGCTCATTGCGCCACTGGCAGACGAAGGTGAGACCCCATGCATGCCGATTGGTAAAACCCCCACGTGCGCCGCGGTGAAACAGGCCGGCGCCGGACAAGGCGAACGAGTCGGGGAGGCGGTCATGGGGCGGCGTGGTTGAGGGCACGGCGGGCGTTGTGTACAGCACGCTCCCTATCCATTCCCCCATTATATGCACAACCGATCGCCGTGGTGGCGCGAATTACGTGTATGCAAATCAAATGGTCATTGATTGATTGCTACGATGCCATGCGGAGTTGGTGCTGTCAGTTAGAGTGGCACATAGGAGGACGAAAGTGGCCGTGAGCGGGTGCCGCGTTGGTCGAAAAGGGGGACGTCCCTATTTATTGGCTCAAAAAGACATTGAGGCTCTGAGCAGACCTACTCGTACCTACATACAGAGGTAGAATCAGAAGTACGCGTGCCGAAAGTCCGGTCACGCTATTCTGACGGTGGTGGCATGAATGCGCTCATTCCACGATGAAGGCGGTGCAGGGAAGAATTGCACAGCCAAGAACGCCGGCGGACGTGGTCTACGGAGTAGTACCTATAATCTACAGTATCTGCCCGCCCACTTGTACTCGGTACCCACCACGATGGCGAAGTGTACTATTGACGTAATGCGTAATGTACTTGTACCGACTTACCTACATCCCGCCATCCATGGTATACCTACATGTACCTAATAGGTGAGGTGGGCAAGTGGGCTCATGGGAAGAGCCGCCAAGACCCTTTGCCATCCTGAATGCCTGGCCGATCATCCTGGCACAAGCAGGGGCCCCTAGCAAGGGTTGGGGGATAATGCGCAGAGCCTATCTTTTTGCCGGTTTGCCGTTCTTAGCGAGTCGTCGATTGGGGAATTGAAATCTTTACTTAAGTAGAAATTTTACCACCCTCCGTGCGTCATTCCGGCCCGTGATTGATGTGATAACAACAACTCCTCCCCCGTGTCTCCAAATCCTTACTATTGCTCCTATCGGCATTCGTGGACTCAACCACTCCAGCAATTGTGGACTACGAGTACGTGCCCATCCTGTCGGCAACTGGGGTTTGATGCGGTACCTATATCAGGTACTCATACTACTTACTACTACCTAGGATAGAGGAAATATCAAAGTGGGGTTGGTGGTGCTGCAGCTCAGGTATTGTTCAAGTACCATTTGATCTCAGATCCAGTGGACGGAGTCTAGCCCACATACGTTGTTGGTTGGTAGGCTACTAACAAGTTCCATCAAGTGCGATGCGAGCTAGGTAAGGTTGTTCACATCCCAGCCTTGGATATAGGCGGGTACTCACTTACTTACGTATATACTGTATTTATTATATGCGCAGTGCGATCTGGACCTCGAATTCCAATCGAGAACCATGCAGGGTGCTTATAGGTGCTTATAAGCAACTGGAACTACCTGCCGTAGAGAGGAGGTAATACTACAGGACGATAAAAAACCGTACATACCTACCTGCCTAATTCCTACGTATCATCTTCCCAATCTATCATGATGCCCAGACTCAGTTGTAACACTAACCTGCCATCGCACGTCGATCCGGTGCATTTGGTGGTGGGCGAAAGGAATGCAGCACCTACCTAACACGGCGTGCAATTGCGTCTCTCTATCTGAGATCACCAATCTCCAAAAGCGGCGCGGGCGTTGGGGTACTTAGCGAGAACCTTGAGATCGTGGGCTCCAAGTGCGAAAAATTAAATGCAGGTAACCTACCTAGGTACTGGTAGTTAGGTACTCTCCATACGTTGTAGAATAAATCATATATACGAGTAGGGGATTATTTTATATACTTCCATCTTGTTTGGAACGCAGTATATAGGCTGTATGGTAGTTCTAACGGGATCAAGAGAAACATAGTTGATTTCAGACTTGATTACATCTTCCTCCCATGTGAACATTCATTTGCAGTTAGCACTACTAGGAGCAGCACGGCTGGCGGAGATGTCTACTTGATGTACAGTACCTATGTCTCAGAAACCCCACCAGGCGACCCCCCCAAAGGCCCCACCAACCTGCAGCTGAAGATGTCCATCCCAGGCGACACGCAATTTGGAAGGACCTCAGAACACTCCCTCCCCTCTCTGTGGACAGATCCATGGATACTCTTAGGTACTTAAGTATACTTTAGGTACTCTGTCTGGCGAGCCTGATGCGTATGCCCAGCGGACTGCCCAGCATTGCCGAGAGTTAGTGGTAAGCTTAAAGCGAAAAACATCTCGGCTTGGCGCTGCTCACCCTGTCATAATCCCAGGCCAGGCCCGCTCCATTGTCCACTACCGTCTGGGCATCGTCCCTACTGCGTCCCTACTGCGTCCCTAACTGCTCGCCCCGGCACCCCGGCTGATCGCCTGTCGAGCTTGCTCACTCGCTCACTCTCACTCGCCCAGGTAGATATCTAGTAGATTAATTAATCACTTGGAACTCCCTACCGCCAGCCTAGTACCCAGCACAGATCAGCCTAGCCGTCGAGATACAGGCATACAGATACAGGGTGAACAGGGTCGTAGGCGGTTTTCGTGCTTGCATCCCTGTCAACACTTTTTCTACTCGTACGCGGAAGTACTCCCAACCGCCTGTGTATCGACCTCCCATATCCTCGTCACCCTTCGACTACATATCGCATACCTTCCCCAGTTTTCTGCCATTCTTTGACTTTCTTCACTCACACCTTTCCCACCACCACTCGACTCGCCAACCGCTGACAAGACCGCCACAACTGCTTCGTGGCACCACTGCGCGGTTCGTCTGTCCGAGGAGAGGACTCACCGGTGTCACGCCATCGCCTCTCAGTACACGGCTATACATCGTCCATTCCCTATGCTGTACATGAGCTGCCTTCTCGACCTCGACCTCGAATTCTTTTCTCTTCTCCCTTGACTCCCGCTTGGCATGCCCTCGAGGCCCTGAATGCATTGCCATCTTGAAAGTTGTTGAATGTGTTCCTAACCCTGGAAGCTGCCAGTTGCGCCCAGTCTTGAGGGTTCGCCTCGTTGGAGGAGGGAGATCAGCCCAGACTCAACTCGAGGCTTGGTTGAAGGGCCCTTGCCCTGTCCCGACAACCGATACCGAAACTGAGGGAGGAGGTTGAATCTTCCTGGTCAAGATGGCGTGGGATCATCTATCGGTCACGAAGTCGCACTTGGTGTACATTATCCTCGGCGGCTTCACCTCGCTGTTCATGCTTTGTTCGTCTTTCATCAAGGAACGACTCTATATTGGCGAAGCCACAGTGGCCACCTTGGTTGGCGTCATCTTCGGGCCGCATGCCGCTAACCTGATTGACCCCAACAGCTGGGGTAATACTGACGAAATCACACTCGAGTTTTCGCGCGTTGTCCTGGTCGTGCAATGTTTTGCCGTCGGTGTCGAGTTGCCCAAGTACTACATGGAGAAACATTGGAAATCCGTCATTTTCCTGCTCTTTCCCGTCATGACTTTCGGCTGGCTCATTACCAGTCTCATCATCTGGTGGCTGTTCCCCCTCAACTACTTGGAGAGTCTCACGGTGGCCGCCTGCGTAACAGCTACCGACCCGGTTCTTGCCTCGTCTGTTGTTGGTAAGGGTAAATTCGCAAAGCGAGTGCCTAAGCATCTAAGAGATCTGCTGTCTGCCGAGTCTGGTTGCAATGACGGCATGGCCTTCCCGTTTGTGTATTTGGCCCTCTACCTGATCCAGGATCACCTCAGTGCACGGGAAACCACCTTCCACTGGTTCGTCTACACCATTATCTACGAATGTATTTTTGGCGCCTTCTACGGATTCGTCATTGGCTACATTGCCCGGCATGGTATCAAGATTGCCGAACGACACGATCTCATTGATCGTGAAAGCTTCCTGGTCTTCTATTTCGTGCTGGCTCTCTTTTGTGCTGGCTCGGGCAGCATATTGGGCGTCGATGACTTGCTCGTTGGCTTTGCTGCCGGTGTTGGCTTTTCCAACGACGGGTGGTTCCACGAGAAGACGGAGGAATCCCACGTCTCCAACGTTATTGACTTGCTGATCAACCTGGCTTATTTCGTCTATCTGGGTACGATCATCCCCTGGGAGATGTACAACAACTCGGCAATCGGCTTGACCGCCTGGAGACTTGCGGTCATGTCGATATTCGTCATCTTGTTCCGTCGCATACCGATCATGCTACTGTTGAAGCCCATCATCCCAGACGTGAAAACCTGGCGCGAAGCTCTCTTTGCTGGTCATTTTGGCCCCATAGGTGTAGGCGCTATCTTCGTGGCAATTCTCGCCCGTGCCGAGCTGGAAACAGAACACACAGTCCCTCTCGCAGAGATTCCGCCACCGGGATCGGAGAATTACCAGGTCATCCTGCTTGTTTGGCCAATTGTCACATTCATGGTCATTTCATCTATTCTCATCCACGGCTCATCCATAGCGGTCTTCACTCTCGGCAAGCGTATCAACACTCTTTCCTTGACCATGTCGTATACTACTGCTCCGGAAGATGGCCCAGCTTGGATGAGCCGCTTGCCTCGTATCTCATCACAGTCTCGATCCCAGGCACGAACGATGTCCGATACAGACTACGATGATTTGAAGTCGCCAGATTTCCCCCCGGGGACACTCCCACCAACCGGTATGACAGGCCAATTCTTGCGGCGCCAACAAGAGGAAGAGAAGGACAACCCAAGCCGAGCCGGGAGTCGTCAATCCTCCCTTGTCAGTCGGCGGCGTAGGAAGAAGTGGGATGATGGCATCGGTCCCGGTGGACCGGTTTCTCAGTCTGCTATATTCCCCCAGAGACGAAGTGCAAGCGACCAACCAGAGCCTATGTCGCCAACATCAGACGCCGAAAACTTTGGGCCACTGTCCCCTCGTCGAGATAGCTCGACTGGCTCGCCAGGGGAGGTTGCGCAGGGGATCAAAGATGAAAAGTCGTCAGGATCAACATCTGAAGAAGAACCGAAAGAGGTGGAACAGCCAAAATTAGAAGTGTATGATGAAGGGGATCATATCGTAATAGAAAATGAGGACGGAGAGGTGGTAGCAGTCGAGCCGACACAGCATCAATCCGCTTTAGCTGATACCGAAAAACTGAAAGAAAAGGCCAAGGAAGAAGTACAAAAGCCTAGCTGGACGTATGAGTCGTTGAAGAAGACTGTTGCCAAGTGGCGCGACGACGAAGTCCAGAAGCGCAAAGACAAACCCAAGGAGGAGCGCAAGCATGCGCCGGCATGGGCTTATCAATTTGGTAACACGGTAAGTGAAGCTTCCTTACGAATAGACAGTACAGCCGGCTGACCTGGGCGACAGATCATTGTTGAAGATGAGCATGGAGAAGTTGTGAAGAAGTACGATCTTCCTCCGCCCCAGCAAGGCGAAGGCAAAGACTACGTCGCGTCCAGCTTGAAATTCATGGGTATGGGTGGACTGGTGAAGCCGGGTGAGAGGAAACCGATCGACAACGGAGCTCAAGTTGGAGAGTCATCTCAAGGCCCATCAACGGCTGCAGCGGAACCGACGGTTGGTGTAGTCAAGCGTCCAACATGGGGCGGATTTAGCCGAGCAGCAAACGCCGAGCAGAGGAAGAAGGGCGGCAATACAGAAGCCCCCAACCAGGGCGAGGACGAAGACCGGGGCATCCGATTTACCATCGGTGCCGCAGGTAGACGGATGACCAAGGATGATTTCCTCAAGGAGATACAAAAACTTGAACGTTCAAACCGGGAAGTGCCAAACGAAGTGGATGGCCCAACCACCGAGCAGCCTCCGGCAGAGTCAGGACAGACCCGGAGCCCAGGCCCCGTTAACCCGCAGATCAGCGTCACGCAAGCCAGTGACGAAACTCGCACTGCGAGCAAGTCCCCCGCCCCGGCCGAGGCTCCTACTCGAGGTCGGAGCGGGTCTCGAACCAACGAGGAGGCGAAGGACGCGGAACCTCAGGAGACTGCTGCAGAGCGTCGACGTCGACTGGCGGCATTCGCGAGCGTGCGAGAGGATGACAATGGCGAGACGCCCGCGGAGAGGCGGAGGAGAGAAGCAGCATTAGGAGTCGTCAGCCCTTCTTCCGAGGAAAGCGATAGCGACGATGATAACACAGAGAGAGTTCCGCCTGAGAGACGAGGCATTAGGTTTGCTGAGGGTCCGGCGAAAAGGGCTTAGACTGCTTCCTTCTTGTCTCACTCAGGATACCATATTTTAATTACATAGATACGGAGTACGCTTCACCATAATAGCCCACTAGCTTTAGCGATAGATAATGCTAGACACTCTAGACAGTTGAGGTGATATATTTATGTGTTTACCGACTTAGTAGATATGTTAAGTAGGTAACAGCAACATCTATGATGATGTGTAGATAATAATTAGTATAATTAGCTAGCTTGTTGTTGACTTTTGTCTACCTCGCCGAGGTACCTAGAGCAAGTGTCAGGAATGAAGTTAAATCACGATGCCTTAGGTATATGTGTGTTGGACAGTGGGTGGGTGGTAGTAGTAGGTACCTAGTACTTAAGGTAATAAGTTGTTGTTTATGTATTAGGTACAGGTACTGATAATTCATGTGCCAATTGCGATGCCAATCCAATGACGAATGATGGCTTCCCAACGTCCCTTAGGTACATTAGGAAGAATTTAGGTAGGCCCGCTATGACGAGCTGCTGCAGCTCTACGATACAGGCGAGACAGGGTGACAGGCTTTCCTGACACACAGACCACTTTACAGCGACGGTGCCTACGTAGGTAAGTGCCTAAATAGGTAGGGAGGGACTAAGGGCCTCAGGTATTAAAACCGTGCTAGCTTCATGCGACGGACTGTATAACGGGACCTGATGATGAATTTTTTGATATGGCCTGCACTCCAGCTCTTGCGACGCTAACGTCCTACCTATCGAGCCTTCTCCGCGCCTCTGATCTTATCGTGCTCCTCCATTTCCCACTGCCGCAACAACAACGCCGTCACCAGAATCGCAGCGCACACAGTCAAAATGGTCCAGCTTCAAGAAATTGTCGATGAGCATTTCCAGGAGGACCAGGCTGGTCCCGAGGAGGATGAGGGCGATTACACAGACACAGGTACGTCAGATATGTTCCCTTTCCCTCTTCCATTTTCCATTTTCTATTTTCCAAAGTTGCAGATTGCCTTGCATTTCACATCTGCATTTACTTTCCTCTGCCGCTCCCTTTCACAGGCTGCGGGCCGCTTGCTGACCAATTTTGCTACCCTGCAGACTCCGAGATCTCGGATGAGTCCGAGTATGACCCCACCGACGAGAGCCTTGCCGAGCGCCTGTATGCTCTGCGCGACATAATACCTCCCCAAACGCGGGGCACCATCTCGAACACATTCACGACAACCGGCAACGCCATCAAGTCAGTTCTGTCGTTCGGCGGCAAGTCGTTATGGGTCATCAGCAGCTCGGCCCTGCTGCTGGGCATCCCGTGGGCGCTGGCCTGGTCCGAGGAGCAAACGGTGCTCGAGATGGAGAAGGAGATGAAGATGCGCGAGATGGGTGGAGATGTAAGCCGTACCACTGCGTCCGCATGGCCTGTGGTGCAAGTTCGCTGACAATAGACCTCACAGCTTTTGACCGCGGGCGTTGGCGATGGCGCTTCGACAGCACACCAGATTGGTGCAGCACTCGGCCCGGAGGCTAAGGCTTCGTTGTAAACCAACTTTGCACGAATTGATCCCCTGCGTCGCAGAGTCCGTGCACCACCTTGCACAGGATACAGAGGACACGGGGTCTCGAGACAACTTTGCAGCAAGCATCTGCTTTGTACCATTACGCGCTCATCAATACATAATACGAGCCAAACGACGCATCACACTCGGCGCATTCCCTGAGGTGGAAGGAGCTCTTGGGGTATCAATTGCTACGGTCCCCGATCTTCGTTTTTGATGTGGTTTCATCTCGCCGACTTCTATAGGTCCTAGGCAGGAAGGAAGTCTCACCTCACTAGCCGGAAGGCATATCTGCAGCATGCAGCACTCTTGTACCATATTTGTTGGGGATACGGACGGACGTATGTGTGAATCTCATGACGAGGGGGGCCTTGGTAACATAGATGGACTGGTTTTGTCCATTATCACGAATTAACTCCTGTTTTAATGACCATTCATTCCCTGTGTATTGCTCTGTTTAAATGGCGCAGAAGTCTTAGCTGAATTGAAGACTAGGGGTTATAGCAACTTTTCGCTGGCAGGTCTAGATCAAGGTACACGATTTTGTGATTATGGTAACTATGAAAGAAGACCTCAGGGCTTGCTTGGTATTCCTGCAGCTTGTTGTTCTGAATTATTCTAGTTGCCTGCTAACTGAAGCCCTACTGAGACACCTACTTAGTTGTTGGAAGTTATCCTAGCTATTCCATTAAGAGGCATGAGGTTTTTAAAAGAGAGGATGCTGGACTATTGGTGAATCAAACTGCTAGTTTCATAAGGTTATAGGTTGGTGACAACGCTGGCTATGATATGAGCTTATCTCAGATGATGGGCAAGATGGCCGAGCGGTTAAGGCGGTAGACTCAAGTTGTACTTGTCTGTGAACACAGAAACTATTCTACTGGGGCAACCCGCGCGAGTTCGAATCTCGCTCTTGTCAACGATATTTTTGTCTGTTTTGCCTTTCTCATAAATATGAGCAGATCATTCATCCATCAGTTGCCTCACCCAATTCTATGTTTTGTACGTAGTTTTATACGTAGTATAGGAATGGCCCCAAGCCTCAATCAAGCTTTGGTACCTACATGTAGAGCTGGTGGGAGGATCACGTGATATGAGATACACTTGGAAGCCTAGGCTACTGCCACACAACAAACACATCGACGGTCCCGTCAACAACTCTCTCACTGCCCAGGCTGCTTGGATCGCAACCTCTGTATCATTCGCCAGCTTCAAGCGAGAAGGGCACAGGCACAGGCAGGCACAGGCACTGGGCCTTGGGGCCGGAGCTTTCACGATGAATCGAAGGGAGCAGAACACTTTACTGGGTGAGTGCTGGAATACTACTCCCCCCCCAATCATCACTTAGTGCTTGCAGCAATCGGCATCCATGGCGATGAAGGTAGGAATGATACCTATACGAACGCAGCAAGGCCCTAGATGTTTGAGCGTCCTTACCCTCTTACACTACTCCAAGCACCCAATGCCCATGGCAACAGAGGTTTGGTAGTGCTGTAGTCACAGAGATCGATGGGCAACAAAATCCTGATGGCAGTTGGGCTACATACAAGCTGCCTCGCGATTCTTTTTTTTTTTCCTCAACCATCTCCCCCGAAAGCACATCTTCATCCTTCCTGCACCCCGAACAGTAAACACAAGACGACATCAATATCACAAACACCAATACCAACATCTATCATGGCTCCTGAGCAGATTGGCACCACATATGAGTCCGATATCAGCGAAGAAGACGATCTGGCTACTGGCGTCGATGGGCCGGTCTAGGAGACTCCTGTTGATGATGATGACCGTCACATTTGCCATGCGGGTACGGGTGGTGGTGGAAAGGAAGGCCAACATTCACAACCCACTCTTAATATCCCCATCGGCCGAGTGAATGAGACTGCTGGCGCTGGACGGGGTTCTTCGTCAGACCCTGTCTCGCCAGCTAAGCTACCAGAAGCCCTTCTGAACTTAGACTTCAGGACAATGTACAAGGACATGAGTAACAACCCTACTGGCCGTCCAGCTAGTCCTCAAAGCACTCACACTCCGTCCTCGGTAGCTTGGGCCAAAGCCGGAGAGCTAGATAGGACTTTTGCATCAACCAATCACACCAAGTCTACAAATACAAAGCCCAGCCCTAGGAAGGCTCCATTGGATAAAACCAACACGAAGCCGGCATCGCATGTTCCTGAGAAACGCCTGAAGCCAGACCAAAGCAAAATGCCTCCTGCTAACAAAGATACCCTGCTAGACCGGCACGAGAGAATCGTTGCTGCGATCCTTACAAGGTTCCGCAACATGGTGGACGCCGCCACCGCACCACTCCCCTCCGCGCCAGCGATTCCGCACGCAGCGCTGAACAGCATGGTAATGCACAACGAGAGCTCCGCCTTGGTATGTCATTTCCTATACCATCTAAGGCAGAATCAGCCCTGTTATCCATGCCATCGTCTCATTATCCAACGGCACCACCTCAACCCCTCCTCTTATTCACTACATAACAACACGGAGATGACTAGCCTTGTCGCTGATTTTAACGTTCTTCGTCATGTGCAGATTCACGAGATCGAGAATCTGCTCTCTCTGACCCGCGAGATCAAGAAGCTATGGATCGCCGGGCCGCTGCGCAAGCCTGGCGACGCCGACGAGAAGAGCTCCGAGAAGGTCCTGGACGAGAGAGCCGCCCGTGTCGCCAAGTACTACGAAACCCTCGTGATGTTAGAGAGAGAGAACGCCAAGAAGAAGAACCCGGCCCAACAGAACCCTTCTGAGCGTACCTCCATGAAAGATAAGCCCGCCGACGTCAAGAGTGGGAAGGGCGATGAAGCCGGCACCCGGGAGAAGCAGGGGTGATTCGCCTTGATACGGGAAGCACAAGCTGGGAGGGAAAAGTCATGGTGTTATCCGGATGGAGAACGAGCACAACTACTTAAGGTGTCTATGAGCAGTCCGTGGCGCAATCGTTGATGGGCTAAATATACGACAGTTGTCTACTTGATGAATAGTTGTATGGGGTAATAGGTTTGCCTACAGGATGGGGATACTACACATCAGAGTACTGATTTGCATGCCATTACACCTTAAGAAGTAGCGTGTAAATACTTGTTTGTGTATTCTTTTAAAGGCCTATCTACCCAGTGACTATTTGGTATGTGTGGTATGTGTGAACACTGTGATCTAAACCAACTTACATTATGCCTGCATCGCCTAGCCTTCTTCTTTGTCATTGACGTCTTCACCCTCATCACCCAGCTCGGCCTCTAATTCTTGTGGTATCTCGCGGGGACCCATCCTCTGCTGCGTCACCTCCAAACCTCCTGCTGTGACCCATAGGAAGAAATCACTCTTGAAGGTATCGATTTGGTTGAAGAATATGTGAAACCTATCGCTTTGGTTAGTCAACCTGGATGATTGGGGGGCATCGATGCCGGCACGCTAGTAGCACTTCTACGTGGAATTCGAAAATATGAAAAATAAAAGGAGAGACAAAACTTACGAGTTCTCCTTCTCCTCAAGCTCGAAGATGCGACGGTAGATGTGCTCTTCCTTGAATGCCTGCAGCTCCTTGTCGTAATTGGCGAAGTTCAGGTCTTCTAGGCCCAGATCCTCAACGGCTCGCTTGTTGTATGTGTCGAATACGGGACGCTCGAGGAGCAATCCCAAGCTAGGGGCTTTGGGGATACTGATGCGCGCGGGCGAGTAGCTCTCCTCGAAGCGGGACCACGGCGTCGCGCACCGCACAGCGAGGGCGGCTAAGCCGACCATCTTGCGGATCTGGTGCATCATGAATGACTGCCCGTGGACTTTCAAGGAGAGCCACTGAGTGTCGTTGATCTGGATGGGCTCGCGATTGACGATAAAGGATTTGATCGTTCGCTTGGAGGCAGGATCGTTGTGCGACTTTTGTATGGTGTAGTTGTGATAATTCTTGGTGCCAACGTACTTGTCCAGGGCCTCCTGAAGCTGGTCTAGGCGATCTGGTGTCACTCGATACCGCCGCTTAGCGGCGACATAGGCAGTCTTGATTTCTTTCAACGCCTTCTCAACTGGACTCAGTTCTTTCGGCTTGTATTCTCCATTCTCGGGCTCAGCTGGCTTCTCCGTAGAGGCCGACTCAGCTGCTGTAGTTTCCTCTGCTATAGTAGCTGGTGCATCTTCAGCGGAAAGACCCAGAACTTCTGCGTCCTTGGCGACGTTCTTTTTAGTGGCATCGTCATCAGGTTTACTGTCGTCATCAGTCGCAGCTGTCTTGGTAGCAGAATTCTCATTCGTATCCCTCTCAGGTGAGTGTATACGTAATTTCACAGCTTCTCGGACGTTGGGTTCCAGTGCGTCTAGAATGGGCTGGATGTACTCTCTGTCGACTTGATCCCAGTAGTCCTTGACCCCTCCCATGCGCGCTGCGTATTCTTCCTCGAGCCCCGCCTCCTGGGTTGACTGTGAGATTCTTCTCCCAAGGAAGCTCGCGGGGTGAGGGGGTAACAGGCAGTAACTCGGCATGAGGTATTCGTACCATCTCGAGTCACAGGATGCATAGCAGCTGAAAGCATTGTTCGTACGCTGAATGCCCCATACGCGAATCTGTGGAGGCAGGTTCTCGTTGATTTTCTGGACAAGATCCGGGTCGTCCACGATCAACTTGAGCGAGACCATGTTTCCGGCGGCGTGGACGCCCTTGTCGGTCCTCGCGCAGCGCAAGAAGCTCGACTTTCTCGGGTCGTCGGCATTGGCCTTGGAGATGGCCTTGGCAGCAACGAAGGCAGCGAAGAGGTCGCCCTCGATTGTTTTCAGGTCGTGGTTAATCTGCAGCCCGTGGTAGCCAGTGCCGGCATACCCTATCATGACAGCAACCTTCTTCTTCGGTCGGCGCTCCTCGGATGCGATCTCGGCTTCAGAGAACTCGATGCTCATGTAGCTGGACTCTGGCTTGGCCCCATCCTCGCCGACCCTGTCCGTCTTTCTACGCTTGCGATCCCGCCAGTCAAACTGCGGCCCATTCTCGCCGCCCCTGGCAACAGGTACTGGTCAGCAGCGTTGGCTGGGCTGTTGGAAGAGAAAATGCTGAGATGGGCAGACCTACTTGTTGGCCCTGCGACCGAAATCCCGCTTGCGCTTGTCGCCATTCCCGCGACTTGCTGCTTTGTTTGCACCAAAGTACCTTTGCCGCTGGCTGTGGACATTTCCATTGCCCGTGTCACTAGCATCCGGCTGCTTGGACGCTGGAGTGGAAGCTGGATCGTTGGTAGCTGCCGTAGTGATGGGGGCGCCGTCACGACTCGGGCGGTCGGTCGCGTTAGTGTCTGCTGCCATGTCAGTGTGTTGCGCGAGAGATTTGCTCGCATGGCCAACTTGTGGAGGGTGCTGATGTCGAGGTAATGGTCACGAAGCTCGAGCTCAACAAGCCAAGGTTTGCTCCCGCCGGCTGAACATGACGGCGTGCATGGATGATGGGTCAGGTCAATTGGCTTGAAATCATCTTATCGATAAGCATTACCGTCAGTCATCCCACCTTTGGTGCCCCACCTACCTAAGTACCAGGTACCTAGGTATGCACCCTAGTAGGTGCCCACGTAGGTGTGTCCTACCTAGGTAGGTAGGTAGGTGGTAGCAGCAGCACATCTTAGTAGGCCTCCAGCAGGTTTACATGTACTACCTAGGTAAGGTCACCTAACTAATTGTTACCTACATATAACTTTAGGTGCGTGATCAAACATCAACAACCAACCTTGGAAGGTTGGAAGTCAACCAACAAGTCGCTTGCCAGAATCACCTTCGATGTGAGCAGGTGGGATGGACACATAAAGGCGCCGAGTATAGAAGAACTCGAACCTGATTATCATATCCACGTAACAACTTGTTTGAGCAGTGTCTCCATCCCTACGTCGGTGGTCGGGCAACGTCGGGGTCGGGCACGTCTGGTCAGGCACGGCCCCCGGAGACAGAATTGCGAGACAACTTCGGCCATCAGATACATTGTTGAGCCGTGACAACAAGAAGCGTGTTGTCAGATTGCTGGTCAGCTGTGCGTCACAGGCTGTTCACTAAAGCGAGTAGTGTCTCAGAGCCTGCTCTGGATCTCCAGAGTGCCGAGTCACAGCATCCAGATCAAAGTCATCGTCGTCCACATGTCCATCAGACTAATGCCCGGCTCACTTTCCAGAGATTCCATGGCTTACTACTGGGTCGGTAGCGGTAGGCGGCCGCCGCTGCCTGTCGCAGCCAAGGAGCTGCTGAGCTTCGCCACTAGCGATCTGGGGCAAGGAAGCATCAAGTGACTCACGAGCCAGGGCTATCAGCCAATCAACTTACACGCTGGGTGCCGTGTATGCCTTCGGTTCATCACCACATCATCACCACACCCGTTTATAACTGCTCAGCTTGCCGGCGAATGCCGACTGGGTCACCAACCTGTTGGTTGTAGTCGCCGAATATTTCTAGAGCACCGATGAAGATGAATTGGTACATAAGCGCTCCCACCCGTTCCAAAATGTTCCCCGGCCTGGACTGCTCACCGGTTTACTTACCACAATCACCACGCTGATCTCGTTCCTCGGAGTCGTCACCTTTGGGCTGTTAGATATTGGTTGCTGAGGTAAAAGTTTCAACCGTTCCATTCAAAACTATACCATGGCTTTATTAGAATCCACAATACGTCCATCCTGGCCCGGATTAAGCCCCTCGGCCCCTCGTCGGAAATATCGCAAGGGCCCTAGAGGGGAGCGGATGCAACCCTTATGCCGCGCCCGAAAATCGAATGTATGTGTGCGACAATCCATAGACTCAGGAATCGACCATTGACAGGCTTTTTGGCCGTGCAGTACACGGCTCGCGTAGCGTGGGATCGTGATGAAAAGGATGACGGCCGCCGTCTAGCTTTAGATCCTACTGTCGCACTGCCCGGAGAGCGACAGCGCCATATTCCACGCCTGGAGCGCCAGGGAGCATTCCGTGCCCCTAACTCCTGGGAACTATCGGAAGCCGATGTTGTCGTTAACGATGCCGAACTGTATCGGTTGGGAATATTGTATGATAGGGACGATTATGACCCCTCACGTGGCTTTGGTTTCTGTCTTGAGGCCATCAAGCACGAACAGCCCGTATATTCTCTTCGTCCAGCCAGGCGGACAAAGAAGGCCCGCGACCGCCGCGTAACCCATAAGCAAGAAGACCTGCAACTCTCGGTTTCGTTACTTTCTACGTACCTTGGCGACGACGCAGCTATCGCGCGATTCTTCGCGCCCGTGGGCGATGTGATGCCCATGGACACGGAAACATTTCACCAAGAACAGAGCAGCTTGGCGGCACGGGACGATACGATCAATCCCCTAACCGTCATATATGAGCTTGCAGAGCCTTCGAAACCCTCACTTTCGCCAACGCCTAGAGAGAGTGACGTCCTAGAGTTGGTGTCTGACACGGAAGACGACGTATTCGACGAGTCTGAGGAGAACATCGGCTGCAGTGGCGGCTGGGCGATGGTGTCGAATACCGATGTCAATACCAGGGAGTATAGCGGGGATGCTGCTCATGTTGACATGACTACCAATGCCCGTGAGGAGACGACCTGGGTTTTCGTTGCTGGGAACGACTTGTAGCAGCTCAGCAACATTTACCCTCTCATCCAGCATGTCCTCAAACCTCGAACTTGAGCTTATTTATCAGGTATCACTTGACGGTGCAACGGAAATGGTCCCCTCATTCCCAGCTTTAGGCACCGGCGTACCGGAACGAAGAAGGGCTTTTTAGAGATGGCAGGCAGGGGAGGGTACACGTCGAGGCTGCAGAATCAAGGGCTGTGTTGTGCCCCAGGCTTTTGGGGGGAGGGTCAGCTTGAGCTCATATGCCTTGGCTTTGCTGTATGTATATAAACCTACTGAATGAGAGCGTTTCGGGCAAGTATGCAAACTGGGTACTGAGTATTAAAGTGTCTCCCGTGATGTTAACTTCTCGGCTCGGCAGCATCCTCATTAGGATTCTTAGTATCTTGAGGCAACTAGCCAATGCACGCGCTTTCTTTTCTCTATCTAAAGTATATGTCTCTTTCGTCATCACGTGAAGTTCCAATAAGTAAGCAGGTAGACATCCGCGCCCAGCGGGAGTATCAGTCTCCATCCTAACACCGCCATCCTACATCATAGAGGAGATTCCAAAACGATATATTGCCAGTCTATTTGAAGCAGGGACTTTTGTCATCATCCAACGGGCCTAGACCAGTTTAGCCATATGTAACGTCGTGTCCAAACAAAACTCCAACGTCTTACTTCACCCGAGGACAAGTGGCTATAGGTCCTCAGCACTAACATTACTTGCCAATGCCTTAAGCGATGGCCAAAGAGGCTCGATCTTCTGTTTGATATCCCTCTCTGTCATGCTCACCCCAGCCATGATCTGCTTGTAGGTATTCCCGATCACAGTCCCGAAGGGTGTGTTGAGCCCAAACATCCGATACGTATGTGTCTGGAGATAGAATAGGAAGCCAAAATAAAGGAGCCTCAGCTCGAGCCCGCCCTGCGCGAGCTCTTGATAGAGCTCTTGGTGCGCCGGGCCACTTAGCACGTTGATCAAGGTTGAGACAACCCAAGCATTGATCAAACGATCCGGGTAGAATTCTTGCGGATATAGCGCAGGAAGTATCTCGAAGTGCAACTTGCAGCCCAGCCGAAAAGCCTTGTAAATCGACCCTGACTCGAAGTACTGCGAGAACAGGCGACGACAAAGTAGAGGCACAGGTTGCTGTGCCCATCCCCACATTTTTGAGTTGATACACATTTGGATCGCTGCTCTGACTTCATCAATCGTGGACTGTTTGTTCTCGTGAACCGCATACGCCTCGGCCTCTATTGCGGCTACCCGTTTCTGAGCTTGGATGTCGCTGCCAGGCACCAAGTGATTCGACAACCTCGATGCATGCCGGGTCACCAACGTATCTGCTCGCTTATGAAACGCCACGTCTAGATCTTCTGGTCGCTTCAAGAATTGACCTGCCTCCAGGTCAACGCCCTGTTGACACTTGGCGCATTGGCAAGTGAAGAAATAGCGCTCCTTCAGCTCGGCCTGCCGCACACCGAAAGGGTTCGTGACTTCTGCGTATTTGATGAATATTTCCTCCCCTGGCTTGATGGTCCTCAAAGCTCGTAACTCATGTCCGGGCTGATTGAAGGCTGCTACGGCATTTGGATCGCAGGAGTGATTGGCGCTGCATAACAACGGGTCGAATCCGATGCCGAGGGCGACACTGTCGAGCGGAGATGAGAGAGTGAAGGAGTTACTCAAAACCTGACCTTGTCAGCAAATGCTTGACTTATATACTTTACACATCGGCGTTAAAACAAACATTAGTCGCCATTCCCGTCGAAACTGACTTGGCATCAAGCCCATCGATCTTTGGGTAGCCGCTGTAGTGCCAACCAGCCGTTCCAAGAAGGTCGAAATCTTTGAATCTTTGCTTGTTCTGGACGCCGATTTCGTTCAAGGCTCCTGCATCGCTCGCGGGCCAGAGATCGAGGACGTCGTTTACGTTCTTCATCTCGCTCTTCGGGTCCGCCTTCAGTCGGCCTAGAATCTTTATGGTTCCACGGACTTGCGGGGGCAGATCTGGTCTCCCTTCCACACTGATGATCTTGCATTCATACTTGTGCTCGTGTTTCCAGGCCTTCGACTGGCAAGACTTGGCACAATACCCAACCCGTTGACAGCCGGTGCAGCTTTTGATTTCCGTGGTGCCGTTTGGTAGACCCATGGCTGTCGCTGTGAGCTTTTCAAAGGGGTCTGTGGCTCCACGCTGACAGCACCAGGCACAAGTGTCGAGCATCCGTTCGATCTCAAGTTCGGTCACAAGCGATCTGTCTAGGGAGACAATTGTGTCGCCCGGCGAGAAGGCTTGCCGAGCGAACAGACCGTTCCCAGCTCGTGGGAGCTTGGACTGCTTCACCTCGACTCCCGCGTTCTTAGGCATATTGGCGTTTGTTGACTTCGGTATTCACAAATTAAAGTTGAAGAAAGGATACTCATCCACCAGAGACCCATTGGTCAGTCAACAATCGTCGTCTCGCGCTAACTAAGTACAGTACTTAGCTGGCTCGGCTGGGCGATCATCACTTGCAAGACCACAGGACGACCCACATCTAGATGTGCTGACATGTTGTATGAGGTCACGGGCGAGACTGGCGAGACTGGCGAGAATCTCGACTGGTAACGCCATACGGCAAATCAGACTATATTTCTGTTCCGAGGTTGAAACGGATCTGCAGATCATAATTTGTATGTACGAGGTGGTGATCAAAAAAAAGTTGACACTTGATCTGCAGACTAGCCCCACAGGTACTTATGGAGCTGGACAACTTTCTTCCGTAGGTTTCCGTTTCTGGTTATTATTGAGGCTATTCCGACCTTTATAGCTATTCTGAAGCTAAATAAAAGCAACCTAAATAGTCCTTAATATTCTATATGCTTTAATAATACTTGAATATTATTTACTAGCTGTGACTATCTATGCTTTATATTTTCTATTTTTTGTGCCTCTGTTTTGTTGTATTATTAAGGGTGGCAATAGAGGTCACTATAGTGGGCCTGCCAAGAAGGGGTGTCAACTTTTTTTTGATCACCACCTCGTATGTACAGTACTCGAGTAGGTAGGCATGGGGGATCAGAATTTAATGACTAGGGGGGTCCTACCCACCACCTACTACTGTAGTATACAAACCACTTCTGACCTATACAATCTTTGAAAAGTCACCTTCGTTACAACTTAATAACGCAACATACAATCAGTTGATTATTGTCAAAATCGGATATTGGAAAAATTAAAGTTACAGAATACTCCAGTTCGAATATCAGCAGTTTTACTGGCTTTGAAATAGCTATTTGAAGGTGTTATTGACTAGCAAAGTAGGTGTGTGTTGCTGGACCCCCCTAGTCATTAAATTCTGACCACACGGGGTAGGATAGAGGCAAAGGGACCGAGAGGGCTCGAGTGCCCATCCACAGGCCCCCGAGCCCCAAGCGGTCTACAGTAAGTCGTGGAAGCGACCATCCTTGAGGGCTTGGCTGTCTCGGCTGTCATCATAATTACACCAGCTGGCCCCAGCTACCCGGCTTGCCTAGATCCAGCCCCTGCGAGAGATATGCATCCAGCCCACCAACGTCGGAACAGAGATGGCTCGCGAGGCTCGGATGGCACTTGGATGGTTGGGATAGACACATCCAGTACTCACTCGCTGAGCAATCGCCGGCACTATGTAGAGAACGTGGTGAATATCCTAACAGCACACTCAGGCCAGTAGTCATGCAACGGATACCGAGCTGCAAAGCCGGAAGTTACTCTAGGACTGCAGGTACAGTACAAGCATGCCAGGCCATGTCTTCTATTCCAAATAAAGCAGTTCTTCTGCATTTGCCGCTAGGCTTCCCCGCAAACCTTAAGATATCAGCTTATGAAGTGGACAGACTAGAAAACCTGGGGTAAAACATGCGGGGAAGCTTAACCGCGTGAAAGTTGAACGGTGACTTGGTTTAGTTCCTTGGCGATAAAACCAAATGGAGATCGAATTGGTGTCGGACTGGAAATCAAGAAGAGTATGCCATATTAAATAAGCGAAGGCACCTCGGGCACTTCCCTCAGCTTCATCCTCACGTGTGTCCGCACCGGGGCGCTAGCCACGTTATGGTCTAGGCTCAACACTTTCGTGACAAGGGATTATGGCCTAGAGCCCTGATGGAGCACATATATCGGCAAATGAACATATCATTCATGTGCCCGGTTTCATCTGTTTTAGGCCATTGGTCCAATACAGCTTACCACAGAGAGGCAGAGTAGAGGGCTGGGGGGCCTCGGGGCCTCGTCCCTTGGCTCGCTCTAGGTAGGATGGTCAGAGACAGTCTTCCTGTGCTTTCACAAAGACAATGTCCATTATCGTTGTAAGGTAACCTGCAGCAATTATTGTCGATATCACAACTTTATGTACTGCATTTTATATGTGATTGGCCGGGGCGAGCTACCACATTGATAACGATCGGGACGTCTCTCGGTCGCTCGGTCTGTCTCACAAGCCCCTCTCGCCCCCCCATGCCTCGCCCCCGTTGAGACCCCATCGAGAGGCCCTGGTGATCGGCCAGAGCTTGACCAGCATTTGCCAAGTAGGTGTGTGCCGAGTGTGCGGGGAAATAGATATGACCATGGTTCCAGATTTATCTCGTCTCTCCTTGATTGGCACCGGCGGACATGGGGTACATATACAGTCAGACCTCAAGTAGCACTGACAGAGGCGGAAAGCTGAGATACGAAATTGCATTTCTCTAGCAGCTAGTATGTTCTGACCCCCCAGCTCTCTCGTCAAGCTACATTTAGGGTATTCTCTTTCTCCTATGCTTTAAGCTGCATACAGTCATTTTCCTCCGAACCACTAATTCCAGCAAGAATTGTAAAGGCGCGTCGTTTCGGAATTGTCGCGACCTTCGGTATGGATAACGACAGTGAGAAAGGCGATTACGCCGTAGACCAGATCGAAAGGGTCCGGCATTCCGTATCGAATGAGGAAGACGAATACACCGAGCGCGAAGCCAAAAAGATCGTTCACAGGATTGATCGCAGATTACTTGTTACCATTGGCTTCATGTACTGTGTCAGTCTGATAGACAGGACGAATGTCTCCTTTGCTGCCATTGCTGGGTTGGCCCAAGACCTTGTCTTGACTGGCAATCGCTATGTGAGCTTCATACCAATACACTCATATAGGTCACTTATGATGTCGCGAGGTGCTGACATCTGGACTTAGTCAATCGTGACATTAGCTTTCTTCCCTGCATATATAGTTTTCCAACCTACCTCCACTGTCCTTGTCCGCAAAATCGGTCCTCGTATCCACATCGCAGTCATCACAGTCGCATGGGGAGCTGTAATGATAGGCATGGGGTTTACCAAAACCTTCGGCGATTTCACCGCCTTGAGAGTTGTCATCGGCGTCCTCGAAGCTGGCTTCTTTCCAAGTGCCGTCTATCTGCTGTAAGACTTCGCCTCCTTCAACAACAAGATGCGAGCAAGACCTAGCGCAGTGGACTGACCTCTATATAACCAGATCAACATGGTACACCAGATGTATGATCTTGACCATTCAGACCGGAATGAATGAAAACAGTCGCTAACCCTCATACTAGACGAACTAGGCAGGCGCTATGGACTCTTCTACCTCATCGGTTCGGTGACCTCCGCATTTTCTGGCCTCCTAGCTTTCGGCTTCATCCACCTTGAGGGTGCTGGAGGATTGAGAGGCTGGCGATGGATTTTCATAATCGAGGGTAATCAATGGCCCCCCACCCCCCTGTGGACGAGCACGTCGATGGGTTGTAAGCTCACTATTGCATAGGTATTATCACCGTCCTCCTCGGCATCGCGGGTTACTGGCTACTAGTCGACTTTCCCGAATCTACTCGCAAGAGTGTGAGTGTGTTCGGCAACGCTAATCTCGTGCATTGCTGATCCACGATGTCTAGTGGAAATTTTTGTCTGCTAAGGAACGTGCCTGGGTCGTGAGGCGGGTCAATGCTGACCGCGGTGATGTCGAAGCTACTCAGTTTCAACTTAAGAAATATCTTGCCGCGGGACTTGACTGGAGACTTTGGTATGTCCGAAGCGCTCGCAACAATGTACAAAGTACTCATACTAACGATTATGGAATTTGATAGGGCATATGGTTTAATCTTCTTCGGGAGCACGACCATGACTTATGCTCTAGCGTTCTTCCTACCGATCATTCTCAACTCGGAGCTTGGCTACGATGTTGGTACCTCTCAAGCCCTTGTTGCCCCGCCGTATGCTTTTGCGGGCATCTTCATGTATGCTGTGGGTTGGCTAGGAGATCGGTTCCGTCTACGTGGGCCTGTTATCGTTGCTAACATGGTGATTTCCCTGTGAGTTATTATTTTGAGTTCACCTATTACGTTCAACCCAGTGGTGTCTTGGTATCCTCGTCGCCCTGTTCAACTCCGATCACTATTGCTAGGACTAACCAGAGTGGTTCCAGCATTGGATTGCCCATCTTGGGCTGGCATCCAAATCCTGCAATTCGATATCTTGGCTCGTTTCTGCTCGTTGCAGGCGCGAACTCCAATGTACCTGCATCGCTGGCGTACCAGGCCACTAACATTCGTGGACAATGGAAGCGTGCGTTTGGAAGCGCTCTTATGGTTGGTTTTGGTGGAATTGGCGGGATTGTTGGAAGTTTAGTCTTTAGGTAAGTGGGAGCTACGCTCTTGTTCATGGATTGCATGGCTAATGATGTTTAGGGCCGAAGATAAACCTGGATATAGGCCCGGGCTTTGGGCTTGCATTGCAGTATCTCTTTTAAACATAATCCTCGTCGGTATCTGTACGATTTCCTTCTATTTTGACAACAAGAAGGCAGAAAGAGGCGAGAAGGAGCTTGAAGCCGAAGATGTAAGTCATTCTACTAGCCCTATGTCGCCAAAAGGAGCAGCTACTAACTGTTGAACAGGAGTTAGTAATTTTCAGTCTTTTATTCCCCCTATTCGGCAAAAGTTCTACTCTTGCGTACTACTTGATGATACATGCGCTTGAGACACCTGATTCATGAGTTGAAACTTTCCCAAAGCCGGCAGATTCTAACTTGTTTTCTCTAACAGGGGGTTTCAACCGGGATTCCGATACACGTATTGAGGAGTGAATATGTTCATATCACATGAAAAGTGTAATCGCGAAGGGGAGGGAATACGAAAATCGCCTTTTAATCGCCTTTTCGTAATGGACAAACAGGTTCAAGAAATAAGGCTAAGCCCGCGTCTACCTACAGTACCTGTTTCTGGTAGTCACAAGTAGAATTAGCGGCATAGGCGGGCGTTTCCCACGGTCAGCTTGCAAGTGAGAAGACATGTAAAGTGCAAGATTAGTCGTTGATTGGACATAACAGTGAATTACACCCAAACTCATGTTTTGTGTGGCAACTATCCCACCCAAGCCAAGCCGATGAACAGGCGTTCGATTAGTGGTGCAATGCTAAGGTTCACAGTAAGACTATAATATTGGCAACCTGGCATGCCTGGGTGGGTGCCTGGATACCTGGCAAGAACAGCTATCTGCTGCCCAGGCGGTACCTAGGTACCTAACCTTAGAGGCTGCTGGCTGGCCCTATCGCAGAGTACATAGGAGGTACCTACCTAGGGTACTGTACTCCAGGGCTGTAGCTTATCGCCCGAGCCACCTAACAACAGTGGAAACGTGCAATGACGTAAGGACCTCACTGAAGCAGTGAAGTACAGCCCCACGCCTTAAATCCATTTTGTACCTGGGCGTCACATCTGCCTCTGTTCATCAGAACGTGAAAGGCACCACGGCAGACCGTACAATGGCCTCAATATTCCAAAAAGCCGGCGACGCCCTGCGCGGCAAGTCCGGGAACACGGACAGCCAAGATGAGGGTGCGTCGCTAACTACAGTGCTCGGGACGGACGAGGATCGTGGGGCGCTCACGCTGCTGATATGCGACATCACTGAGATCATGCGAAAACGGCAGCTCGACACGTTCGATTCCAGTGAAACTGGTGACCAAACTGTCGCTGATGACTCGGGCCTGCTCACTGCTGAAAAAGACACAGGCGAGGAGGCGGGCGAAGCAGCAGATGCCAACCGCCAGGTGCAGCCTAACACCCTTGAGAAACAAAAAGCCGAGCTCGCCAAGCGGGAGAAGGAGGTAAACGAGGCGAGCATGGTTGAGCTGAAGACCGATTTGCTCAATTTCTTTGACGATTGGCGGGACACAGTCATCCTTCGGGTTGGGGAGGCTATCAATTCCAGAAAAGAAGCCGGGGAGCAATCCAAGAACCCAAAGCCAGAGCTTTCTGAAGAGGATACCGAGTCATCCTCGGCTGGATTGAAGACTGATGAAAACACGACCAAGATCGATGAGGTACTGAGAGAGCTATATCCACCAGTCGACACATCGTTGCGGGCACTGGGACAGTCTAAACGAGTACTCATACTGCACTCGATGCTTTTACTCATGTTGAGTCTTGAGCATTACAACTCCTACTCACGTACACTCTTACTTCACTGCACGGCATCGTTGGGCTTGTCTGTCAAGCTTCTATCAGAAGACGAGGGCCAGGTTGCAAAGGGGCTACTGATCGCCGCAAAACAAATGTCGGCGGAAGAAGAAACGAAGAAGAAGGCCGAGGAAAACAGCATGGCTCGGAAATGGAAGATGGGCGCTGCCGGAGTCGCTGGTGCTACCCTGATCGGCATTACTGGTGGACTGGCAGCACCATTTCTCGCTGCTGGGATAGGAACGGTTTTAGGAGGTATCGGTCTCGGAGCCACAGCAACTGCAGGACTTTTGGGATCCCTGGCTGGAAGTGGTGTCCTTGTCGGAGGCCTCTTCGGGGCATACGGAGCTCGCATGTCCACTCAGGCCATGGAGAGATATACAAGAGACGTTGAAGACTTCGCATTCATACCTGTTGAGAAGTCGAGCAAGGATGAGGCCACCGCTCATCGGCTGCGAGTTGGTATAGGTATTTCGGGTTGGCTGAGTGACGCAAACGACGTCGTCCTTCCATGGAAGGTTTTGGACGGCGAGGGTTTGGAGACTTTTGCTCTACGATACGAAGTCGAAGCATTGCAGAGTCTAGGCAACTCCCTGAGAACCCTGATCACCTCGCTAGCTTGGAAATTTGCCAAGACCGAGATCATCAAACGCACTGTATTTGCGGCATTGATGGCAGGGCTTTGGCCGATATCACTAACAAATGCTGGCCGTATTATTGACAACCCCTGGAGTATCGCTAGCCAACGAGCGCAGAAGGCGGGGGAAGTCCTCGCGGATGCTCTGATCAACAAAGCGCAAGGTGAAAGACCTGTGACTCTAATCGGATACTCACTTGGCGCCAGAGTCATTTACATCTGCCTCCAGCAGCTCGCCAAGCGGAAGGCTTTTGGCCTCGTTGAGAATGTAGTCCTTCTGGGGGCACCCACTCCCAGCGATTCTGCTGGATGGCGTCGGATCCGTTCAGTGGTAGCAGGCCGGCTGGTCAACGCCTACAGCTCCAGGGACTACATTTTGGCTTTCCTCTACCGAACCAATAGCATACAATACGGAGTGGCAGGCCTGCAGCCAGTCCTCAACGTGAAGGGAGTGGAGAACGTGAACGTAGGCGACCTCGTTGAGGGACACACTCTATATCGACATGCCACAGGCCCAATCCTCGGCCGGTTGGGCTTTGAAGACGTCAACTTCCACGAACTTAAGCATGAGGAACACTTGCTTAAGCAGCAAGAGCAGGAGGAAAGACAAAAGCGTGAGGAAGCAGGCAGTATTTACCAACCCGACGGCGACGAGAAGGCCATGCTAGACGCGAGCAATAATGAAATAAGCCGATTAGAGGACGAAGCCGAGCAGAGCGAACAGCAAAACCCTATTGCATCGCGGACTGGAGCACAAGGGTCGAGCGAACGAATGGTCTCCAATTAAAAGCACACACGCAGAGCTCCTAGTGGGTATTTTAGCGGTCCTCGGATCAAGTAGAGGCATTCCTAATATGACAATACCAGGTTATTCACATCCAGTGGTTTCTTATTGCTTGACTTAGGTACTTATCTACGTAGGTAGCACTTGTGTCAGCTTTGGCTCATATGCGTGCTTTCCGTGCAAACAAAAGAAGTACCCATATAATCTTGAAGTGTTGAAGATACGAAGACAATGGCAATGAAGGATGACTAGGCTGAATTACGACGTCATCAGAACAGAACAATCCGGCTACTCAGCCCTAGCTAGGGGGCTCGGGGGTAAATGAAGATCGATGAGCGGGCGTGGCGATCCCTGCTGAAACAGCCACAGCCGGTTGGATGAATGACAGATCCAGTTTATTAGCTGACGACACTTGTATCCAATCCTTTAAGCAAGCCTGCTGCTCGCGGAATATGTGCAATACTCAACTCACAGCATCGTGACACACCGTCGAGAACTCTCCAGCCCAATGCGAATTTGTTCTATTGCCTCCTCTGTTTGCATGCTGCGCCCATCTCTCCTGACTTGCGCGCTGTGGCCTGATTGAGACCTCCCGAGTCGATCCTTGAGGACAAATACCATCGCACCCGATCCATCGCGTCTACCCCTTAGAGACCGCAAAGATGATGCTGTCGCCGATCGCAAAAGCCACCTTGGCGTCCGCCGCCCTCTCGAGCGTGTCGAACGTGCTCGCACAGATTCTCGAGGCCTACCGCGACGGCAAACCGTTCGCATTCGACGCGGTCCTGTTCCTGCGCTTTGTCTTCATCACCTTGTTGACCGCGCCGCCCAATTACAAGTGGCAGCAGCTCCTCGAGCAAACGTTTCCGGCTTACGAGCGACAGCGGCCAAGTGCCGGCGGCGACGATGCGCGCGACCTCGAGAAGCAGTTGAAGGAGAAACCCGACACTGGAGCCGGGCCCGAAGCGAAGCCCAAGCTGAATCTGAGGAATACCTTTGCCAAGTGGTTCATAGACTGCATCACGATCGGCGCCATCTTCAACACCGCCGCCTTCTTCCTTCTTATGGGTATACTGAAGGGGCAGCCTGGAGCCGTCATCACGCACAACATCCGCACCGAAACGATCCCGGTCATTATTGCGGGCTATAAGATCTGGCCCTTTGCATCGATCGTGAGCTTCAGCTTCATACCCGTTGAACGCAGGATCGTGTTCCTCAACTTCATTGGGCTGCTTTGGGGGATCTATATGAGTCTAGTAGCATCGCGAGTATAGATTGGCCGAGCGACGACAGGGGAAGCGGATAAAGATCACATGCAGTATGCAGGGTAGAGCCTGGCAGTAGCAACTAATCTGCAAAATGAATGGATATCGCATAGTATATTATCGGGCAGGTTCGGCGAGTAAAAGCGACCTTGAGATGATGGCGGCACGTTCTCAAACAATGCCTTAGATGCGAAGGAATCCATCGACAGGCAATGAATCTAATTCACAGTTTTCACATATTGTTCAAAAAAGCCCCACGTCCGCGTTGCACCTTTGATATATATGCTGTTCTTGTGGAAATTCAAATGGGCAAAGTCAAGTAGCATGATGAGTGAACTATCTACCTACCTATCAAAAGTACTTATTTGTCTCCAGCTACGGCGCTCATTTTCCCAAAGGCAACGATGTCCATACATAAAGGATTGAAGATGCTTTCGATCACAATCTTGAGTATGCTGGTTATTATGATCAGATAAAGTCATGAATTCGCTCGATATCTAAAAAGTGAAAAACTGGGCGATGTATCTATTCCGGTAGAGCGATCATGCAACTCCCAGTTATACACAACCCGGAAGTCTGTCTCGAATATTCCTTGGTACCCCAAACGTAGCATTGGCCACATGTCCTGCCAGATGTGCATGTTATTTTTCCATTGCTGTTAAAAAGCCCCGCAAAGCGTACAGACACAGACACAGTCAACAAATTGTTTGTTTGCTAACACACCCTCAATGACATCAAGTTCATGTGGGCAGCACTGCGGAAGGTCTTCCCGTGCCCCCAGTTCCGTGCAACACGAACTGACCGAGTCTTCTGAAGTCGTATCACTGTACGTAACACTGGGGAGATTATCGCTCGCGGTACTGTCAGGGCGCAGAGGGTCGTTCGGGGGTATTTCGTTCTCGATGCCCCAGGCTTCCCACCATTCGACGAGATCACCGTCTTCGCCAAACTCCTCGTCTTTTTGACTGTCTGATGACTGGTAGAGAAAGGTTTCGTTTAGAGCATGCTCGTCGTCCCAGGTACTTCCACTCTCGGTCACACTTGAACCCTGTTCAGTGACGAGATCGAATTTGCGTAGCCTGATGGGCCCATGGCGGAAAATTGTCCTTGGTGCACGTGGCGTCGATTGTAATGGAATATTCCGAGGCTTTGGGATAATACTTCTCCTGAACGTAAAAGCAATGGGCGATAATTCTGGGATTGGATCGAGCCTGAACAGGCCAGATTCCCTTTCCGAGCGGTAGCATTTGCTTGATAGCCGCCGCGGCACATATGGAGGTGCCCGTTGCCCGCCTGCAGGAACTTGTCGAGTGTGTTCCCCAGTTGTGTTTGGCGGCGACACTTTTATTTGCTGCACTGTGTTTTTCTGCGTTCCATCCTCCTTTGTATCCTCCGGGGGGTTGATCATGTGAATTTCGCTTCCAAACATTATTGTTTCTAATAGGGTGCGTACGGACCGAGTTCTGCGATGCTTTGAACTCTTGAAACTCTGGAGTCTGTGATTCAAAACAGTTTTGAGTTTAGTGATATCGTGATAGCCATCAGCTGCGATTCGAGATGTCGTAGTGTCCGACATGAATCGATGCTGCCATATACTTGGTGATCGTGCTTCTCCATCTAATTTGAGCTCCACTGATTTGCCACGAGCCGTGGGGAAATTGAAAGCCTCCATGGAGGGACTGCTTGTTCCCATCACTAGAGCATGATCTTTGGGACCCATCATGCGAGAACTTGGCTCGGGATTTGAGACGGCAGGCCATAGGGTATACATAGAGTGCTGTATCTCTCGCGATCTGTGTCCACGGTCTCGACTGGTTGCACAGTTAGTATTCATTTCTCACGCACCTTGACGCGGATGCTGAAAGCTTCTTCCTCGAGCTTTCGTGGCTATTCGTGGCTAGAATATCTACTCACCTTCGGCACGGTAGGTAAATATTGGAATAATGCGTAAATATGCTCAGCTCAGAATAAGGACTCCGACCTAAGTAAGCTTATTATCTGCGTGCGCGGCGTAGGATTGATACTCCTGTCAGATAAATCATGCATAGGACAAAGATTTAAATGCGTCCAGGGCTCCGGCCCTTTTCCAGAAACAACTTGTCCAACTTCAAGCGTCGTCAGTTAGTTGCACCGGGTCCGCACGTTTTTCCTATAGCTACGAGAAGAAACATACGGACCCGTGACGAGTGGCATCGCTCAAATGTATCACGAGTCCAGATCGTCGGTAGCAAATACTAAAAACCCCCATTGTCTAATCGTGGCACATCGTTAGCCAAAGACTCCAGCAACTAGCTCTTGGGTGGGAGGGATGAGCATCCCGGCCGTCAATGACCTTTCTTAGTCACTGATGCCACTGCGCTCCCTTCGCCGTAGAACAAAACAGCTCAATACGGGCTCGGGCTCGGTGATTCCACACCACAAACTATCGCGATGGTACAAGTTGGACACAAGTGGCAAACTACCCTATACCTCCTGATGAAACCCCCTCTTAAACCTGAAATTGAAGGGAGGGATACATGACAAGTACCTACCTACCTTAGGTACATACCTACCTACCTAGGTAAGTAGGTACCTATAGATAATGAGTATTGATGAGGCGGAACACATGACCTCAAACTAGAGTATACAGTTGATTGCCTCTGGGCAACCCTTCTTCCTATCTTGACTGTTTTCTCTTCCCATATGGATCAAGCAACAAGGATGAACTTAGTCGCGCGCCAAGAGATATGTCAGGCTCTACCTAAAGAAAAGATGATGCTGCTCCGGTGCTATTGCCGGTGCCCTCGTGGCGAGAACAATCGGTGACAGTTACGTACATCGACTTAAAAGAAGCTGCACATTTTACATCTCAACACGTAGAGACTGCCCTTCCTACGTGAAAGCTATCGCAGGGAAAGCACGAAGGTATGGCATGTGCTCTTTTGCTCTTCTGGGGGCCTGGACACATTCCCTCGGCGGCCTTCATGTAGGTAGGTACCTCGGTACTTGACCCCTGTTCATAGGCGCATATTAGCGTTTGGACATTGGATAAAACAGCAGCTGATTGGCGCAGAGCCCAGCGTCTACTTCCAGATTTGGCAAGCCACTGCGGCAGTTGCCGTAGTTCAGCTAGGTAGGTAGCTGCGGGGTTCTGGACGGGAGCAAGGTTATCTGAGCTAGGCATTTACTGGTACTAGTAGGTACAGTACAGGTCCGGTGTAGGCATCCAGGGCCGTCTAGAAAACCCCACCCCCACTCCCACCTCTTCGACTCTTCCCTCTCACCGACTCTGCTTTTGTCAAATTTGAAAGCCAAGTCAGTCGTCTATTCGCCTTTGCCTTCGATCGAATTGAAACCATGGGTGCTGATTGCTGTGGCGGAAAGAAGACGCCTCCTGCCGCAGAGGCGGGAGCAGCCGGCCCTTCCTGCGGGAACCCGCCAGCGGCAGATTCTGGTCAGAGGACGGACTGCTGTGGTCCGAGCAAAGAAATGGACCAGAAGCCAGCTTGTTGCACCCCGAACAATGAGAGATGCAATGGTACAACTTGCCAAAGTGCTCTGTTCCATAACCCGTGCTGACTGCCTTTGCTGTGTAGAGGAATGTCTCAAGTCGGTTGCCGCTACACTCTGCGCCGAAGGCGTTGGCTGTCATGCTGCTGGTTACAGTGGCCGTACGCCCATCCTACACAATCGCTGTTCCATGCTCTGGCTAATGATATGTCGTAGATGGTTCTGGAAGCGGCTCTGGTGGGCTTCAAGACTCAGCTTGTGATGCTCACATGATCATGGCTTTTGCGCAGTACCAGTCATTCTTGGATAATGTGCGATGCATCTGTCGCAGCATGATTGAGCGTGGCTACAAGTCCTGCTGCAAGCCCCCGGGAGCAGGGACGGAGTCTCCAGATCGAATCGCCGTGGTTGCGGGCCCTAGCAACGGTGACGCTCGCAAGAAGAGTTGTTGCAGTGTTCCAGCTGGTCCTACAGTCACTGGGAAAGCTGGTTGTTGTCCAACGAGTGAGACCCAAGCCCAGAGCCGTCCCAGGTGCTCGGCTGGTAGTACCGGCAAATCCAAGTCTAGTGGCTGTTGCGGTAGTAAGCAGGTAGTTGGGAACGGCTGTGGAGAAGTAAAGAACAGCTGCAGCAGTACGATGAAACCTAAGGAATCCTGTGCCAAGCCAAAATCCGACAATTGCTGTGATACCAGTCCCAAAGCCGGGGCTGAGGGAAGTTGCAATGATGGCTGTTGTGGTAGTAAGAAGCCCTCGGATGACTCCTGCTCTAAAAAGGCTAATTTGGGGGATCATCTCGACACCGAGCTGGAGCCCGAAGACAGCTGCGAAGGTGACTGTTGCGGAAACAAGAGATTGTCGGGCTACGCTAGTGACGATGGCCTTCTCAATCAGACTGCTGATACATGCTGCGATAGCAAGGTAGCGCGTGGGCCAGGGCCACGCAACGACACGAAGAAACAATGTGCATCCGCAAAGTTGAAAGCTGGCAACAGCAATGATGACTTTGATATTGAGAGAGGTCACGACAAGCCTTCAATCCGGATCGGCGTTACGGGCATGACTTGCAATGGATGTAGCGAGAACTTGTCACGAAATCTCGAGGCCAATGGTGCCCGTAATAGTGAGTCAAAATGATTGACAACCCCGTCTTTGAATAACACCAGGTGGCCCCTACTTTGTCTTTTGCAACCAAGGGTCTCTGCAAATTTCGCAGAGAGACTTGGAAATGTGTTACAACATGGGATTTTCTAACGTAAAATACAGTTCGTGTCAATTACCTACAAGGTTATGCGGACTTCACTATCGACCCTCCTCTGGACCTCGATCCAATTCTCTCTAAGACTCGAGAGGCTACTGGGTTTCAAATTGCTATCATGGGTGGTGACGAATCCATTACCGTCCTGACTTCAGGTTCAGAAGCCACTGCGGCACTTTCGCGACTCGAATACGATGGTGTTGAAGAAATCGTTATCTTAAACAAGAGCACCGTCCGTATTCATTACAACCCTTCAATCATCGGTGCTCGGGACCTCTTTCACAGGATCAGGCACTTTTCGACCGTACTTGCACCTCCTCAGAATGATCAGCAACTTGCTTCGGGCCGTAAGCGATTCATCGTTCTCCTTTTCGAGACTATTGCGTCGTTCGTTTTCACCATCCCAGTACTCGTCTTAGCTTGGGGGGAAACCAACGTCAACAAAAACACGAAGTCGATCGTCTCATTCGTCCTAGGTACCTTGGTGCAAATTCTCGCTGTTCCAGTATTCTACAAGCCAGCACTCAGTTCCTTGCTACGTTATGGAGTTCTTGAACTCGACATGTTAGTTGTGGTTGCCATCACAGCTGCATACATATACTCTGTTGTGGCTTTTGGATACCTCATTTCGGGCAAACCTTTGGAGACCGATTCGTTCTTTGAGACAAGCTCACTTCTCATCTCACTCATAATGCTAGGTCGCCTTGTTGCTAGCTATGCCCGCATTCGAGCAGTTGCCGCCGTATCATTACGCTCGTTGCAAGTTGGTACCGCTGTACTTATCGAAGATGAAGCTGATCTAGAAATCGACTCTAGACTGTTACAATTCGGCGATATTTTCAGTATGTGCCCCTGGATATTTGATCCCCCAATATGAAGTCCCTATTTTCTGATATGCGTATGCTGGCTCCTGAGTGTTTCTTCCCATGAGTTAAATGGTAGATTCTAATATATTTTCTTCTGGCAGAGGTCTCACCCCATAGTCGAGTTCCAACAGATGGGACCATCATGTCAGGATACAGCGAGATCGATGAATCTATGGTTACGGGAGAGAGCCTTCCAGTCACTAAAGGGCCCGGCGAATCTCTGATCGCTGGCACCACCAATGGCACTGGTACCCTCGTCGTGCGGTTGACTAGGCTGCCTGGTAAAAACACGATTACGGATATAGCCAAGCTCGTAGAAGACGCCAGTAGCTCAAGGCCACGGGTTCAAGAGATCGCTGACAGGGTTGCAAGCTGGTTCTTACCCACGGTGTCAACACTGGCCATAGTGGTTTTCATCACCTGGGCTGTTGTTGGGGTGAAAGCGAGGAATCAGGCTGGTAGCGAGTCTATTGCCACTGCCATCACGTACGCAGTTGCGGTCCTTGCGGTTTCTTGCCCTTGTGGCATAGGTTTAGCTGTTCCCCTGGTTCTCGTGATCGCCAATGGCATTGCTGCGCGCGGCGGTGTTATTGTCAAGTCAGCTGAGTGCACTGAACGATCGAGAAATATTACAGACGTTGTATTCGACAAAACAGGTACACTCACAGAGCCAACTCTCGATGTCGTCGCTGAAGAGTTGTTCGAGAGCACTGCGGCGGATGCTCGCAGTATCACAATGGCACTCGTCGGTGACAATGAACACCCGGTTTCAAAAGCGATTGCAAGACACTTGGGACCCGACACTCAACCCTCTTCATCAGTCACCAATGTTCAAAGTGTTCCTGGGTATGGTGTTGAAGGCTCGATGCCTGGCCGTTTGGTTCGTGCTGGGCATGCAAGCTGGGCTGGGAACGAGTCGTTGACACAGACTCGAAAGATGCTTGATGATGGCATGACCATCTTAATGGTCACACAAGATTCGACCCCAATTGTTGTTTACGGCCTACGCACACGACTCCGAATTGATGCTGTTGCAACTGTTGCGAAACTCCGCGATAATGGTATTCATGTTCATCTCGTCTCCGGAGACCAAAACAAAGCTGTGCAAGTAGTTGCAGGTGCTGTGGGTATTGATCGAGCGAACGTTGCGTCGCAGAGAAGCCCCAAGGAGAAGCAGGAATATGTGGCTGCACTTATGGCACAACCGGACAAGGTGGTGATGTTCTGCGGCGATGGGACAAACGACGCACCGGCCGTGGCTCAGGCTGACATTGGCGTTCAACTTAGCGACAGCATTACTAGCGAGGTCACAAGGAGTGCTGCCGATATCGTGCTGCTGTCAGGGCTGAGCGGTATCCCTTTCCTTATCGAAGTCAGCCATGCTGCGTTCGCGCGTATTGCATTCAATTTCATTTGGTCGGCCATATACAATGTCTTCGCAATTCTCCTCGCTGCCGGCGCCTTCGTCCGAGTTCGCATTGCACCCGCTTACGCAGGCGCAGGTGAGCTTGTGAGCATTTTGCCGATCATCATCGCTGCCCTGACAATGCTTCTTGTCAAGCTGCGCCCAAACTAAATGCTGGTCCCTTGGCAACGCGATGCTGGCTTCCTGGACAGACCGACCGCTCTCAACTCTTATGGTAGTTGATGAGTTCCAGGGCAACAGCAGACAAATGATTGACTGTAACTCTTTATTTGCTACATGATACAACGAACGCATGGTATAAAGTCATATATGACCATCTGTAGTAAAGGTAGACACTATGTATTGTAGTCTACCCGCTCAAGAACCCAAAGAGTATTATTTGCCACCTGACTTTTAAGATCTGTCCATTTTTATGGGAGATGCCTCTCAATTCTGCCAGCACTGTTTCTTAAGCTCGCCTCAGTGATTTGACTCGATCCAGGTGAGTCTGACCACTACGGTTGCCCGCAAACGCTTGAACAAGAAGAGGGCTCTGTGCCGTTGATGTCTGGGACACAGAAGGCAACCGATGGATGGGGTTCCCTGCCACCGGACTGTGCCTATAAAAAGTCGTTCGCGGGTCCCACTGAGGCGGGGTCGCCAAAGGCGATAAGGTGCTTTGAGCACTGTAGTTTGTACAAGATCTGGCGGCTGGATTGGCTTGTCTTGTTGGATCTTGACATGGAGTAAAAGTTGTTTGAGTTGACATGCTTATTCGTTTGGAAAATGGGAACAAGTGGTTCGGGGCGATCGCAGCTCTCCCCGACTGCTTCGTGGTGGGTGAGGGGGGTGTTTGAGGCAGGGCGTGATTTTGGGAAAATAATTTTATTTCCCGGAGTTAAGCTTCTGAAATTCGCGGGCTGGAAGTAGCATCGAGTTGGCCCACTGATGAGAATTCAAGACCTGAAGACGCTCTGTCAATCGGCTCTATCATAAGTGAAGGACGTCGCCGCTTCTCTTGAGAGGACGGGGGTGCTGTCAGGCGTTCAATCGCTCTCAGAGCTTCCTGACTATCTACAGTTGCGGATTGCAGTGAAGAAACTCTAATCAAGATGTTTCGGATGTCGCTGTCTCGCGGATCCGCGATCAGCTCTTCACGGCATGTAGCCGCGTAGGCCAGCACCCTGTCACAGAAATATGTGCTCTGCCAAAGGCAAAAGCGATGGATTAGCTGAACAATGGATGGTTTTTCTATAGTCTAGTACAAGTGACGCTGGCGAATAACAGAGTACGCAGGCGTCTGGGTCATCTTGATGACCCAACCGCGCCAGCGAAGAGATATCGAGGCATTTCTGGACAGCTTCTCAAGTTCTTCAAAAAGCGTGTGAAGCTCCTTCCAAGGGACAGTCGTTGAGTCATGCAGCAAGTAGATTTTATCGGAAAGGAACACTTCCTGGAGAATCCAGATTCTTCTAAAGTATGATAAGCCGAACAGCTCTAGCAGACCATAGGCGGGAAATGCCCGAGAGCCAATGATGCTCATGCTGTCGCTCAAATCTGTCGCAAGGTGATGGGCAAGACCTGTCCTAAGATATTTGATAGCATACCGCAGGTGAGAATCGGAGGGGTTGCGACTGACGGACCTGCCTATGACAGCGAGGCATAGGCCCGCGGACGAGAATATCTGAGGCATTAGTGCCAACTGGGGTTTCTTCTCGACGTTGGACGGGTCGTCCTCCTGATTTAGACAGACGGCATCAACCCAAAAGCCCCTGAACACACAGGCTTTCTTTTCGAAATGCGCTTTAACGAAGGGCTCAACATCCTTTAATTGCAGTATTAGTTGTACGAGATCTTCTCCCATGAGAAACCCCTGCCCATTCTTTGTTGGTTTAGTCTCTGATCGATGCCAGTGATGTGAAACTGCCACGAATTCGTTGCGAACCTCATGTAATTCATGCCCTCTTATGTCGAAGCGATTGGAGGGGATCGCATTTCTTTTTTGGCCATCTGGAAGAAAGCACAGTAAGCGGATACAAGTATTGTGATCAATGAGTTTTTGGAGCTGGAGGGTCGCCATTTGATAATTGGACTGTTTTTGGTACTAAAACACATCAATGCTGAAATTGCTGCAGCGAAAGGCCCAGGAGCAAGGTGATAACGGGTTCCGAGAATGCGGCCAAGTTCTTACCAATGTGAGCTGAGTCGCATTTCGAGATAGGCGCAGCTTATGTACCTCTTGCTTTTTTCAGTCGTATCATTTCTACCAACAGAGCAGTGGGCGCGAACTGTTGCCTAAGGCAGTAGAAGGGGCCTTATGACGCCTGTCGCTCGAGCGCCTTGGAGAAACCACATGTTGGAGAAGTCTGCCTCCGCATGCCGTTCGCCCTGACCAAGCAAGCCGCGTACCTAAGGTAGTTTGTTCTAGTCAAGAGTGTACGCACGCCACCTCCGCCAACTGGATGGCGTTGAAAGGGTTTATTCTTTCCGAAAGCCTCCCTTAATTTTGTTAACATCTTGTTTGAAAGTATTCGAGATGGTGAGTAAGATATTGCATGTGACGATCGCAAGGGTCAGGGTCAACGTAGGCGGTGGGGTTTGGGATTTGGGATGTTTTTTTGGCTGTGATTGAAACTTAACCAAAGATTATCATGCTCAAAACGAGGCGCCTGCACGTGTTATGTCGTACGTATTAGTTGCGACATAGCCACTACTTACTTCTGCCCTAGGCCGAGGATCACGTACATGAATTCAGTGACGGTCGTACGTATAGTCCGCAGGTTGTGATTAGCTCCAAGCTTCAGATACCTTAACCAAGTTCATATAGCTTGCCATTAGTACATAAGGTATGCAGACACCGGTGCCTTATTAAGATCAATTGATCAGACCCGCGAAAACAGCCATGATACCACCATACAGTCCGACGCCGATAAAGAACTCTTGCGTTGCTTGGAAATTAATGCCGCCGCCACCTTGAGCCAAAAACCCCAGTATTCCACTTCCGACCAAAAACACCACCGTCATTCGCCCGATAAAGCCCGGGATGACCAAAAACGTAATAATAGGGAGTTGCATAGCCACAGCTATCGCCACCAAGAGGCGGCGCATCGACAGACCTTTGTCCATCGGGGGCTTTTGATTATGAGGACTACTTTCGTGATTCAAAGCAGCCGTGCTTCTCTCCTCATGCCGAGGCGCAAAATCAGATTGGGACATGACCGACGACACACGGCGCTGGGTCTGGAAGTCAGCAATATCAGATCGCGACGTCGGCGTGGCCAAGGCATCCTCGTCTGCTATCACCTCCTCGTCCTCTTCGCTGTAGCCTACGTAAACGAGGTCATCCATCGCGTCTAAATACTGGGACTCGGCTTCTACGATAGGCGCGTAATTCGCGAGGAAACTCCGGTATTGTGATACGTCGCCCATCGTGGGAGTGGGTAAAGATAGCGTCTCTCGGAACGATGACAAGACCCGATCTGGTGGTTGGAATTAATAGCTGTCAAAAGTTGATAGAGTTCCAAAGGCGCTTACTATACTGGTCCAGTTTCCAGCCTATCTGCCCCAGAAGCTCTGTCCTATGCCATTGGAATTCGCCGCCAGACATGAGCTCCGCTCGTCTCGAGGCCGGGAGAATCCCGTTCGGCAGACGTCGATTCTGCGTATCGGTTGTATCTAGACGGTGCAGCTTCTCCTCGAGCTCAGAGATCTCGTCCTGAAGATACAACAGCATGCGATGATTCAATGCCTCGAACCTGCGGTAAATAGGGCGAAGCGTCCCGCTTCTATCTGTTGGAAGGGTGGATAACCTCGAGGCTAGCAGCTCATATCCGGTTAGCGGGAGCTTTTCGGCCCTTGGTAGGCGTTTGAAGAGATGTTGGTTTGGCGCGCGTGGGGTTAGCTCTTCTGGCGGAACATGAGGATACTGAATGGTTCCACGCGGCATTTCCGGGGTGCCGTAGGTCCGTTTCCTACCCCTATCCGGTCTCCCGGGTCGAGTCCCGGCTTCGCTGAAGACACGGCCCCTCGCATCGCCATCAATGCTATGCTCAGGGCTGGTGCTTGGATCTGTCTCATGATCAACGAATACATCAAACATGTCTTCTCGTAAACCGCTCGACGTAGACGAAGTGCTGAGTGCTGAGGGAGAAGCGCTTTTCCGCATCTCTGGTGATGGCTTCGAGGCCTCTTTCACAGTACGTCGGATGCTTTCAGGTGTAACTTGGGGCGAGTCCGAGTCTAGGAAATTGAGAGCATGCGCCTTGGTGGCAGACTGTTTCCTCGGTTTCGCACCGGGCGTCATCCCTAGGCTATCCTGTCGTACTGGATAGGTGCGTGTAATTGTTCCGCTGCTCCCGTTTGACGCCTCTGAATCGTTAGCCAAATCAGGGGCTAACATGTTGAGTGAACGGTCTGGCTCGGGCGGCGATGACTCTCCTGATGAGCCCGCGTTCTGAACCGACGGCTCGAGAGGGGCGGTATCTACTGTGGCATTCTCAGTGGACACGGCAGACACTTCGATTGGTACATTTTTCAAGCCTTCTTTTGTTGCCGTTTTGTAGTCAGGCAATTGATCATCTGCTACTTGGTCGCTGGACCTACTACCAACTGTTGCAGATCTTTTGAGTGACTTCCTAGGGTTTGCAGAGAGGGAATCTATGGCGTGTTCCGGGTCATGAGTGCGTGGCCTGTTCCTCTTCGAAGCTGGTTGGGGTGACGGAGAGACATTGTGGCGTTCACGATCCCCGCAATCAGCCATGCCGGCAAAAGTCAAGAGCAGAGGGCGATGATCTGGTGATTGTTTTGACGGAGGTGAGAGACAAGTCCGATTGTAACTTCTCGTGACAAGAAACTTGTTAGGCAGAAACGGCACGGGGGACGAAATGGCTAGATATATCTATACTGCGCGCTATGGTGAAACATACAGACGTGGCTGTGAGGAGAGATTGCGTCTTCTGCACATGTGGTACACTGCACGTCGCCGGCCAGTCGCGAGGCGGGCAGATTTGTATGGGTGTCACCAGTGAGCTGAATGTCGGTAGAGAGTGCGAGTACCTAGGTAGCTACTTAACTTAGAGAGCACAGAAAGTGAGGAGAGGCGCACGGTCTGGTTCGAGAAGTGTGCATGATGTTGGGTATCATGGAAAGCGCAACGTCGCGCAACGTCGCCTTTATTTAGAAAATGGCGAACCGGAAAAGGCGGACATGGGAACAAAAAAACGTAACAACCTCATAGTCTAGCAGGATGGAGTAGAGACCTGCTCGGCAGTGGGATAAGACAGGTAAAGAGCAGGAGGGATGCGCTGGAAGGTATGCTACGTACGGCAGGCTGGGACAGATGCGCGTGACACTCGTCGATATCACATGGAGGCGAGGGATCAAACAGAGATGCTACGAACGAACCACAGACGACCAATCGCCCATGTTGGCTGGGATGACAAGAAGGCTGGCTGGCTGTGTTTCATGCGCGGACACTGGCGCAGCTCGAGTGTCTGTCCTGCTACGAGTAGGAGCTCGAGGCAATGCGATCCCACGGCGCTGGTCTCAGGCTCGCGGCAACGTATGGCTCGAAGGGATGCATGTCATGGTGCGCCGATGAAGGCAGAAGGGTTGCGTGGAATGGTGCATGAGATACGGCCATAAAGCGGCTGATTGGCCACGTCCCCAGTCGCGTTCAGTCCGTTGCCGATCCCACACGAGTCCTTGACCAGTCAGACTACCCGAGGAAGTGCCAGGCCGGCAACTTGCAAGCGGGCGGCGAGGTCTTTCATCCCAGTCGAGGCAGAGTATCAATCTGGGGATATGATCTTAGACTTGCTATCGGAGAACGGGAGCACCACCGATGCGATGTATGCGACCCAGAGGATGCAGTGTACCTGTTCTGCGCTGTGAATTTGATGCGCCTTGGAACGCCGCCAGACAATTGGATGCAGATTGTCGAGAAAGAGGGCATTTGTGCTGCTTATCTCGAAGTCCTTGAGGTTGTGGCAAGTTGGAGAAGCCCAGGCAAGGTTGTTTGTTCATGGAGTGAGCCCGGCCCGTGGTAGTCGTGTGCTGGAATTGGATGCACTACCAGAGGTATGTACCTACATAGGTAACTTATATGATACAGTGCAAGGACAGTGTGTAAGGGTGCCAAGGCCCGGCCGGGCTCGGCAGCGAAGTGCTTCTTATTTTTATATCCTCTCGTCTCGTGCCTCTCTGGCTAAATAGGTACCTACCTAGGTACTACCTACATAGGAAGGTACATAGGTAGCTACCTATTTAGCTACCCGCAGACAAGAGGTCCTCACCTCAGACATACCTAGGCTCAAGGAAATGCTTGAACATCCGCGATGCCTCACATCCGACCTGCGACGCTTAGCAGGTACCTACTTCACGGCCAGCTCGCAGGCAGAGGATGTCTCCGTGCTCGACCTCGCATCCCGGCCCCTCGCAACACAACCTCGCCCGCGCCGTCTGTCCGCTGCCGGCATGCCGAAGCTCACCCATCTTTCCCCACTGAGTACTCTTTGGACCTCTCCGAGGCGCACTCCCCGAGCCACGTGCCGTTACGCAAGAAGTTGAAGGAAGAGGCGAGGAGGCAGAAGGTAGAAGGCAAGCCGAAGACTAAGAACGCGAACAACCAAGTCGTCAATGGCTGGGAGCTCACCGTCGGCATCGAGATCCACGCGCAGCTGAACACGGCCAAGAAGTTGTTCTCCGCCGCCGACACCTCCTTCAACGACGATCCCAACACCCACGTTGCCTACTTCGATGCCGCCATCCCCGGGAGCCAGCCCATCTTTCAAAAAGAGGTCCTGATCCCCGCTCTGCGCGCCGCCTTGGCCCTGTGTTGCGATATCCAGCTCGTCAGCTCCTTCGACCGGAAGCACTATTTCCACTGGGATCAGCCGTCCGGCTACCAGATCACGCAGTACTACAAGCCCTTTGCGCGTGACGGCCGCCTTGTCCTGCTCAAGCGGGATGGTATCGCGCCCGAGGACGGCAAAGAAGTGACCGTGGGCATCAAGCAGATCCAGCTGGAACAGGACACGGCCAAGACGCTCGCCCAGCCTGGCGACGTACACTGGATCGACTTCAACCGTGTTGGTATGCCCCTGATCGAGATCATCACCTTCCCCCAATTCCACCACCCGGCCACCGCCGCCGCCTTCGTGCGCAAGGTCCAGACCCTGCTCCACGCCGTCGATGCCTGCGTGTCCGGCATGGAAACAGGCGGCCTGCGAGCTGACGTCAACGTGTCCGTTCGCCCATCAGGCCGTGGCCCGAACGCCCCGCTAGGCCAGCGGACTGAGATCAAGAACCTGAGCAGCTTCAAGGCCGTCGAAGACGCCATCATCGCCGAGCGTGACAGGCAAATCGCCGTGCTCGAGGCTGGTGGCAAGATTGAGGGCGAGACGCGCGGCTGGTCCATCGGGTCCACCGAGACCCGCCGCCTGCGCGGCAAGGAGGGTGAGGTCGACTACCGCTACATGCCCGACCCGGACATCGCGCCCCTACGCATCGCGCCTAAGCTTGTGACGTACCTGGAGGATAGATTGGGCTCGACGCCTGACGACGAGATTAACAAACTGATCTGCGGCCTAGATATGTCCACCAAAGATGCCATGGCCCTCGTCTCCTTGGATGGCGGGCTACGCGTGGAGTATTTCTGGACCGTAGTCGGCTGGTTGCGACGGACTTCGGGTCTTGACCTCGGCAACGACCCGTTTCCGCACCGGATGGGCGTAAAGGACCTCGGCTGTCTTCAGCTGGCTGCTAATTGGATCCTGCACGAGCTTGGCCGCCTCACCTCCGACCGCAGCGAAATGACTGCAGAAGACTTGGGGTTCACGCCGGACGGGACCTGCACTTGCGTGCCGGCGCAGCACCTCGCCGATCTCTTAGCGTTCCTGTACCGCGGCAAGATCACGGCCAAGGTTGCCAAGGAGCTCCTGTGGGCCATCTACCGGGGCCGCGTGCCGGCCGAATATCCCAGCGTCTCGGATGCGATTGAGAAGGAGGGGTTATGGTTCAACGAGTTGGGCGAAGAGGAATATGCTGCGCTTGCCGACCAAGCCGTCGAGGGCCAGAAATATGTCCTCCGGCAGTTCATCGATGCTCAGTTCATGCCGCAGGGAAAGCTCATGTTCTTGGTCGGGCGCATGATTAAGCTTGGAAAGCAGGGAAGCGTCAATCCGACGGTTGCTCAAAGGGTGATGAAGGAGCGCCTGAAAGATATCTACCTGCCTGCTTGGAATAGTTGAAGCGTCAAGTCGAGCGCGATGTAGAGCGGTCTCAGTGGTAGGACTTGAACCGTCACGAATGATGTACATATAATGTGCCTTGCACAAGCCTTCCAGCTGTACTATATCTTGGATGTCGGCTGCAATTAGCAAAAAAGTAAAGATACCCGCGATACACATAGGAATGGCTTCATGATGTTGTACGCGGCAGACAACATGTGACCATAATGGAGTCCAAGATTTGAGATATACATCAGGCTGTCAGGTATGTCAATTACGGTTGCTGTTAATCTCCCAAGGAAGGAATGCCTATAAGATGCCATAAATATATACACAACCGTATACTATATCGGCAGTGGATAATGCCCAAGGTCAACTTCCAACCAACCTGCTCAAAAATGTCATAGAGTCAGCGTTGGCCTGCCATTTGCAAACAGAATGGCCGCATGCTTGTAAGTCTTGCTACATGATGTCTAGTCCTCATGTATGGGCCCGATTCATCCTCGTCGCCTGTGTACCAAAGGGTGTATGTTAGATTGGAATAAAAGCTCGGTGTCACTTCTCCAACCCCGATACTGATGAAGTAAGGACTCGAAGGCCGACCAGCCAGTCCTTAGTAGACTGACATTGGAGCTTCACGATCTTCGTCGAAGAGCAACATCATTACTGACAAGTGGTTTATAGGTGTAGGAAAGCATACTGCTGCCCTGGACTCGAGATATTCGTCTCATTGAGTAGCTCTTGATGTATTGATGTAGCTTAGTGAAGCTACAGCAAGGCATCGTGTAGCCGCCGCTGTGTGCCTTTCTGCTACGCAGCTGGAATTGAGCAAATAGGTTATAGCACATTGCAATTGATGTTCGACATCATGGGCCAATGTATCCGCGTTTCGGTATCGAAGTTGACGGTTCGAAGAAGATTTGGGATAAAACCAGGCGTGAGATCGAGGTTCCCGGACGCTGCATGAAACCCCGTGTATTGTAGCCATACGGCTGACGGAGGGCAGAGATGTACACTGCCCACAACATGGGACGCAAGCTGGAGATAACGGCATGTCAAGAGTCAACGATAGGCACGAATTCTGATCTCCTGACAACTCCAGCTTTACTTTTTGCGGCGGCTGCGCCACCCGTCAACGACTGTAGGTTTAGTCATACTCGTCTCAATCAGGCACTGATGAAGAGATTAATACCACGTCGACAATGCGTTGCTGGTACTACTTGCCTGCGGAAGGTGGTTGAGGGCTTTGAGTACTAGATGAGACAGCATCCCAGCTATCTCGCCGTCTTAAGAAGTTCTCGACTCTCTCGTGCTTGCCAAGTGGTGCTTGCTCGTTCTGCCGTCTGACCATGCCGTCACTGATAGCGGCATGTTTCTGGTCACGCATCTCCACGACATCCATGGTGGTGGTTTTAGCTCGCCGGGCCTGGGTCAAACTGCCCAGGATGACGAAAGAGCACAGCACGATAGCGAAAAGCTCATTAGACATGAAGACTGTGGTCGGGGGCGGCTTCTCCCCGTTCCTCTCGTGACGCCACCTCTCCCAATCTTCCCAGGTGGCGTTCCTGCTTGCGTTGCCAGGCTCGTTGCGCCACGACCGGTCGGCCTCTCGATACACACTCTGCAAGGTGCGATTGCCGTTCCAGCCGGTGCCGTAGAGGTCATAGGCCCGCCGCTTGGCGGCATCGCTCAAGATCTCGTTGGCGGCCACCACCATCCGATAGCGGTCCAGTCGGACAGCAGATGAAATGGACGAGTCTGCGTCCGAAACGGCCTTGTCCGGGTGGTAGATCTTGACGAGCTCGTAGAACAACGCCTTGTTGTAGCGCGTACCTCTCGGATGGGCCAGGACCTCATAGGGAGTAGGGTGGGGCGAGGTTGGCCAGGTGTATCTTCCCGCAGCGGAAAAACTTGACGAGGGTTGACCGTGCGGCGGTCCGGAGACAGACGCATAGCAGCGAACAGACGAATGTTTTTGTTCCGAGCTCAATGCGTCCCGCTTTGGCGACCAGGTGTCTCGGCCATGATGCGCTCGTGGTGGCTGTGGACCAATACATGAACATGACGTTATGCAGCACGGGGGTGCGAGACTAGGACGCAAGGACAGTATACGGGCGGACTCTTTAAACGCCATATTCACTCCAAAGAAACCATTGTGCTGGTGCAGGTGGTGTCAGGATGGAAGATCTATGAGGCGATGATGGGACACAAGGGGCATGGACAGTTGAATACATGTACGTATGAGATCAATGAGATCAGTACAATGTACCTCTTAAGGTAAGGTAGGGAAGGGGACCTGACATCTGAGCCAATGGAATCTACTTACCTATGTAGGTGCCTGCCTAGCCCCCCCCTACCTACATAGGTACATATAGGTGCACCTGCAAGTGGGTCGGTTGTCTGGGCATTGGAAGTCAAGCACGTTACACAGCCACTCTGCGCCCACCTAGAATCTCCTGCAGACTTGACTATGGCTCTCCTCGACGCTTTGGTGAGACGTGTGGCTAGACTTTTTTATTGTATTGATGTAGGTAGGGAGCGCGATTCTTGTTTGAACTCCAGAATTCATGTGTGCAGTTAGGTACCTATGCTCAGGGGTACATTTAGATGCCTGGGGGTGGGTACATAACCCAGGGCGCTTACGTAAGTACCTACCTCCTAGGTAAGATAAGGTAGGTAGTAGGTTCGGGTAGGTGAGGTTGCTCGGGTGGCTAGGTACATGTAGGTACTTACTGAAAGGTAGGTAGGGCTGGGGCCCGCTAGGGTGGCAGCTGGCTGTGAATCTGATTGGTAGGTTGCAGCTCTGAGCAGCACCTGGCTCGCCTGGCATGGAAGCTCGGAGTAAATTGAACGTGCAGAACAAGCATCCAACCTTGAACCAAGCACCAAGCTCACCCAACCTTGAAAATTGACAAAGGTTGACAACCCACCTACCTCCAGTCCCTCTACTGCTACCACCTGCAATGCATCCCATATACATACATATCTGACATACATACATACATACACACATACTGCTACAGCAACACCCGTGACCCAAGACTCCACGAGAACACCAACTACAATCAAAACACAACCCTGTCGCCGCTGCGTAGACAGACACGGCCTTCCTGGCTATCCATCGGCCCTCCCATCCTCCATCACCCATCACCCCGCCCGACATCAGCACGTCCTCTACCGACCAACGTTTGCGAAACTCATCGTGCTCCCCGCTGCCTCCTTTGACTGATACCGGTGCTGGTACGCCCACGCCCACGCCCACACACGCAGACACGGACACGGACACGGACACGGACACGGGCTACCAGCTCTACGCGCTTGGAGCCGCATCCTGAAGGGCCCCCATTGGCATCTTCCGAATTCACCGTGCCGCGACTCACGACTCACGACTCCCTCCGGCCCATTCACGTCTGGACATCAGCGTCTCAACGTCTATCTCAGGCCTCGATAATTGTTGCCGTTGCTGCATATGTTGCAACTGCACTTGTTGACTATCGATCAATTCTGCGCACACCTCTCCTGTCTCGCGAGATCCCAACTTGCCCATCCACACCTCGTACGCTGTCCTCCCAGCACACTATCTGCGCTTGCCAAAAGTGCTATACAAGCATTCAAGGTATGAAATTGTTGCCTTATGTAATCGGTCAAGCATACAGCGGCACCCATCGTATCTGGACTCTGTATTTGACGGGACACTCCGAATCATTCCGAACCACTATCCCTCCCACGACACAATCCCCCCCCTCCTTCGATCGAAACATGTCTTCTGCCCATCCCGTATTCCATTGTCAGTTCGTGACTTGCTGGGATCAGCTCACCCTCCATTCACATATGATTTTCAAAATTGCAAAGCCCTAACTTGTCAGAAATAGACTGCAGCAGTACATGAACTCAACACTTGCTCCTTCTCACAGTAACGACACATATATCGCCAGGGAACAACATCCCTTGTCGCTCACGTACCTGACCCTTGACACAATACCCTCAGGCAGCCAAAAGAGAGATTCGTCAAACCAAGATGTCGGATCTTATAACACAAAAGCTGCAGGCTGCATCGCTCAACGACTCCGTGGACAATGGGGAATGGAAGAAGAATCTGAATATTCCTGCCCGGGACAGTAGGCAACAGACTGAGGTTCGTGCGGGGAGCCCTGGGTCCGTATGATCTCGAGTGCTGCGAATTAACCAGGTCATCAGGACGTCACCAACACGAAAGGCCTAGAATGGGAAGATTTCTCTCTCAAACGAGACTTGCTGATGGGTATCTTCGAGGCTGGCTACGAGAAGCCGTCGCCGATTCAAGAAGAGGCTATTCCCGTGGCTCTGACGGGAAGAGACATACTTGCTCGAGCGAAGAACGGCACTGGCAAGACTGCTGCTTTTGTTGTTCCAACCCTTGAAAAAATCAACCCCAAGGTCAACAAAATCCAAAGTCTGATACTCGTTCCCACGCGAGAACTGGCCATGCAGACATCGCAGGTCTGTAAGACCCTCGGCAAGCATCTCGGCGTCAACGTCATGGTCACCACGGGTGGCACAACACTGCGCGACGACATCGTCCGTCTGCAGGATGCTGTCCACATAGTGGTGGGCACTCCCGGGCGCATTCTCGACTTGGCTGGCAAGGGAGTTGCGGATTTGAGTGAATGTCCCATGTTCATAATGGACGAGGCTGATAAACTCTTGTCGATTGAGTTCACCCCCGTCATCGAGCAGCTTTTGCAGTTTCATCCCAAAGATCGCCAGGTCATGTTATTCTCCGCCACCTTTCCGCTTTCCGTCAAAGACTTCTCAGACAAGAACATGTCCAAGCCATACGAGATCAATCTCATGGACGAGCTTACTCTGCGCGGTATCACTCAGTACTATGCCTTTGTGGAAGAGAAGTCCAAGGTCCACTGCTTGAACACGCTGTTCTCCAAGCTGCAAATCAATCAGTCCATCATCTTCTGCAACTCCACCAACCGTGTTGAGCTGCTCGCGAAGAAGATCACTGAGCTCGGATACTCATGCTTCTACAGCCATGCCAAAATGGCACAACACGCTCGCAATCGCGTTTTCCACGACTTCCGAAATGGTGTGTGCCGCAATCTTGTCTGCTCAGATCTGCTAACACGTGGTATCGACATTCAAGCCGTCAATGTCGTCATCAATTTCGATTTTCCCAAGAACGCCGAAACGTATCTGCACCGTATTGGACGCTCCGGGCGGTACGGTCATCTTGGCTTAGCAATCAATTTGATCAACTGGGAGGACCGGTACAATCTGTACAACATCGAAAAGGATCTCGGCACAGAGATCCAGGCCATCCCACCTACTATTGACAAGGCCCTGTACGTATACGACAATCCCGACAATATCCCTCGACCTGTGAACACATACGCCACAAAGCAGTCAACAACACACAAACCCCAGTACGGCGAAGCTTCGTCACATGCTGCTCAGCACAGCAATCAGCCTCTTCAAGGGAGAGGGCAGGGGGATCTGCGACCGCAGGCCGGCCGTGGTGGTCATCCCAACGACTCCCAATCTCAACCTAGGCAGTTTCAAAACAATCGGGGCGGGAACCGCGGCGGCCGTGGTCGTGGACGCGGATTCCAGCAATTCGGCGGCCGTGGCGGTGGCCGAGGAGGCCAGCCCCAACCACCTCCGCAAGTCTAGCTTGCCGTCACTCCAACATAACTGCAAGGCCACGACCAAAGGTCATTCGAGGTGATGCATCCCAGTGGCCGTATTGTTTTCTTTCTATTGTACATATTTTGGCGTCTGGATCAGTATTGGTTGTATCATACCCCTCACGACTTCTTCATAGGTTCCTTGATCTCCCTAGCCATTTTCCGGGTTCTTCGACAAGATTCAGCGGTTACTAATGTCAAGGGGGCAAAGTTCATGATGTTTGAATGAGATCAGCAGGGGTGTGGGAAACGGCGTTTGGCGTTGTACAGTGTTGAGCATTAATCGGCGGCGCCAAGCGGAGCGTTAAAGGGCGGGATGGTACATGCACGACTGATGATGACGTGTTTTTGAGGAGCATTTTGATCCTCATATTGTCTTTCCATCTCCCTGGGTTGAGGTTCTCTGAACTGTTGTTCTGCTGGAATCGGCCTCGGGTTATCTAAAAGCATTGCGGCACACTATACCCTCGATTGCGGGAACTTTTCCTTTGGTGGGGCTTCAAGAACACTTGTCGGTCCAATTTGACACTTCTGTGTCAATGCACTGCATCGATTCGACAGCAGGAGCACAATTTGGCAGTTTTATGATCAGCCCGTGCAAGGTGTTTAAAGCTGATACGAGGCTACATTCGCAATGGTTGATTGAAGGACTGATCCCACAATCGACTCTCTATAGTATACTTCTGGAACACACCAGCCGGGCAACTTTCCCGTCTCAGAAGTAGAGGTCATTCAGGGCGACTAACAATGGAGTGTTTCCAAAGAAGTAGGGCGAACCGGCAACCCGCACCCGACATTCACTTCTATCCATCTTCCCTACAACAACACCGACATCAACAACAAAAGCATGATGGCTTCCGGGATGGGCGTGCCTCGACCTTTCACTCCTGTTACCAAATCTGCCGCATTTCTAGGTTATGCTCGGTGTAGGGCATTGTCTTTGGGCAATCACAAGCACAAAAAAAAACAAAAAAAAAACATTTTGAAGGGCACTGGGTATCTAGATAGTTCTCGTACCGACAGGCTACTTGTACCTGAGTCGGTGAGCTAGATAGTTGTCCGAGCAAGCGTGGCAGTAAATACTACTACCACTTTTCCCTTTACGTATGCTTATCTGTGCGAGTGTGAGTGTGTGTGGGTGTGGGTGTATTCGCATTGTGATTTTTTCGAGATTCTCAATGTTAAATTGTGCAAGGCTTTCTTTCATTTATCCTTGACGGGACGGGTGTTTGTGAAAAGAGGGGAGAATATGTCTGCGCTATTTGAAAATGTAAGAGTATATATATGGTGCATCTAGGTATGTTATGGATTTGGGGTTTTTCTCCTTGATCGCGTTGCTTGGGTGAGCTGTTTGATATTCGTATGGAATGAGAGCCAAACGACACAGAGTTCGTCGAAAAAGCCCATTTTAAACCCCGAGGGTCAGCGTGGTGACTAAAGTAGTGTTTGATTTGAGGAAAGCATGGGCAATGGTCACTTTGCTGGTTGCTATTCATCTACGATTGGATAGATTCTTCACCAACTGCCCCTATCTATCCCTATCCCTCATCCAAGAGCTTTTGGGCCGGCGACAACTGTCCTTGCCGAACCTATTATATGACATGCCATTGAGAGAGGGCTGGTGATATCGTCTGACCTACAGGTCTAAGCTTGAGTAAGGTTGTGTGATGAGACCGTGTGAGCGGAAGCGAGGGTCAGGGGTAGATATCTGGGTAGATACCGAATGCGAGGGAGTGAAGAGGAAGGTTGACCAACCATCGGTTTGGGTTGGACAAAGTGCTTGTTATGGATGCTGACGGCTGGCTGGGTGGCTAAGCTACGTCTTGTAGACCAATCGGGTCGGCGCCGTGGGGTTAATATGGATGATGGATGATGATCCTTGATGCTGGACTGACTGTCTAACGAAGTTCGGAGGCTCGAGCCTCAGTTTGACCTGACCTCACTTTTGTTCATGATTTCTTGTTCGTGTTGTCTGTTGGCCTTTTAGAGGACACTCGCATTCGGCATAGGGCGTAGGCACACCTCAATTATTGTTTCAAGACCAGGCGTAACAAGACTTCCTGAATATGTAGCTTGAACTTTTTCAGTTCTTACTGGATGCTATACCGTGGATGTCTCCATGGGTATTGCTCCGGGCTCCATGAACAAGGCAACAGATCTCTCAGTCGGTATTGTTGATGCACACTGACGAGATTATTCGCTATAACTCCAGGCTCCGGCTGACGAACACTTTTCCTTTGACACCCTATGATCTCATTACTCCTCGCTCGCTCGACAGTCAGCGGTAATCGGACACTATGCGCCATATAATCTAGATATTGTAGTACTAACTTACTCCTTTGTCATCTGACTGTCTGCAGACTGTAGGGGCTACCCTTTCGTGGGAGCAAACGTGTTGTTGTGCGAGTCTTCGGGGCTTTACTATACTCTGAAATTCTCCAGGAACTGATGATCCCTCCCATTGTGTCCATGTCGTAGAGTCCATAGACAGTTGATGCATGTGGATGCTTGGTTTCCCGGAAGCCTTGAGCTTTATGTATGTCGAGCCGCAAAAGTTGACGCAACTAGCCAAGAGACAGGATGGGTCTGCGCCTGCGCAAAAATCATAAATATGCTTCTGAGTTGGCTCATCTTCCGGATTGCCTCGAGTTTGGTTCGCTTACGTGGTTGCTATATCCCGTAGTTTCCTATTTGATCTTCGTGGGCTGGCTGATGTTCAAGGGACTCTGTGATTTGGTCTCGCATAAGCAACTTCCCTTTCACTTTCCAAGTTCTCTGCTAGCGCAATCAATGGTGGGATAGATCGCAGGTAGTTTTGACCGGCAACCAAGTCGAATGAAATAAGGGGCTTCATCAATAGAAATCTATCTTCACCTTGGTTAGTAATAATGACCTCTGGCCCCTGGGTGCATTGATTGGGACGATCAGTGGGCATGTGCCTCCTCTTATTTGACGACTATCTGGGATATTGGCTGTCGGGGATTATTAACTGTTGCCGCATTGGATTGATATATATTAATAATGAAATTTGCGTCACCTTGTTGCTCAGTGTTCGTCTAAAGATAGGTAGGCAAAACACGGTCATGCTATGGAAGACAAATTACTCTTCACCTAGCTAAGGGATGTGGAAGAACATGGGTAAGCACAAGAGCCTTGTAACCGAGAAGCTTTATCTTATCGTGCTAGCACGTTTTCACTGGTCATTTGATACTGGTAAGTTGCTGTGACCCAAGGTTTCGTTGGGTGCAGACAATTGCTCGCTCCTCTGCTTCCCCATACGTCTGGTATTATCGCAGGAGCTTTCGTGGGGCAAAACAACAAGAATGACAGTAAGGCCCAATAATCATTTCCATGGTTTATTGCGACTGTACGTGCCGTGATAATTTTAACAGATGCAGACAACGGATGGATCGAAGCAGAAGCTAGCAGGTCAGAATGGTAGATTTTGGTTGCCAATGATTAGCGGCAAAAGCCTATTGTCTGCATTTTGTGAGTTTTATGGCTGATAATAAAGGAAACCTCCAGGCAGGCTTGGATAATACAGGGCTGCTCCACATTATGTATATGTTTTGAGGATGAAAGCCAGCAGTGATAATTTCTCCTTTGGTCGGACAACCTTGGTTTGTAAGGTTCAAGACAATAAAATTAGGCTCACGAAGCATCCCTTGGCACGTGGTTATTTACGCTTCCAGGCTAGCAACTTTGGCCAAAAATTATATCTGGGGATGGATTTTTGCCTCGTTTTCCAACGAGCCACCAAAATGTTATTGAGGCCGCCCGCCTCACGTGAATTCTTGAGGTCAGAAGAAGTTTTTGTTGCGTTCCACAATCGCCAGGCTGCTATTACCTGCCACCAAAGTAGCACTGAGTGTACAACGTGCAATAGCGACTCCCTTGATAGCGCTCAGGTATGCCACCCAGAAGCAATCATGCTACATAACACAGGGGGCCTATGTGTTTTTTCTTCTCTAGTTTCTAACTGTTGTATAATTAGTATATAGAAAATAAATATAAATATATTAGACAGTCTATTTAACTCTAGATACCCAGGTTGCATTGCTTGTAACCAACTACGGCATCACTATACTGTTCTATCATTGATGATATTAGTATATTTAGATATGAACAAACAGTATCAAAAGCTAAAAGGCAATAGTCACAGTAATATCTCCCTAAGTTCTCCCATTCAGACTGCACATGGTCTTTTTATTCAAGCCGCCTGTCCAACCGAATTCACTAGAGTTACTGCTCTGCTGCTATGTGTTGCTGGTTGTTTGGCGCTTGGTGGTGCCCTTACTCGAATTTCTTGTGGCACTTGATATTCACTACATCCAAGGCTGCACAGACATATTGCGCTAAAGCAAACTGCTAGTTGGTCAGCTGTTCTCATTGTTGTTTACCCGTTTGCTATACACATTTGCGTGCCTTCCCTGAGAAATGAATAACAACCCTAGAGGTCGGAGCCTCTAAAAGCCTACAAAATCCCAGCCACTCCTCAGAGGTCAGCTTCCTTTTCACTCTTCCTTTCCACCTCTGACATTTCTCCAACCAAACAAGAGACTTCAAAGTCATAGGTTCTACAACCCCTTTGTGACCTCAAAGTAAGTTCTTTGCTTGATCGCAAAGAGAACTCAGCGCCTTTATATGCAAGGCTTCACGTTTTGCTGATAGGCAATTAGTATAGTCTCACACTTCAGTCTCGCAATGAGCCACCACCACGGTCCATCCAGTGGCGGAGGCCGCGACCTTTCGCGCCCATGGCGCTCTGGTCCTCCCGCCTCAGCTGGTCCAACGACGAGCAATGTTACAGCTTCGAACTCGGCCAACTACCGAGGAGACTTGACCAATCCTCGAAACCAAAGTGCTAACATTCCGGAGGACGAGAACTGTGCAACCTGGTGGACCAATCTGCCACCCGACTGCACATATGAAATGCTGTTTGACAGCATGCGAAACGTTGGTGCTATCAGCCATGCGGTCATCAACCCCCCCGTCGGTATTCATAACACTTCGGCGGCCAAGGTGGAGTTCTTCGACAGAGCTTCAGTCGACCGACTTCTCAACCAGGCCAACAACGGTCACCTCAGAGGTCACATTCGAGTTGGTGGACGCATCCCTCAGTACGTATACTTTAGTCTTCTATAACCCAACACAACAAAGAGCACGGTCTACGTATGCCACATGCATCACCTTGTTCCTAACACAAGCTGTACCAATGTCAACTCATTGTTATGGATAGCAACTAGTTGCTAACTATTCATCACTCACAGCATTGCCCTGAACCGCGTCCGAGTCGCCTCGCATTCGAACACTGTCCCCAGAGACCACGGAAACCGAGGCAGAGGCTCTCGGGTCTTGCAGGTGATCGGCAATCCGATCAACGTCAATCAGCAGGTTCTGCAGGCGGTCCTCAATCATCCACAGCATCGGGTCATTTACGGACTTGAACGCATCGCAACCAACATCCTTCCCGATGGCCTCCATTGCGTCGAGTTCCGATTTGCCTCGTATACTGTGCAAGCGTCGCGCGCTCGCGATGTTTTCATGTCACAGAAACAAAAGCGTGAGCTTTCCAACTATGACAGAGCCTTGTGGGAAGAGGTGGTCTGCCTTTTCGCAGCCGATCCGTGCGAATGAGTTCGGGACGGCATGACTTGCGGTCTTTCAACAACTGGTCTTGTGTGAGAGTTTGAAAGGTGGCATGGAACCACGTGGTGGATGGCAATTTCAAAGTCTATGGATTTGAAGAGGTCAACAGATCACTTCACCCGAGTCGTCTAGAGTTGCTTCCAGCTCAGTAAGGTGACTTAAGTCTTAACATCCCCGAGAGGTCTAGAGACACGTGATGATCATCGATTAGATAGTCACTTAATGAATTTCGACTTCATTCTGATCCTCAATAGAAAAACATGTTCTTCTCAATCTTGATACTCTGTGCCATAGTCTTGAGGTTAGCCCATCCGTGTTCACTGTTCTCTATTGTCACGATGGATTGATCGCTTGATCGACGGCTTCATCTGCAGTACGTGCCTCGATGATGATTGCTTTTTTGTCCATTTGGGCTTGGTCGATATCCAGATAGTAAGTTCATCCCCAGAAATCTTGCACTGTCCATTTTGGGTATGGTTGATGTCTAGTCTGGCAGAGAGTACTTTTTCCCTCCGAAACCCTGACAGGCAACAAACAACCTTGTGAGCAACAAACGCAGCAAGCCAGTGTTTCAATACGGGTACAGGTACTGTCTAGGTAGACAGACCTCACGATACAGGTGAACTGATGACGTGGTGATAAGTTGAGCACCCAAATCAACTACGCGATGGACGCCCGAACTATAGCGCAACAGGCACGCGTTGAAGCCAAAGCTGTTGGGCGCACGCCCGAGGAGCACGCAGCTCTGGAACGCGCTCTTGCGAGACGACGAGCAGCCCGATTGTCGCTGGCTTCTCTGGAATCCGGCACGCATCCACGGCCTCATCTTCATCCACCTGCAGTAGATGGAGATGACGGACGCGCACGCTCTCAGCCCTTAGATACCCGTGGCTTCCAGGGATCGGCATTGGAGAACCATCACGAAGCCTCTCCTGCCGCCGAAGTGCCCGAGTATCTGCATGAGATTGATGATTCGGAAATCTACAATACATTCCTGATGATGCATGATGGTCTCGAAAATCCCAGCGTCAGTTCAAGATCATCGTTCTACTTTGACTATGCTAGTAGGTTCCACTGACAGCGAGTTCCCATCTTCAAGGGGGCCTCGGAGTGTCCGTGATCTTCACCCCGAAAAAGACTCTGAAAACAACAGGGCGGACAGTTTTGGTACCAGTGGCTCCAAGGGCAAGACTGATTTGACCGACTAACTGCCTCTCGGCGCTTTCGCAGTGTTCCGCGCAAAAGTCGCCGCCGCTAAGTCAAACCCGAGTCTTCCCGCGTTGGGCGTCCCACCCGAACGCAAATCAAAGCCGAAATACAGCATGCGGGACGCTCGTGGTGCAGGCTGGCATAAGCGCGGATACCGAGATCACGGCAGCATGTGGATCAACGTAAGGGCAGGCAGTCACGGGCATACGCGCGGAATGGACGCCCCTGAGAATGAGAGGTTGGCGGACTTCGTTACGTCCGTCTTCCGTGAGTACCTCCCGACCATTCCCATTCGTTCTACGACGGCCCGCGCATGACACAATGTTTGCTTCACTTGCTAATTCGCAAGGGAACAAGACACGTGGGCATCTCAATACCCCGAAGGCTGGTATTGTGATCTGTACTTCCGAAAGAAGTCTGTCACCCGATTGCTCGTCGACCTCGAGAACTGCGGGCTGGACATGGACTTGGTCCTGGTCAAGGATTACTTCGACGGTGGAGAGACGATCTATTTCAAGCTTTTCGACGAAGATGGCGAACAGCGCAGCCAGGGACTTTTCGGGTGATGGCTCTTTCTCCGTCACGGCCTGGGAATGGAATGTGTCCAAAGTATCTACTGATGAGCGCATCTTGATCGGATTTTTCTAGTGCCAATGGCTTCTCTGGTTATAGGTGTATTATTTGGAAGGGTGGTGAAGTATGTGAGTAGACTTCATAAATCCACGGTCAGTTGACTGTTTGATCAACAGCGATGAATCAAAAATCTACATGATATTAATTTTCATGGCCGGGCCATGTACAACAAGCATGTCGTGATTGTGAGGGATTGATGACAAACCGGCTGGCAGCTAACCAGACACCGCGTCAGTTGACAGATCTTGTGTCACAGCCGCTATGATTTGCTGCCTTAGGTTTCAGGGAGATTTGCTTACACAGGGCCTCGGACACGCAGCCCCATCCATGCATGGCTGAACATTACCTACCTAGTAGTAGTAGGTATGCTGTTAACTTATTCCCAACTTGTTGTCTTGAGAATCATGTTTTTGTTCCTTCATCTACTTCTAACTCGACTGACCTGAAGTATGGGATACCGACTTAGAACATCTTGCCCAAGTAAAATGTATCATTTGTGAGAATCCTCAGTTACATGGTTGTTCAAAAATGGACTGCGATCACTGGAGCTGGATGTAAACCTGCTAGTGATTTATGACGCATTAAATTGTTGTGACAACATTGCTACATTGCAAAATAGTATCCTTTCAAATGTTTCTACATACCCCTAATGTTCAATGTTCCCGATACTGCGGAGGCAAGACATCTCTTGCTAAGAACAGCTGGCTGTCGGGTGTCGCCGTTTGCGGGGCCTGTTTGCTCAAAGGCTTCTACGTCAACCCCAGATGATCAAGACAGGCAAGAAATGCACCAGAGTCCTGCAGTGAAAGCAAAGAACACGACACATTGCTTTGCTATCCGGCTTATGAGACTAGCCATGGATAGTCCCTACTCGCAAGAGCTGCGAATAGCAATCGGCGCTGTCCAAGCAGCAGCGAAGATCAGCCAGTCCGTGTTAACCAACGATGACAAGGGGACCGTCGAGAAAGATGATCTCAGCCCCGTCACGATCGCCGACTTTGCGATCCAGGCCCTCCTGGTATGTTCCCTGGAGTCACTTATTCATCCTGCTGGCAAGTCTCGGAGGCACATATTGCCCTAACAGGTATCTATGGCCCGAGACACCTGCGAACCCCCCGATTCATGAGCAGTTTTCTTCTTTTTCTTTTTCTTTGACTGAAAGAGGTAATTACTGACTCCAGCGGGTCGAAGACGGCTACGATCCAAAGCAGCTTTCCCAGCGACAGCTTCGTCGGGGAGGAGTCCGCCGCTGAGCTCCGAGAGAACCCCCCCTTACTGGGCCGGGTGTGGGGGCTCCTCGTCGGACTACAGGATATCAATGAGAGAGAATCAGGGCTATGCAAGCTACCCCAGTCGCCAGAGCAGATGTGCGAGTTGATAGACAAGTGCGGGTTCGGCCAACCCGGAGGCCCGGAGTCAGGGCGCGTGTGGGTATTTGACCCCATCGATGGGACTAAGACATTCGTACAGCGCCAGGCCTGTACGTATATATTGATATATATAGTAACCTCGCTTTCTCAAGACAGTCGCAGATCACGCTGAGACTGAAGAGTACTGACACCGCGTGTTCTCCAGACGCCATAAACGTGGCCCTCTTAGAGGGCGGGAGACAAGTTCTCAGCGTGGTTGGGTGCCCGACCCTCCCCGTGAACGCCACCGCGCCTATTGACAACTCCACCATCGACCCGACTGGTCGGGGTTCCATCGCTTTCGCTGTCAGAGGTTACGGCACCTTTGTGCGGCCACTGTTCGAGACACCAGCTGGCGAGGCTGTGCTGCCTCGGCAGATCAAACCACTCGCCTCATCCGCTTCCACTGCCGATCTTCGTGCCGTCTCGTGCTACCATATGTTGGACTCCGGTGTCGACGACGTGCATGAAGCAGTTCATGCCAAGCTAGGTATCGGTAGGGGCTGCGATTTCCTTGCCTGGGTGCTGCGCTGGGTGACGTTGGGTTTAGGTCTTGCGAACGTTACCGTCTGGGTCTACAAAGAGCGTGACCGCCGTGGCAAGATATGGGACCACGCAGGCGGCATTCTTCTTTTCGAAGAGCTCGGCGGCAAGGTTACAGACATAGATGGCAAGGAAATAGACTGGACTGTAGGCCGTAAGTTGAGTGCGAATCATGGTTTCGTTGCCGCCCCGGCGAATGTACACGAAGAGGTTCTCCGAACTGTGCACAATGTATTACATGAGCAAGGCAAATCAAACCTTCTGGCTCTAGCTTAGACACGACTTCGGAAATGCTACGGGTTGTTGATGCCTTTAATTGCTTTGTATAGACTCGTGAGCTTGGGATTGCCTAGACAGCCTATGTAAAGACGGGACTCTCCACTCTGCAAGTCCCGAAGTAGGTCTCCATCCGACCTTTGGTTTGCAAATCTTTGCAAGATTTTACATGATTGTACAACAATATAATTGCTTCTCCTCATCCCTCGCACGTTACTAGACTTCGTGACTAACCTAGTGCAGCAGCAACTCCCGAGCTGAGCCTCGAAAATTGCAAGCACGACAGTTTCGTCAACGTCGGTCACGAAAGCGAGGTGTACTAAGCAAGTACTGGTGAGAAGCGGGGTGTTCCATCTCCTAAGGCCAAGTTGATGTGCTCTGTCCGGGTGTAAGACGACAAAGGCTATCGTCTCCCATACCACGCGTGTGGTAAAACACGCTTGATAACCTATTGCTCACATCTGCTATAAGCAGCTAGCAGGAGGTATCCCGTCACAACCAGTGAAAACGATCAATTTGGCCTAGAAAGAAACCCGATAGCCACCGATGATATCCATTCGATGACAGAAACCATGGCAGCTGGTTTCAGTGCGTTTGGCCCCAAGACGAGGCAAACAAGATTGTGGGTGGTGTGGTGTGGTGTATTACATTAATAGTGATTCGCGATATGCATCTGTAGTCATTGGTACTCATTAATCTTGACGGGCTGAACCAGAGGCCAGCTTTGATGGTGTGGACCATCTCTGGTTGTCTGTTGGTCTATTTGGAATGCGCTGCATATCCAGTTGTGGGCACGGGCTTCTCCAATCTCCAAGCCCATAGCAGCCAATCTTCCAACACGAGGAAGTTGAGCAAAAATCGGTTGCAGTAGAAGGAGAACCCCACCACAATCGCACCAGCAAACGCATCCAGGAAGTAGTGGTTTGCAGTGGAGATGATGGCAAGAAGAATCAAGGCAGGATAGAAGATGCCAATGAATAGGAGCACGACGCGAGAGAAGATGGAGCGCGGTACATCTCCATTCGCCTGCTTAAGAATCCCGTTGTTCATCTCGAGGTCGCTGCTCCCATCGTCGCCGAGAGGGTGAAGGTGGCGTAAGAATCCGCTCTCATAGACCAAAGTGCTGCCGATGGCAAATGCATATCCAAAATGCATGCTTGGCATGGCTGCCAGTGCATTGACGTAGTCTCCTTTCATCCAAACACTGCTTCCGTCCTCAGCCTCGACCGTATCAACGAAGCCGTATTCCTTGGGCAGGAGCCGGGGCGGCATGCACGGGTACAGGGTGAAGACAAAGAAGGCAACAAAATTAGCGAGAGATAGAGTGCGTCGCGCGATGCAGAAGCGCCGGTGCGTCGGTGCTGTTGCATAATAATATGCAATAAACCTGTAAGAGTATCAGCATGCATGCCCGAACCTACTACGCATTTGAGGGATGGATGTAGAATAAAATAAGTCTTACGCTGCAGTACCAGGGATGTGGATAAGAGCATAAACGCGATTGAGGAAGGCAAGAGCGCTGCCTCTCCAGTCTCCCACTTCGGCACCGGCCAGAAACCACTGCTGGATTCTCCATTCTGCGAAGCGTGTGTTGTTTGCGATGTTGGCCGTGCCAGAGAGGCGTGCCTCGAAGTCAAGGATGGAGGTGCCGTGACCCTGAGCAATATCCCATAGACCCTGGCTACCGCCATACCAGTGACTCGTAATCAGGATGGTTCCGCGATAGAGAATGAGGGCAATGGCCCAGTAGAACATCTCGATGAGAAAGGGGAACTTCTGCAAGATTCTCGAATGAAAGTGGCGGGCGAAGCGGCTAGAGTTGGGGGTACGAATGGTCCATCGGCCGAGAATGCGACGAGTCTTGGGAGGATGAAGGGCGGCCAGGTCAGCGGGTCGTTCCCAGTCACTGCCGGACGAACGCTGCGACTCGGGGCTGAGAAGGGATCGAGCACTATCGTCCGAGGTTCTGCTGAAAACCGAGTAGTTCTTGCGTCGGGTCATGTACATGGCGATGACAAGCACAATCACGATGACCTGGTCGCGCGCACACGGCGCTGTTAGCCAATGTTTGCTGCGTGACAGCGTTGCTGCGACGCCATGTCGCGCGCGTGTGGTAACAGGGGCTTGCGACTCACCAAAGGCTCCATCCACTTGCTCCAGACCTGCTGCTTCCATTCAGCCCGGTCTCGCCAGGACGGGCCTCCATTGTCTTGCTCCATCATCGGCGAGTATCCGTGATGTCCGTGATGTCCGTGGTATCCGAAATGTCTGTACTTGCGTTCACGACTCTGTGTTCACAGGCACACACAAAGGAAACATGTGCAAGAAAAGATGGTGACCTGGAGGGTGAATGCAGTAGGGCGAAATGAAATGAAAGTGCAGGTACTAGGTAGGTAGTATGTTCTGGGATGCCGATGCCCTGAAAGAGACCGAGTTGCGTGAATGTTGAAGGAGAGGCGCGCGCAACAGGGCGTGGGTGAGATGTGATGGGTAAGGTCGGCGTGCAAGAAAACAAGAACTAGAGAAAGGGTTTGTCTTGTGAGGTGAGGTGGATACAAGGCAATTCCAAAAGGAGGGATTGGCAATGGTAAGGAACCAGCATTCACTGCCTTTTGCCAAGGAGTTCGAGGTGAATAACGAAAACTCTGGCTGGCTGGAGACTGACTCCCTGCCCTACTACCTTTAAGGTGAGAGACTGAGAGGTGAGAGAGGGTAGGTAGTGGGTAGAGGGAGTAAGTAGAGTGCATTGACACAGGCGGCATGTGGCGTGCCTACCTGGATGTAAGTGTACAGCGTTCTTGCCTTTCGTTGTGGAAGCGCAGAAAGGGAAGAGTACCTCCTGCTACTACTACGATACTTGGGGAGCAGATCCCGATACCTTGCTCCCGTCTCAGTTAGCGCTGTTATTAAAGTATATGCAACGCGACCGTTTGTACCGTGGGTGGGCCATAAGTTGCCGACTGCCCGATTAGTGCCCAGTGCTGGTGGGTTTAGTCATTTCCTGAGCCTGCCTGACAAACAAAAAAAGAATGTACTTAGTAGACACTCCCGTCTAGTTGCATGGATGACGATGCTTTGCGGCCGTCTTGGCAGAATTCTGGCCCATTTAGGCTAGCACAGAGCAAGAGTGACAAGAGCTTATGGGAATAGACGGGCCCGAGTGTCAATGGCGTAACGGCTGCTTAAAATGAACATCCCCATCTATTACCGGTGCTTACAGTAGGCTATGGGTCTGTCAAGGGGCGCACGCGACCAGCATCGTACGTTGCTGATTGGTGCCTCTACCTACCCACCTACTTTCCTTAGGAAGTTGTTCTTAATGCAATCTACCCCAGGCTGCACTCCTCGACGTGCCTAGATGTAGACGGTGAATTTGCCATGTATGGGGGAGGGCACTCTGTTTGGACTCTGTCCTGTCTCCATGTATCTCTTGCCAGTCACCCGGCGTTTGCAATAGCTAGGACAGGGTCTATGGACTTGGTACGTCGCGCTTCAAACAAGGATGATATAAATTCCGAACATCGATGGCAAACATAAGAATTCAAAACATAGGCAGGGGGGGTAGAAGGACCTGCAAAGATACGTATTTGCCTGCATATTCGAAAGTATCTATACTATTGCAACTTGCATGGTGTAGTCAGCCTTGACAGGGAGACTTCTGCCACAGGAGATAAGATTAGATGTATTAAAAAAGAGCGATTAAACATTGAGTAAGTCTACTTTGTTATGGATGTTCCAGTATGCCGATGAAGTCCCAGTGTGCTGTGAATCGCCTGTAAGTTGTGGATGGATGTTGGATTCAGGGGTTGGGAGGAAGGAAAGGCTGCTACTCACCATTAGGATCAATCACACCCTTCTAAGATAAGCGTTTGCAGCATCTTTCATGCTGCAATGAATCCTGCTGTTGTCCCCCTAGAATTGGGGCGCCTTGGTAATTCAAACATGGAGGTGAACTTGAGAGGAGCATGTTTGTTGATGGCTGGCTACCTACCTACTTGAGGTAGGTATCTATAAGCAATGCTTGGTAGTACTATCCAGTAAACAAGTGAGCTTCAAGTTGTTCAACCAGTTGCTTTCCTTTAACTACCTAGGTAACTACTATCGGTTTGAAAGTTGAGGGCAAATCAAAACAGCTGCTAGTAGGTCCCAAGAACACGATTGTCAGGGCTCTACGTGGATACTTGTTGGGTAGGCCCGTGTCAGCCCTCTCTTGAGTTTGCAAAATTCTGATATGGATAGCAAAGACTACGGTGATCTAGGTCGCAAATGATAACTGACGCTGAAGAAACAGTTCCACGTGTATCGGGCTCAAAGTGCTTGTTCATACTGCCCAGTGTAAGTGCAGCATCATCCACTCGTATCATTATTTTGGACTCACCTGGGCAATGCGCCATGGGATAACGGCGTCGAGGGGCGTTCCGCTCCCTGTACAGGGGTCATTGTCCTGCCACTACCCCGCCAGCCTTCGACTTCACATCTCGAGCCTCATCATCGGCTACCTAATGTAGGTAGGGCCTGTGTTTGCTCTGATTCTGGACGAGCAGGCATTGAGCTACTTTTCGAAGGCCATCCGAGCATCTTGCCTACCCGCCCGTGATAGCGTGACAGTCAGTCGTATCAGCTCTCGAGCCATGCTGGTGATGATGCGAAACCATGACACGGTACTCGCCTACAGGTAATTGTCAAATACCTACCTACTGACCCGCCATCCACTCAATCAACGATATGCCGGAACACACATGGATGGCATTCGTGTATTCCCCCAAAACACTTAGTGAAATTAGCAGGACTATTCAACACCACCTACATCTACCTAGGTGGCCCGAACACCGAGTACCGATTAAAAGGGAATCTTCATCTTGCACGCCTGTCACGTACATAGTATGGACGATGCCTCATTTCTTACCTGGTACCGCCCTACCAATCCACGAAGTATCACGACCAGCTGCGGTGGCTGACGATACAATCAATTACATTGGGGCTGTGAACAAGGCACGCAAGGTGTACTGTTGGTTACCTTAGGTGCCTACTTAGGTAATTACCTACCTAGGTAGGTAGGTAAACAGGCGTGCCAACTACCTAGGTAGGTAAATTCCTACATGAGGACTCGGGAGCATGCCCAGGTGGGGAGCCAGACGAGCCAGATGCAAGCGTTCACCTGGGCATGACTGGGGCCTGCATGCATCCAGCTCTCTGGGCTGGGACCAATGAACGAGGCAGAAGGAGGCGGTCAGTGGAGCAGCCCAGTCTCACCAGTCAGATTTGTCCGGGCAACGTGTGCGACGACCTAGCGGCAGGACCGAGTTCCACTGTCCAGGCACAGTCACAGCATTGGCCAATTCAGCCCACCAGAGCTTGAAGCTTCCCCAGCCTGTCCAAGAGCTCCAGGAGCCTTGTCGCAAACACCAACACAACACCAACACAACACCAACACACCACCATCACCATCACCTACTCTTCCTACACATCCCCGCACTCCTTTCCTGTCATATCCATTGCGCGCCATTGGAAACCCCGACGCCCGCTACCCTTTTGTTTTTCTTGTTTTCTTTTTTTTTCCTCTTCCCGCTTAGCCTTCTGGGTAGCTCTGCTTCCCTCACCACGCCTCCGACACGCCCCGACCTTCGTAGGTATACAATAATCCTGGTTCTCGCGCTCTTTTGCCCATGCGACTATTTCGCGACTCCTTGATCGGGGTCTGTCACAACACGTGAAGGTCGGGTATACCAACATATTCGTCCGGAATTAATCGCCGACGCCGCATTCGTTACACTTCCGTATAAGTAGGACTGCTAGAGTACGCGCAAACTTAGCTACTTGTAATCCAAATGCCCTAATGGCCGAGGAGTTCCACGAGGAGATGGTGGAGGAGCAGCCTGCCAACCCCGGAGGTGACGTCGACATGGCCGAGGGCGAGGATGCGGAGGGCGCGGGCGCGGGCAACGACACCACAGTCCTCCCTTTTGCCGAGGGAGGCGAGTCGGATCCGCGCACCACCTTCATCAGCTACTTGACCAGCCCTGTAGTCACTCTGATTGTCGGCAGTGCCGAGAGCGAAACGATTCTCACGGCGCACCAGGCCCTGTTGACGCAGAGCCCCTTTTTCGCCGATGCCTGTGCCGCCTTCGCCCACGATGGAAGCGTGAGTTGTCCGCCCGCGCAGTCGCGCAGTCGCGCAGCAACAATGCTAACGTGAGTGATTGCTCTAGCCACGCCAGGTCGACCTCGTCAATGACGAGATTGATGCCGTCGGCTGCTTCCTCGAATATCTCTACACCGGCGATTACTTCCCCAAGAAGCTGCCGGGCCAGCGCATGCTCGAGCCGGACCCCACCGTGCCGGCTGTTGACGAGACTGGCGAGCAACTCCTTAAACATGCACGCGTCTACACGATAGCTGAGAAATTCGGCATGGACAAACTCAAGAGCTTGGCAAGCAGTAAGATTCACTGCGTCAACTCGACTGCCAAGGGCGAGATCACCTATGCTCGTTACATCTACCAGTACACCAACAAAGACGATACCGCCGTGCGTGCACCAGTCGCCAACTTCTGGGCCACCCGCAGCCACACCCTCCGTGCCGAGGCCGAGGACGAGTTCCGCTCCCTTTGCTTGGAGTTCCCGCAGTTCGGTTACGACGTGCTCAGTAGGTTTCCCGTCCTCATTGATACGCGACAGACCGAAACACTAACCCGTCCTTCTAGCCCGTGTTCTCGACGAAAAGCTCAAGCGCGAGAGGAACGAAAAGATGACACCCGGCACCTCGAGTGGACGGAAACGAGCACGCCACAGCAACGCCTAGTGGTGTTACATCATGTGTTTGCAATGTTATCTTAGCCCAAGAGCGTTGAGATTTCGGCAAGTGTCTTTGTTGCTTATGGTCTGGGTCTGATATTTATATAATTATGGGTGGTATGTAGATACTGCATCAGTAAGCGTTTCTGTTCCATCTGTATCATTTTACCAAATTCGGGGAAGGCCAACAAGAGCTTGACACATCCCAACAAACAATGCGGGTTTGCTTGCAGTAAGAAACAAGACTTGCTACGGAAACGATGGGTTCTGTGCAATGTGGCTTGTGCTATAGGTTGATAGTTGTAACAATAGGGTCATCAGAGAGCACCACAGTCATAATTCCGGCGCGATATTCATCGTGATACAGTTCGTAATATATTTCAGCTATCTCGCCGTCATTCAACATCGTGAAGCAGTCCAGAAAAGGGGCATTGCTTGGACATCGTGCCATCGGCCTGGCAGTCGCTTTGAAACACGCATTCGATATTACATCCTCCGAGTCTCTCCGAGAAGCCAACTTTGCAGCACAGAACAGACCGGCATAATTCGTGACCTCATAACGCAGAGACAATGACGCGTTGCTCATTTTCCAAGGCGAATGTACAAACACGCTTGGAGGCATCGGTGAGACGCGGGAGGAGAATGACAGAAACACCGGGGTATCGGGGTTCTTGTTGACTTGCTGTGAGCTCTTGGCGCTTCATGATAAAAAGCGAGCAAATACCTCAAATGGCTCATCTCCTCCGTGCACCAAATCCACCTGCTATTTGGAAATTCGAGTACCAAAACGCGCGATCTGGCTGTGGCAGGCCAGCCGTTTCAAAGCCCTCAATGTGGTCGCTTGTCGGGCCAGGGAGTACCCAAGGGGTTAATACCGCCATACAGCCTCACTTGTTCTTCGATGCATCATTCGACGTGGAGCACACGTTACTAATAAGAACCAGTCCCCTCACACCCATGGGCATTGTGTGCAACCGCTAGCCATGGAGCCAGTATAATCTCTGCAGTTCCTCGACATTGCTGTCTGACAAGCCCATCAATGTAATCTCATTACAGGCCACAATCGGTCTGGGGGGAACACATTAAGCTGTTGTCCAGCACATGAAGTCCACAACCTTGAAGACATGAACATTGAGGAACGACTTATATGAGCTGGTCCTTTGTTGCGATAAGCTGGGTTTTTGCTTCTTGATACGGTCCATCGGGTGTTTACTGTTTAGAGGTCAGCAATCAATCTCGGCTTATCTCGGCTTCCAGCCGATCTCACTTCAAGGTAGGTGAGGTCCTACCTAAGGAGTGAGATTGCCGTCGATGGAGATTACGGGCCATGCCTACTACCACCCAAGCAGACAAGGGAGGAAATTATAGCAACGACATCAAGTATTCAAACTAGAAGCTACGAACAATCCATTGGTGACCAGGGGTGGCGCCTGCGTACTTTTTGGTCTCCGACTTGCTTGTGTTTGTGGCCGTATCACAGCAGGCACTGGCTTCCTCGTCAGAATTGTAGATGCAAGAGTCTCTGGTAGCAGACGCCTGTTTATTTACCAATCTCCGTTGGTGTCTCCAAGAATCTTATACTACTACGAGTAAATCTAACATACCTAGCTACGCACTCTCCTGCCCATCAGAGTAAACACAGATACTAGCACGCGAGCCGAACAAATCAGATGCCGATCTAGGCCCTGGACCGGAAATCCCCATTAGTCGTAAGCAGACTGGGTCGGAGAACGGGTCATTGGAGCAAACAACTGAACAAGCTGGGCCGAAAACAGTGGCGACAAGTCCATCTACAAGCCCCGGACCTACATCGGATGTGGCTCAGCAAACATCTGAGCAAACAGATCTCATAGAGCATTAAGGGGTTCCCAGATACCGCCCCGACCCGAATTCGACTCGTGAAATACACAATCGTCTACCATCCTCGCAAGACCATAGGCAAAACAGTCTTCAAGTACCAGACTCAACACATCCCAGTCCAAGAGCCCACAAGACTCCTTTCAGTCGCAGGGGTCCAGTAGAACTGAAGTTTCCCGGCCACTTTTGAGCAACAGGGGCACCGATTGACAACCCATGAAAATGTCGATGAGATCTTCACATCCGGAGCTCTATGAAGAAGATCTGTAGGAAGAGATTGAGAGGGATTTAGAGCAAGAACGAGAATATGCCAATCGAGAATATGCCAATCACGGTGATGTATCAGCTAGCCCGCCCAGTGCAGGGCGAGGTGACCATGCGTACCGCCCAACACAGTTTGATACTCCCATAGGCTCTCCCGTGATAGAGCAAGGAAACCGCGGAGGGCACCGCGGAGGGCACCAATCGTACCGTCAGCTATGGCCAAGACACCATACATATCCTCAACCACAGTTTAATACCCCCACATTCCATATTCACGAAACTAATGAACATCTTTCATGGGTCCCGGCGATTAACGGGGTGGTAATGTCTCAAGAACAACTCTGGGTCCAACGCCCAGAGACCACAGGGTCGGTTGCCCCTTCTATATGCCCGCAAAACCAGCACGTTCTGGCTGAAGGGGGGAACAATCGTGGAAGTTCCGGCCACACGGCCATGTTGCAGGGTCATGATCTCAGCAGGGGTACGTGTGAAAGCCCATCCCAAGAACAAGACAGGGGCTAGAGTCCAGGACGCCCGGGACTGGGAGCCCGTCCTCCAAATCGCTCGCGATATCATGCAGTGGCTCAACTGAGAGCCCGTTCTACAACTGGCTTGCGAATGCGAATGCGAATACAAGCAGGGCGTCGGGCAAGAGCTTGTTCTACTAATCGCTTGCGAAGCTGAGTAATGGCTGGACGAGGAAGAGCTGACAAAAAGGACTCAAAGCAGCCTGCATTTTGGGGAAATTCGACGACTTACTTTTCGTTTTCCCGTTCTCCTTTTCCGATGCTCCGTACTTCAACCTGGACTAGACTGGTCTCGACAAGTAAACCAGGACACTCTATAGCAGGCCCGGGCGTGCTTCTTTAGCGAATTGCCAAACCTGTCCGAAAGCGAATTTCACATCTCTAACTGGCCTTCGTCGACTTACACCTGACATTCCTTCTAATCAGACACACTTCAGCACATTCATTTATGACAGCGAACGGAACCTGAGTTTTTACTGTTTGAGTATGCATTTATCATTATGTGAAGCCATCGACCCACAGCTACGATTGAGTGGCACAGTTCTATTAGTATCAGAATTCATAGTCGAATAAATACAAAACCATCAAATCAAGCATTCAAGTCAAGTCAAGCCCACAATCTCTTAGAAATATCGTTATTCTCAAAATTTCAAATAATAGAATTCACTGGATATAGACCTAGTATTACCCCAAACGCCCTGCTTGACATTATGCTGTGCTGTGTTACCCATGGACCCGAGGATCAAAGGGCTGACAACTGAACAGCCTTACGAGTATACCAACAGCATGCTCGCCTTGCACCTATTCCGACAATGTTCCAGCGCCACGTCGCCTAACTACTGACTGGGGTAATATGGTTGGCCTGGGCCTGGTGTGCTTTGAGGGCTGGGAACTTGTTGTTGATGTTGATAGTGTCCTGCATCTGGTGCTGGTGTGCCAAGAGGACTAGGAAGTTCCTGAGAACGGTACTGTGCTGTCTCGTTGTGGACTTCGTGTGTTCCCTGGTGAGGGGCTGTCGGGTTGTAGGCACCCTGAGCGCCCGTGTATCCCGTGTTCTGGTGCACCTGGGGGGTATAGGGGTCGTAAGGAGCACCGGCAGTGTTGTAGGGAGCAGGCTGGTGTTGCTGTTGTTGATATTGCTGCTGCTGCTGCTGCTGCTGCTGCTCCTGATTGACTAGATTGTGATGCTGGCTTGGGTGACTATCGTGGCCGGAGACCTTCTCGACATCGCTGCTGTTCTTGGCCCATTCCAGGCGGAAGAAGTGGGCGACGTAGGCTAAAGTAGCGACGAAGAGGAGTAGGTTGATCGCGCTGATACCTGCGACAGCTGAAATCACTGCACGACCAGTCGAGCCCGCCACGGCAGCACGCTTGTAAACGACACTATTTATCGCTGGTGTTAGTAATTGCTCAAGAAACGAGGGTTTGCAGGTGTGTCCATCGGAAGCATAGATGCCTGTTAGGGTACTTTATGCCTCCGAGCCTCGCCAGAAAGGAGAATAAAAGACTTCAGTGAACTGACCAGTGTCCAGCATTGACAGTACTCCCATCGTCGTAGCAGTCGGCATCGACCGGGACAACGAAGCTAGCGCGGTATGCTGCGTTGGCACCCAAGCTCGCCAGCCAAAGGACGATCATGAAGAAGTCCAAGGAGAGGATGGCCCATGTGTTGTAACCGGGTCGACAAGCCGACGAGTGCTCTGTGAGGATGGCATATGCCGCGATGATCCACGTGAAGATTGCCTGTCGCAGCGCAGAGTCAGACGCTGGCGGAAGCCATAGGTGAGAGAGGAGAGCTCGCTTACCGCAGCAATAGTAATGCCCTGTGCATCAGAGTAATACCCGTGGATAAGAAAGCCTGACAGAGCGACAAGGATGAGGGCCACAACGATCTGCGCGACACGCAACCCGATGAACCATTTCGGCGTTGGGATGAGCGTCTCGCCTTTCCTGACAGATTCCATTGCGACGGAACTTTGACCTGATCAGCCTAAACGACGATGAATGTATCCTGATGCTATCGGCCTCTTCGTGATCTTGACGTCTCTGCCGGCACTTGGCACGGGTCAGGGGCGTTTGGGTCTATTTGTACGCGCGGGCTTCGTCTTTCCTCCGCCTTTCCACATCCCATCCAGCCGTAAGCCACACGAATATATTCCCAGAAAGCCCCGCTGCACGAGGGTCAAGCTAGACACGCTCTAGAGGGCTCCGAAACGACATGTCGGAAACTTTCTAGCCAGCTGCGTGACTAGCACCTCAGCCGCACGCTCGAATCTGGTTAAGAAGCTGGTGAGCTGAGCCGGACGTGCAACCGCCGGCAGGCATTACCAATCTCCCAAGTCTCCCCCTCGCTCCCCTCCAGCAGCTATACTCGTATACTCGTGTCGATAAATCGGCTTATTCCCGATCGAGTAAACGCCCTGTCCATGCAACCATTCACATCGATGCACGAAGCGAGGAGTGTGCGACGGCGCCACGGGGTGCTTGGGAGGCGGCTTGGCAGGGCAGATTCCTCCATGCATAGGGAAGCGTGGGTTCGAGGTTCACTCTATTATCGCATTGCACAGCATATTGCATGAATAAATCGCCAGCCATTCTGGTGATGGATACTAGTATACAAAGCTCGGTCGGTGTCTACGAGTAGACGTTGGGAGTTGACAAGGCGCCACACCACTCCTGGTCGCAATCGAAAGTTCAGGCCAGCCCGCTAATATATACCTAGCAGACGGAGTGTGTATGTGTCCATGGTGGCACATTGAAGGTAAGACGGATGAATATTATAGTGCATAGCATAGGTAGCAAGCGTGCTCGAGGACCAACTGTCATCGTGACTGATGTCGTACAGCTACTGCAGCAGATCAGGAAGCAAACTCTCATGTCTACAATGAAGTTTGCCGAGGCCTCCGATCGCTGTGCATCCGCACGCTATCGACATCTGGTAAGGCGCATACTTTAGACGGTTCACCGAAACATTGTACACCTGGGCATACATTGAGATCAGGGCGCAGCGCAGCTGCAGCCTAGGGACATGTGCTGGGGTCGGGCCACGATTCGAGCGGCAGATGCAGTATCGGACAATTAGATTTAACCTTGACCGTATATCCCTCCTAAAGCGTGCCACACTAATTCGCGCTCAATAGTACGTGTACGACTCAACTTCGAGGATGGGGGCTGGAGGTTATATATGTAAGCCCTACCTACCCTCCTATTCGTGATAGTCATTCATCTAGATTTAGGGACCCCAGATCATGACGACTGACGTTGCCGACCGCATTGTTCAGAGAAGCGTATCCGCCTCCCCAGTTCGAATATTTCGTGACTGGGGAATACAATGTCCAGTTGTTGATTGTGAAGTTGTAACTACGCACGTAGTATAGCGAGATATATCGAAACAGAAGTTGACTTCAATTGTATGAGAGCGGGCTCTGCATGTCTTCGAAGCTTCATCATATTATGCATTTCGTTTAACAAGAACAACAAGGATCACAGAGCCATGAGAGCCTCGGGCAGCCCAAGAATCATGACTGCGCCCGCCGCACGCTATGAACCAATAGCTCGAGCGAGGCAGCCGACTACATACGGCTTATGTGGCTGAGGGCTAGCCTGTCCACTGATATAGATAGGTAGTTTGTGTGACTCATGTGCTGATATAATTTACTTTATGTAGCTACCCATATACTTCGGCTACCTGCCCCCTGCCTAAGGTAGGTAGGTATATAGGTAGGTAATATTATCACGTCAGCTGCATTGCCTACCATCTCACACACCGAAAAGTTGCATCCGATGCCGTGCAGATCATTTACTAATTCGACATTCGACGACAATGGTGAGAGGATGGTCTTAATGGAGGAGATTTGCCAGTGTAAGTAAGCGGCCCGTTCCGTCCTAGCAGCGTTGCACTCGCTCTCATGCACCGAATCCCAAGGTAATCCCAAATGGCCCCAAAAGCCAGCGCAAGCGCTGCCTGCAGGCGGACTATTGAGGCTACAATACAAATAAATAAGACTGTGATTGTCCTGCAACATCGCTTTGGAGGTCTTACTCCTCTACGGCATGATAGATCCTCCGAGTAGCCAACGGCCCGTGTATAGGCCATCAAAATGATTATGGAATTTCCAGAACCCCAGGATTCTTGGTGGCGGCCGAACCTCAAAAGCAAAGACTTCGATGTCGTCGGCGACGCGTATGATGATACAAGCTACAGAAGACTTGAGAAGGAATGGGAAAAGGACATGTACGTAAACTCCTTCTGCTAGCTCGAAATATTCTCACCCATGAGGCTTATTATGTGTTCAGAACTCCGGGGCCATATCTGCTTTGGGTCAAAAGTCTATCCGAGTCTGGATGGCTTCATCTCAGACCTCTCGCCGACTTCATGTTCGTCGGGGCAACACCTCAGCGTTGGAAAGATATAGACCCAGGGAAGGGCCCAGAACAGGATAAAGCGACTACAAGCGGCGATGAAATGCAACGTCGAATCGATGAGCGCAGGCGGCGTTTTCGAAAAACCAGAGTTTGCGTACTTGATTACTCGGCTATCGAAGTGCGACCGAAACCCCTCGAAACTGCTGAGGCTCTCACGGAATGCCTGAACGATGGCGTTGCAGACAATGTGGATTTCAGACTCTTTGTAGTAGAAGATCTTTCAAGAGAAAATATCGAGGCTTTGGGTCAGAAATGTAAGTCCTTGTCGTTCAGACTACTCGGGATTTGTTCCATAGCATGATTTCGGATCAATCATCTCATTCTCGTTGAAAGCTCTGTCGAGACAGCTGAAAGACGACCACTGACTGCTTTAGAAGACGAGATTGATCCTGACTTTTTCAGGGCGCACATTATGGACTATGCTTGGTACAATGTTCGTGACCGCTGGAGAAACCCCCCGTTGCTCGACATTGAGAGCAGGCATCAAAACTGGGTGCAGTTAAGATACGTTACGGCTCGATATTTTGATAACACCGAGAATGATAACAAGAGGGAAAACGTGATGTTCAAAGATGCTGCGGAAGAAGCGGCCAGCTTCAACATCCTCCGCCGGCTAGACGATGATCTGAGCAACAAATCGTACTGGGACAAAGAGGGGGCCATCGTGGGAACGACGAGGTCAAGAGCAACGTTCTGGCTACAGCCGAGCAGCCCTCAACGGAGGACTAGAGTTGGTACACCACCGCGATTTACCCAATACCTACCGTGTTTGTGATTAACGCGCCCCCCACAGGCATATTGTTGTTAGATCCGACTTTGACTAAAGGCTTTCCCTTATGGCGTGGTCGCCGTACATTATGGTCGACGCCAAAATATGGCGAGGCGCCGCCAAAAGGACCACCCCTCCAGCACGACAACTTATTCGAACATTTCGTCTTCTGGGCTCAACAGACACATCTCTTTCCAAATTGCAGAAGTGAGCATGTCTCGAAAGTGCATGTGCCGATGCAAGTATTGTTGCACTTCATTGCCTCTGAATGGCTCACAATGTCGGATTACATCAAGGCACGGCTGAGCCAGCTTGATTGGGAAATCGTCAAGCCGCAGTTCTTCGGACGCGGCAAGAAGGGCGTGAATGACATGTTGGAGAAACTGCACATGTGGAGAAGACTCGTGCCCCTTTACCGCGAGATGATCACGGAGACCATCCGGCACATCGACCAGTTCTCTGGCCGAATGCAGGAGCCCGTGCAACACTGCGAGGACGCGGATGAACAGCACAAGCACACGCACATGCTGATCAGCCACTACAAAGTGGACTTGGTGAACGTGAAGTCGCAGTTGGAGGAGTACCAGAACCGCATCGACCAAATCACGTCCGTCGTCACCGCCGTCATATCAATCGACAACTCGCGCCGCGGCCTCCAAGACAACCGTAACATCGGGCGCCTCACATGGTTAGCAACTCTGTTCATTCCCTTGAGCTTGGTTGCTGGGGTCCTGTCTATGCAGGACGATGTGAGCTCGATAAGCGGCTATACCTTCAAAGTGTACTTTGGGACTGCGGTACCCTTGAGTATTGTGGTAGCCATTGTTGCCGTGACACTTTCGCTACGATCGTCGACTCGAGATCTGCAGAGGTTGAAGAAAGCAGTGTCGAGCTTGTTGGGGCCTACCGCCAGATGAAGGCAAGTCTAGTCGGGGCCATGGAGTTACAGTATGGATAGCAAGCATGGCGAGCATGGATCTTGCTTATCACATGATGTGCTTAGGTAGAGTTACTCGGGAAAAGTCGTATGATGAATGAGACTCCGATCCGGGCAAAAGGCATTATCACTATAAGTCTTCAAAGATTCGCGAAAATATACCCGATGGAAGCAATCGACTTTCGGTATTGAGGTAAGCGACACGCACATCCTTGGGAATTTATTTATACCATCTTCATACATAGCGAGAATCATATACCTAGTAGCAGACACACCTACATATGTAGTTTTATCAAATTATTGTTATTGCAGCAACTACTGTACCTTGTGATTCTTGGAAGGTCAAATATTACAAGTTGGAAAAGTACGTACTCCTTACCCAACGGGCTAGTCCTCAAGCAGCACCAAGCCGAGGTCCGCCGCATATCAGCGGCTTTTGGCGGGGCAGTGATCAGCTCAGGTGGCGGCTCAACTCTAGGTAGGTAGGAGGTACTGTAGGTACACACCTACGGTAGGTAGGTAGGTAAGTACCTGGCATGCCTGGGCCTGCCTGGGGGTCCCTGCCTGGGGGGCCTGGTGTTTACGTGATAACGAATGCATGTGCCGCCATCCCACCTTCAAAGTTCACGTCAGAAATTTACTGGAACAACCTTGTTTCGATTCTTCCATTTCTCGGGGCGGGCCGGCATCTGCTTCTTCTTTCTCAATACTCGCCAACATCCTCTTATATATCCTAACACCCTTTCCCCTACAATTACGTCACGTACAGCACGAAGCGATGGGGTCCATCAACAACACCAACGGCAGCAATGGTGCCACCAATTCGCCCGTCCCTCACGTCCTCCCGCGTCCCGTGACGGCCATCTCGGCCACCGAGCTCATCGGAAACACGCCCCTCGTACGCCTCAACAAGATCCCGCAATCACTCGGTCTAGAATGCCAAGTCTACGCCAAGGTCGAGCTCTTCAGCGCTGGTGGCAGCGTCAAAGATCGCATCGCCCTGCGCATGATCGAGGAGGCCGAGCGCAGCGGCCGTATCAAGCCCGGCGACACCCTCATCGAGCCCACGAGCGGCAACACCGGCATCGGCCTGGCTCTAGTCGGCGCCGTGAAGGGCTACAAGACCATCATCACCCTGCCCGAGAAGATGTCCGCTGAGAAGGTATCCGTACTTAAGGCCCTCGGTGCCACCATCATCCGCACGCCCACCCAGGCCGCCTGGGACGCCCCCGAGAGCCATATCGGCGTCGCCCGCCGCCTCGTCAAGGAGATCCCCAACGCCCACATCCTCGACCAGTACTCAAACGAGAACAACCCTCTGGCCCACGAGTTCGGCACCGCCGAGGAGATCTGGACCCAGACTGCTGGCAAGATCACCTGTCTTGTCGCCGGCGCTGGCACTGGCGGCACCATTACCGGATTGGCCAATGGCCTGCGCAAGCACAGCAAGGACATCAAGATCGTCGCCGCCGACCCCCAGGGCAGCATCCTCGCCCTGCCCGAAGCCTTGAACGAAGAGCACAGAGACGAGCCTTACAAGGTCGAGGGCATCGGCTACGACTTCATACCTGAGGTGCTGGATCAGCAGACGGTTGACAAGTGGTACAAGACGGACGACAAGGAATCCTTCCAGCTGGCCCGTAGACTGATTGCGGAGGAAGGTCTATTGGTTGGTGGGAGCTCCGGTAGCGCAATGGCCGCCGTGATAAAAGCGGCCAAGGACCTCGGCCTCGGCAAAGACGATGTCGTTGTTGTGATACTTCCGGACAGCATTCGCAGCTATCTGTCCAAATTCGCGGATGACGACTGGCTTGCCGCCAACGACCTGTTGTTGCCTGCTGATGACGCAGCGAAAGCTGCTGTTGCTGAAAGCAAGAGTGGCAACACCCCGTCCACAAAATCTAGCGATCCTTATGCGGGTGCTACGATTCGGTCCCTCCGTTTGAAACCCGTCACGTCAGTTCTATCGGACACGGCGTGTGCCGAGGCCATTGAGACGATGCGGGATCGCGGTTTCGACCAGCTTCCTGTCCTGGCTGGTCCTGGCGGCAAGCTCGTCGGTCTCGTCACTCTCGGCAACCTGCTGAGTTACATTTCACGTGGTCGTGCCACAGGTCAGAGTCCTGTCAGCGACGTCAGTAAGTAAATTTCATATTACTCTTTTACCCAACAGGTCCTTGCTCGAGTCACCATCACGAGGCGGAGGTTCAAACTTCCAAAAGATCTTTCCCATAATTCGAATCAAGACGACAATAACTGACTCCAAGTTGCGCAGTGTTCAACTTCAGCAAGCTGGATGAAGTGGTGACGGATCCTCGCAAAGGCAAGGGCGCTCAGGGGCGTAGGTTCGTCGAGATAACTCTCGACACCCCACTCACGGAGCTCAGCAACTTCTTCGAATGGAACAGCGCTGCGATCGTGATCGAGCCGACCGACGGCAAGGGCCAGACCCTCAGCAAACCGGTTGCTGTAGTGACGAAAGTCGACCTGCTTACCTGGATGGTCAAGCAGGCGAACGTATAGACATTTGGCATGCATGCTGTGTTGTTGAATGGCGATGACGTGTTTAAAGGGTTTCTTTCTGTCCTAGACTCATCTGGATGGTTCGTTTGGTGTTCGGGGGACTACGGCTGGGATTTCCAGGGTTTGGAGTTCGGGTGCCTACGCCCTCAGGCTTGGGGGGGCATGAGAGCATCAACTTGCGGCTCTAGACAGGTTTGGCTGGCTGAATCAACATAAATAATAGAATCAACTTCTGTTGTAGGGAGTAGACGCATGTTAACAGGGATCGAATAGAAGCATATGACTCGTTCCGCGAGGCGACTACCAAAGGCTCTGCGAATGTGCCAGTAGGTTAGCTACCACCCTCGCGACCCTTTCTACCCTAAATCAAAACCAACCAAGCATGAGTATGTGTAGTTGATGTTGTGATGATTGATCGAAGGCTCTCGGGGCTGTTTCTGTAATGGGTATTATTATGTTATAAAATTAACAATTTATCAATTATGCTCCCCTCATGATGTCGTCTTGCCTCAAATTTCGAATGCAACTCAAATGCGACCGGCGATCCATTCCCACCATTTGTCGACATTGCCCTCCAGAACACTGCCGCTCACAATATCAACCTCGATGTCGAACTCCCTCATCTGATTGAAAGTGAATTTCTCCGATCCGTACTCGCCCAGCCAACTATCCTGCTCCTCGGAGCCAATGTCATCCGCGCCGACGCCGGAGTCCAGCAAGCCCTTGCTGCGCGATTGCCGTATCCGTCCCAGCTCCGCCTCGAGATTACTGCGCACGAGCGATGCCGGCAGCGCGGTGAATAAGTCCAGCTTGTTCGCGGCGACAAGGACGTGGACGGCGTTCGGACTCCGCGAGGTACGCCCCGAGCCAGCGCGCTTCTGCAGCGCCAGCAGAACATCGTACAGGTAGGTGGCGGCGTCGGCGAGCGAGTCGTAGTCGTCGAGGGTGGCGGCGTCGAGGACGTAGATGACGCCGCGCAACATGGCGGCGTCGCCAAACTGGGTGACGACCTTGCCGGCCTTGCCGTCGCCGACGAGGTGCGCCATGGCGAGGCCGCGCAGCTTCCCGTGGCCGGGGGTGTCGACGAGGTGGAACTTCTTATGCGAGCCGGGGGCGTCGTCGCGCGCGGCCTCGCGGAAGGTCAGGGCGCCCGCGTCGCTTGATACGGTGAGGTCGATGGCGTGCGCGGACTGCGAGGTGTGCGTCGCCGCAGCCGCGTCGCCGCGCTCGAGGAGCGTCAGGAGGGACGTCTTGCCGCCGCCCGAGGGCCCCGCGAGAAGCACGAAGGGCAGGCTCGTGTACGGCGTCGACTGCGTGATGTATAGGTGCACGAGGACGGGCAGGACGAAGACGATGAGCAGCCCAACGGTTATTACGGGCACCGACGGCGTCAATATGTACTCGAGGGCCTGCTTGAGGTCCTCTATCGTGGGGGCATAGGAGGCCATTGTCGGTTGCGAGGGCGGGCAGGGAGAAAGGGGATGGGAAAGTATGTGGGCGCAATCCAATGGCAGACAGACAGGAAGGATTGATCGTGGGCGTGAATGAGGCTTTCTGTCCCTTACTTTTCGAGTCTATGCTGGCGCGACAATGTGGACAGCTCGTGTTGGCTTGCGCCAGAAGCTAAGGTTCCTTCAAGGTGCTCAAGTATCAAGAGGCGATCTTGACAGTGCCAGTACCAGCACCGTTCCGACTCGTGCGCCTACCAGCGCGTGTGTAATATGCAGTGTAGGTAGGTACCTAAGGCTTCAGGAGGTAGGTAGTAGTTGAGAACGAACGATGGGAGTGACGTGGTGGCATGGGAGGTGGAACGAGCGATAACCGATAAGGATATGAGTGAGCTGATGAATGGAGTTTCATTGGACCGATTTTTAATTCTCTTATTGCATGGCTCGGCTGACTCTGCCAGGCGAGCCGGGTTCGCCAGGTACTGAGGTACCAAGTAGTGCCAAGCCGGCACCTGAGCACCAGGTATCTGATTACAGGTAGGGCTGTTAGCCTGTCTCGCCTGTTTCTGCCTCCAGGTCCAGTACATGATGAGGTCCCCATAGGTGAATCTACCCCAAATGCAAGATTTAATATAGCATTATATCCCTATCCGTACGCTCTCCCAGGAATAACTTTGGCTGATGGAACTCGAGACGTCAAGAGCATTCATTCATGTTTGAAACAAAGATTCAGGGCCCACGATCGGACGAACTAGTTTGATGCTGGTCAGGACTTCATTCATCATGCTGTGCTGAGCTGTGCCATGCTTTTGTGGGTGGAAATATAATTTATCACTTACACATACTCGACATACATACATACTTAAGTACCTAGTAGTAAAGCGCAACTTTCCCCACCCCAGAATCACAACTCACCAACCCGAGCAGCCCGATCCGAGCACCCGAGTACGGCCAGCCCCCCAGGATACTATATGGCACATGCGAGCAGGGTCCGAGTTCCTGGACCGGACAGTGTCGTCTTGAGGACCAACGTACGGTGCGTGCGATCCGCCCCGGGCTGTGGGTCTACCTCTAGTGGCTGATCATGGTTGCCGTCATTCCCGACCCACGGAGCACTCGTGCGGTAGGCGAGAGGTACGACGCGAGACGTAGGCGTCGGGCGGGTGGCTTAGCACCGCCTTACTGCGCCGCTTAGCGTACATTATTACCTGGATGCCGAGGATGCCTGGCTCGACAGGCAGCGAGGCAGTACATTAGGTACATACGCCGCCGTAGGTTGGCTGCAACCACCCTGCAATTACCCCTGCAGCATGGTAGGTAAGTAAGGTAGGTAGTGTCAGGTGCTGGCTGTCATTCTGATCTTGGTTGGAACAATCACACCTCGCACACCTCGCTCCCTCTGTGCGCGCGCAACTCTCACTGTGCTTCCACCTCAGCCTTTCTTTGCTTACCGCTTCTATCCATACACCTGTTTGCACACATTGTATTTGTTCCCTTCAACGGCATCGTCCCACTCATTCAACAGCGTTGAGTTCTGTTCATTCGTTTCGCGCTTGTCTGCTACGAGGGCAGTGGTTGTGCTTCGGCTGTTACAATTCCAGCCTTCAACACTAACACTGGGGGACTGGGCACGCAAAGGCTGTACTAGTATTATTAATCCCACGGGTTACAACCCTCGTCGACGAAGCTGACGCAGGCTTACCGGGCCCGACCCGATATGCCACTGGATATCCGCCTGTAACTGCAACACCTAAAAGCGCCGCTGTCCGCTGTCCGCTTCCGCTGCGTTACCTATCGATCTATCTTACCGTTCCACCCTGCCGTTCCGCTTAGTCGACTCCGTTCGTGACACCGGTACCGACTCCCACGGCCACTCCGAAGGCTGATGTCGCAAGGCGCCCTCCCCGGTGGCACTCCTGTTGGCGCCCCGGCGCAACCAGCCGCGAAAGGCAGCGCCGCCACTCCGAAGCTGAACTCGCAAGATATGGAGATGGGGAGCCTCCCCGGGGGCGACGCGTCTGCTGCCCCGCCCGACATCATGCAGCTCGCCCGCGTCGGTGACATGGCTGGCATGGAGAAGCTGTTCGAGTCCTCCGACTACGATGCCACCTACACCGACGACGAAGGAATAACACCTCTCCACGTATGCGCCGCCTTCCCACCTCACCGCCCTCTCTTTGCTAACCCCGGCTTATCTAGTGGGCTGCCATCAACAACCAATACGCCATGTGTAAATTTCTCATCGACAAAGGCGCCGACATCAACAAGAAGGGAGGCGAGTCTGTTGCCACACCTCTTCAGTGGGCTGCCCAGCGTTCGAATTACTACACAGTCGATCTCCTCCTCCAACATGGCGCCGACCCCTTGATCACCGATGCCCAGGGCTACAACACCCTGCACATATCCACCTTCAACGGCAACGTGCTGCTGGTTGTCCTGCTACTGCACCAGGGCATACCCGTCGACGTAGCCGACGCCTACGGACACACAAGCCTCATGTGGGCCGCTTACAAGGGCTTTCCCCAATGTGTAGATCTATACCTGCGTTGGGGCGCCAGCGTACACGTGACGGACGAGCAGGGTTTCACCGCCTTGCACTGGGCGCTGGTGAAGGGTTCGCCACAATGCATCCTCAAGCTCATTGAGTACGGCGCCGATAGGTTCGCCAAAACGCAGACAGGCAAGACCCCGGCGGTAACAGCGAAGGACTTAAACACTGCTGGTGCCTGGCGCCGTGCGCTGAGAGAATGCGGCTACGACGAGGATGGTCATGCGGTAGTCCCGTGGTGGCCGGGTTCCTCGTTCTTCCTAAAAGACAAGCGAGGTTTCATGAACAGGTTCTTGTTCCTCCTGCCCACCGTCATGCTCTGGGTCGAGTTTATGCTGGTTTCGCGCTTGCCGATCTTCATATCGGCTTTCATCGCATTGTTCGTCGTTTTCGGGTTTCAGTGGGCGGTAAATCAAGTCTTAGAATACGCCCCGCCTGATATGAGACAACTTCACAAGACAGTCAGTTCTCATTTCTATATAGCTCCCTCTTCATGCTGACCAGATAACAGCCGTGGCTTGCGGGCATCTTTGCAGGCTCCCTATTCTTACTCGGCCTCCAGTGGTTGTTCGTAGTAGTTTTCGGTAAGTCAATATATCCTCCCCTCTCCCTCAGCATTGGATGGCTAACCAAGGAGTAGCCACATACGCCACGCATCCGGTCATCAACCTCATATTTCTGGTTTGCTACGGATTTATCGCGTACTTCTATACAGCCTCGATGACATTCGATCCGGGTTTCGTCCCTAAGCTGAATGGAATCGCTGAGCAAAAGGCTGTGATTGACGAACTCCTGCGCCTGTGGAAGTTCGATGAATCCAATTTCTGTGTGACTTGCATGATCCGCACACCTCTCCGGAGCAAGCATTGCAGGCGATGTCAACGATGTGTTGCCAAGCATGACCAGTAAGTTCTCCCTGGCTCACATTCGCTGTCTGAGTTAACACCAGGATAGTCATTGCCCCTGGGTGAACAATTGCGTGGGTGTCAACAACCACCGCCATTTCTTCCTATACCTAGTCAGCCTTGTCCTTGGCATCCTTACCTTCGACTGGCTGTTGTACTACTACTTTACAGAGATGTCCCAAAATGGCTCATCGGAATGCTTAGTGCTGTCTGAGTCGCTTTGCCAGATCGTCAATGCCGACCCATACACTGTGCTCATAGGGCTTTGGGCGACTTTGCAGCTTACTTGGGTCGGTATGCTCATTTTTGTGCAGTTCATTCAGGTTGCTCGAGCGATGACGACATACGAAAATATGTACGGCATCCAAGACGGCAGCGCCGGTACTCTGGTCTCCGCATTCACAAGCACAGGCGCGCCCTTAGACCCCAGCCATCCAAACTTTGGTGGGCCTCCATCGGCGGCAGACGATCCACTTGGTCAACGGAAAGGGCACGGTCATAACGGACATAAACACCGAAGTTTTTTGCAGCAATGGAGCCGCATACTTGGCGTCGATACGTTTATCGAAACCGCCACCGGTCGCGGAGCTGCAACAGGAAACAACATGCGCAAGAAGCAGAATCCATATAGCAGAGGTGTTATGCAAAACTGCAGGGATTTCTGGTGTGATCCGTCGCCCATGTTTGGGCGCAGGGATAACGGCGACGCCATGTTCGGAGGAGACCGCATCAATTACACGGAAGTGTATGAAAGCCCCGCCGCGATGGGTCTGGGAATGAATGGGCAGAGGAGAGGAGGGTACGAGGCAGTTGCCAACGACGCGGTGTAGGCAGGACCGCCCGAAAACGCACCAAGTTGTAAATGTGGCTCAAATATGCTTATGTTGATATGAATTGGGAACCTTTACCAAAGGCTGGCTTGTGACCTTTTTAGCGGAGCGCTCTCGTTTATACATTGCCACATACTGTCCTACGTGACTATTGTGAGAGGTATCTTTACAATTTGAGACTATCTGGGGGACTCCTCCCTTCGGCTTTGAAACTGCTCCATTTATATATCGTGACTCAGGTGATGCCAAACCCTCGGCCATGCGCTATCCACGTAACACGATTTCGTTACGCTTTACTTCCCTCCTTACCTAGATAGGTATCGACGTACATATTCACTGTACAGGAGGAAATATATTTGTCTTTTCGGGATATGTTCCATTCTATGCTTTTGTAAGTTACCCGATGGCTTGTTCCATCCTACGTGCGGTCGGTTTCATACACGCAAGAATCGCACTCTAGCCTACCAAGGGAACGTGTGTCCGTCCACAGAGACCATGACATGCTGTTCGTTATCCCTCTTGCCCTTCACCACATCCGCACAACTCCGCCCCGAATCGGCAGGGTCTATGGCCCCCATGGCGCTCAGGGCCTTAGGATCAAGCCCCCCTAATTCTGTGGCTGCCCAGCCGGGGTCGTACCCGTGGACCTTGACGCCAGCCTCCTTGAAGTCGAACCTGTGGCACGCCACTAGCATGTTCAGCGCCGCCTTGGAGCATCGGTACGCGTTATACCGCCCTACGTAGAAATGGAAGTTGGGGTCGTGTCGTGACGTGACCGAGCCCATGCTGCTCGTCACGTAGATGATGCGCTTTTCGACTTTCCCGTCCTCGGCGGGCTTCGTGAGAAGCAGTGTCTTGAAGGCATCTGTCATCCGCATTGGCCCTATGACGTTGATGTCGTAGATCAGTTGCATCTTCTCCGCCTCGTCGGCCATGTCTTCGTAGTTGACACCCGCATTGTTTATCAGCACGTCTATACGGCCAGACTCGGCTTTTACTGTGGCCACGGCGGCATTGACGGACTCGGGAGATGTGATGTCTAGTTGGATGGCTGAGACGGTGTTCCCGTGCGAAGTTTCTAACGAGGCGGCGACCTCTTGCCCCCTTTCCAAACTCCGGCTGCCGAGATAGATGTGGTAAGGCGCGCTGCTGCTCTCAGACGGTGCCGATGAGAGCAGGGCCTTGACTATTTCGAGGCCAATGCCCCTGTTGCCGCCTTTTGTTCTCTTGTTAGTTCCTATGTTTGGCGCGCGTAGATTTGGACGAGCAGACCCACCCGAGATCAAAACGATCGTCTTCGCCATTTCTATAGTGATCAAAGGCCCGATCGATCGAAACTTTCTTTGGAAGTTTTGAAGTTGTTGTACGATTTCCTTCCTGTTTCTTAAATCTCGGTTTCTGATGTCTAATTTCGACTGACCAGCCAGATACACACCCGTCTGTAACACAAAGTCCCAACCATTCTTATTTATAGACATGACCTGTCGCCATCAGAGGCATGGCATGCGGAGTTATCGTATTCCTCGTTTAGCATCCGGACTTCCATAACGGAGCAGGCAGGCAGGCTAGTCGGATTTAAGGCAGCTCGCTAGCGCCGGTATTACGAGTTTAGCCGCATACGGCAAACGCTCACGGAGCCGGCTGCGGACGCGGGATCCAACTCGTTGATACTTTCGCAAGTGAACCACTATGGCTTGCGCTAGCTGACGCCAGCTTACGACTTTCACCACTTTACAGCCTTAACTCCGCGAATCTGTCCGTACCTAAGACCTAGAGTCAAGGACGTCAGAATGCGATATTACGAAACACTAGGTAACCTTAGACCGGTAGTTGTGTGAATGTGAAATGCTTGGAACAGACTTGTAGCAAGTATACGTACTAGGTATGTATACGTGAACAATATTGAAGAGTAACTTAGTCCGCTCTGCCTTTTCGCAAGACTCTGACTTGGGATCAGTGCATGTCTATCCCCAGGCTTGGTTCTTAGTTTCACGGGTTTCAAATTCCGTGTGGTGATTGATGATGGGGGAACCATAAGGATAGTGGGGATCGAAACGTTCCTTGGTGCGAACTGCATTGCGACAAGCACACTTTATTGCAGGGATGAAGGTACAGCTGTTCAGCATCACCTTTGCCAGTTGGTCAATGTATGACTGTACACCACTCAGGCTGCCTTGCTGCTTTGCCACGAACATGGCGCTCAGCGAAGGGATGCACTATACCCATGGTGCGACCTACACTACCGGTTTGCTACGGCCAGAGGCCCAACCATAGCCACTCCGACCCTTCCTTTGAGCGAGCTTCATGCGATAGTGCTAATACTATTCTGGCACCGACTGTGCTCGCACAGGCGGAGGTTCTGAACGAGTAAACAATCACGAAAAAGAAAATGCGTCACTCGCAGAGGGAGTGAACAAATATTGACTGGTATTGACCTTAGTCGACTGTTTGGCTCGGATAGGCGTGACGGAGATCGTTATGATAAGTACAGGGGTTTCGCAGTCGAATCCTGGGGAGATGTGGCGTCCCCCGTGGAAATTAGGAGCTTTCGAAAGCGTTCGCTGTCAACGGCAATTTTAAAGGACTAATGGTAGTCGGAATAAGCGACGACGGCACTTGGGGGAAGCGAAGGATGATGTCAAGCAGAGCCTTGTGCCAGGATAGCTCAATTTTCGGTCGAACCTATGGAGAAGTTCGACGGGCTCGCCGTTCGGAATACACCCCAAGCAAACGAGTAAGAATGCGGAGAACACCTTGGCAATCGATTGTCCATGAATTGAGGTGTCCCACCACGAATCATGAGCTGCAGAACACATCGTATGCATTAAGTCTTGCATGGTACAAGCCTGTTCCTGCAATAGCATGCTGCAGGACGATAGATGGGGTTCTCATAACCTAGGCTCTGACATGTTCGTTCGTTATTGGAAAGGCAAACAGTCCATCGTCAAGAGCTGCCGGAAGTTCTCGGCCTCTGCGCTACATTGCAAGCCTCGAGATAGTTGTAAAAGCATGTAAGATCTGATAATATTTTGATTTTAGGACTCATTCGCTACCCCTGGTTCCAGTTTCGCATCAAGCAGCGTATTTTTGCTGCTTCTAATGTGCAGGGGGTTTTAGTGTGCCAGCGAATTGATTCTTAATTGGTATTCATATTGTTGCTGTTTGTGAACCATTGCTCTGAGTGAAGGTTCGCCGAATCTCGCGGTGGAAAGAATAGGAATATTTAGGTAGGTCCACAAGCCTATGAACAATGAAGTAGGTTTACGTTGGTCCAATGAGGGCACAACTGACAATTCTGGCTTCAAAATCTTGCGTGTTTGTGGCGATCGATGTAGACTATACTGATGAGTGGCACTGGGGAAGTGCTGCGAGCCAGTATTCCATTATTTTTCCAGTTTGGTAAACGTAAACCATGCAATTCTTTTCATATAAAATATAGAAAGCCTGCATCGAGGATAAATGCATCGCTTCTGATAGTCCCTCTCTCTTGTGTAGACGGACTCAACAAGAGATACTCGTCATCATCACATTCGCTGCTGATGCCGTCAGCATGGGGGGCGCGTTGCAATGCAGCTTCGTTTGCCTTAAAATTATCACCTCTGATTGATGCCGAGCTCCTGCAACGCGCATCCGGTCTGTGGTCGCTATACATGTACATCCTTGTATTTTGACAGAGATCGACATTTGGCTCTGGCGATGAGAGCGTGAGTAGAGCCCCAGAAACTCTCGGGTTCATATAGGTGGCAGCACCCATGTGTAAAAGTGAGGCGAACCTGGCGTTGGCCTCGGTAACGAGAGTAGCAGTGCTGTCTCTGAGACTGCTGCTTGTCTATTTGGTCTTGTACTTCACGTTGCATAAGAGTCTGTCAAGCAGAGAATGTAGAAGGTACACCGCATGCCGCATGTACAGATCATGACGCTCCCTCATGCAAGACCTTGATCGATAGCACGATCATGTTTGACAAATGCGGCGGAATGCTACCTCCCGGGTTAAGCCGCTACCTTGTACATGACCTCGGGCGAATGATCCAGACGCGGGTCACCACCTGCCGAACAATGTAAACAATACAAGCGAGCTGACCGCTACTCCTAGCCACAATGCAAACAGGCCGATGTGCTTTCTTGTTTATTTCGTTTGCGGTATCCCCCAACCGGGTGGCAAATTGCAAGTGGTAGACGCGGTAGTTGACAGCCCTGGTCTCACCGAAACAAGTAGGATTTTACACTTTCCATCGACAAGAGACAAGAGGACACGTAACAGAGGCAAAAAGAGGATAGGCGTGAAACTTTTTGTGATAGAGAAACAGGTGACTGGTCGATGTTGTGTCACAAGACAGTGATAGCGCTGGCGGCATGATAGGGGTCCTCAAGGCGGGCCTCCTGATACTGTGATTAGCTCGGAGCATGATACCGAAGGGGAGCAGGTACGACGTCTACCTAGGTACCCTTAAGCTAAAGGCGCAATTGCTGCATCACTTGCAGAAGTGCACTTCTCGTGGGATATTACGCAGAGGGGGTTGCTGAGCGGCGGCGGCTGGCCAGTTTCAGACCAGCATTTGGAACCATCAACAGGCGCCTTGCGAAGCGCGGAGCTACCATCGACTCCATATAAAACTGCTATGGCGATGAATTCAAGACGTGATAGGCCGCCATAGTCCAAAGCAGTTCATGCTCGTAATTGTTGGCAGCAAGGCTCAGCCTGCATGCACAACATCGTGTGCCAAGGCCAGCTGTTCGTTATCCCTAGCCGCCGTTTATACCATGTACGTGGGCCATACCTGGATGCTTACCTAACTGAAAGGGGAAATCATCATGGTCTTGAATCACGGTGTTGACTGCGGAGACGACCCTGTAGTGTGTCTTGCTTGTTTGTTGGTTGAACTTAAACTGTACAAACAAGTGCTAGGTTCGGAAACAAGAAACAGAAATCCCTGAAAGTCAGTCAGCCCTATGCTAGGCTGAATCGAATCTCCACTCAAGGCTAATGGGGACTCGCACTCGTCGACGGAAATCTTAAAAAGTGTTTTGCGAACTACTAGTAGAGCAAGCAATCGGACTGTGTACAATCAGGGATCGCAGTCTGACTATCGTCGCAATGACTGCGATTCTACTAGTACTACCTACTGCAGAAGCACCGGCTCCCTCCCGATCGTGGCGTGTTCCAAGGGATACCATCGCAAGCCTGCACACTAGCTTAGCTAAGAAAGATCCTGTCAGCACTTAGGGACTGGCTACTGGAATCCTGGAGGGAGCCGCTGGGAGCAAAGCCTCATTGCCCTCGATTACCCTCAACTGCCCCAACCAGCGCGGGAAGTACCGACAGTGACGCTCTCAGCATCCTGCCCCCCTGGATGCCTGGGGCCTGGTAGATGATGGTCCGTATCTACCTACACACTCACTGATCAATTGCATCTGTATGCAGTGCCAGCAGTCAAAATTCGGAAGTGGGGGGGGTGAAACCAGCAGGCCATCTACATTACATGCCGGCCAATGGCCACGACGCAATATGTGCAAATGCAACACCGCTCGAAGCACCTCAAACGTCATTGTGTGTGTGTGCTGGGGCAAGGTGGCGAGTAACTAGGTAAATGAACGCTGATGAGGGGTGTGAAGAGCCGCAAGGCATCCAGATGGGCAGACATCTGGTCATTTGCACAGGCTGCCTGTGCTGCGCGACGTCGTGGGGTCGTATAGCGGGCGGATCAATAAGTAAGTGCTGCAGGGGTAACGGCCTCTGTTCGGTTTGCCATCCCAACGGCGACGGACAAGTGCCGCACAGCTACAATATGCTGCATATGGGGAAACAGCATCATACGGATGGACACCCGGGTGAGATTTCATCTATGTGCAAAAACAGTGTTTTGTTGAGCAAGAACGTGCGGAACATGAGACTCTTCATTATGTGCAGACGACGGGTCAAACATGACCTGGAGTAGGTATCGGTTTGCGTAATACTACATACCAGGTAGTAGTAGTCCATCATCGGGCCCGGGTTTTGTCTCCCTCACAGGATTATGGTGGACAAATGCCCGAGAGCAATCGCACCATGCTAAGTGTGTGCAGCTGGGCAAGGCACCGATCCTGCGATCACCTTGAGATCCATGTTGTTTCAAACACATCATCTAAAGCTGCAACTATAGACTATTCAGTGGTGTCTTGAGCGCTAGTATACCTACCTTGCCCGTTTGGCTATCTTGGTTGTTCATGACAATGCGCGTCTGGCGCTTATTCGGCGTTGTGATGCAAGTTCATGAAACAATAGAATGGTCTACTGGCATCAAGAGTTGGACTAATATCCGACAGCATGGTTCTGCTTTGTTTTCTGCGGCTCTGTGGCTGTGTCGTTGTCTTCGAGCGGCGGCAATATGCGAGTGCAGGTATTGAACAGCATCTCTAACCAACATTAAGTCCCTTGCAGCCTTTTCGTCGACGGGGTATTGGCTGTGCCTCCTCCACACCAGCCCCGAGCCCACTAGACCTTTAGCAACGAATTTTAAGCGGCCAGGACGAACAGGTCGCGGCCAGCACTGCGCGTAAAACTGCCAAAGCCTGGTAGGTCAAGGTCAAGCTGCCATGACGTTCGATTCGGTCGAGAACGCATGATGCAGAAAGAAAATGCTGCGATCACAACGCCGACCTAAGCGTGTCCAGGTAAACTCGTAAACCTGCCGCTCCCATCTGCATCTGGGCCAACCAGAACGAAGGTACCTGCTAGTTTACTTGCCGAGTGAGTCAGCATTAATGCAGTCTGCCGGTAGTCCACGGTACCTTAGCTGGAATCGAGGACGAGGTCTGTCGTTGAGTTTGACCTCGCTCGCTCTTCACTGGGTGTGCTGGGACCCTCGCCGTGGATCGACGACATGCGCGATGGTCGATGGTGTCGCATTGCCGACCGATTCTCTCCGAAAGCCGATAGTTTGGAATGGCCCCTGGCTACCCCCTAGGCCATACTCGATCTTCTATCATTACTATGAAGTGCTCTGCGAGACAGATGCCCGGGTTCGGACTGGCAGTGGTGGGCAGGTAGACGGGTACCTGTGTACAAGCGTCGATCCTGGATTTTCCACATTTATTTTTATCCTCATGCCGTTAAATTTAGAGAAATTCCGGGTCTGGTCGGTGCTTTCGAGCAGGTGTCGGCCATCTCAGCGACCACCCTCGTCCCCTTCGTTTCATGTTCATGTCTGCTCTGGGGCGTGGGATTGAGAGGCAAACCCGATGAGAGCTTTCCTCTCAATTGAGCTGCCACGATGGTGGCCCGGGTGGGTATCGATCGGTGTCTGTCGAAAAAGCTGCAGCAGCTTGAGCAGTGGTGTACACACAGGCGTGTAAGCCGCATCAGACTCGCAGCAAGCAGTGTTGCCCGTCTGCCCACCGTTCTGCCTCAAAGCAAGCTCCGCCTCAATTCATGGCTGCGGCGCACGCCATTGGCACTGGTCCCAATGCACCTTTCCCCTTTTCGCCTAGACTCGTCCGTCTGCTGAGCGACACGGCAGGATGTGTACTTACCTATCTAGGTTCTCAGCTGTGGAAGGCATGGGGGCTCTCAGCAGGTGTCCAGCGCAGGACTCAGCGGGTCTGCGTACATACCTTAGGTAGTTGACGGGGTGTGTCATCGGCGGCGGCATTCCCTCTAGGTACCGTAGGTAGGTACCTGGGCAGGACGTGGGTATCTCTGGATCCACTCCCTCCAGGCATCCAGCAACCGCCAAGAACCCAAGCCGCAAGAGGATGAGAAAAGAGAGGACTCCAGCATGGGGAGCGCAGAGGACCCTTGCTCGTCCTGCCACCATCCACACCCCATCTCGCCATCCCTACCTCTTACCTTACTCTGCCCATGCCATGCATGTACCGCCCACGATGTACCTACCTCCCTGCCCACGGCGCGCAGAACACACTTATACACCATGTCGTCCTCCTCCTACCCGTCACTCATATATAATGAGGGATCAACCCCTCCGCCCCCCTTCCCTGTTCCTGTCTCCGTCTCCCCAACCCATTGAAACATCTTCTTCACTTTCAACGACTTGCTATACCATACTAGCCGTCTCTACTCATATATATACATACCTCTGCTCGCTTGCATCTCGTAGCTTGCTTGCCCTTACAGCTCTGCGGTCGAGAACCAGCTCCCAACCATCAACCCAGCTTGCAGCACGTCTCAGTCTCTCAGTAGCCGAACACCAACGCTGCCGTGGCGTCTCAACCGAGAGTCATTATCAACAACTCCGTCTACCGACAAAGACCAAACCGTGACCAGCAGCAGGAGTCTCTATTCGAGTCTCAGTCCTACCCGGCTGCCTCCCCTCGGCACTCTCGACCAAGGCCGCGAGTATACCAGCCCACCCCACCCATCACTCCTCGAGAACAGACACCAACAGCTCCCGCAATGTGCGTGAGAGAGATCTTCCAGGAGGTGCGGCCGGACGGCCGCCTTAAAACCCGGTATGAGGATGAGCTGTGCCCCAAGTCACGTTACGGACACCTCTGCGACAGGGCGAAAGAGCTGCAGCGGCCACCAGGATACCGGAGGGCCGAACCCAGAACCTCCACATACACCCACGGCCAACTGCCGCCCACACCTCCGCTGTCCTACCACTCCGACTACACCTCCGACTCTGACCGTTCGAGCAAGCGGCGATCCGGGGTCTACATCAGCGGTAGCAACCTGCTGGATGTCGACAGGCGGCGGCGCTCGTCACGACATGAGAGACACAGTAGCGGGGATCGTGTCCCCTACGTGAGCAGCTCGCCCTTGTCACGAACACTATCACGCTCGCCGCCACGTCACCGACACAGCCTGTCGTCCAGCCCCAACCCCGATATCTACAACGGTTACGAATCTTCAAGCTACCGCGACCACGAGACACGGGAGCGCCCGCCGTCGTTTACTGTAGAGATCATCAACGAAAGACCGAAGAGTCACCGGCGACAGGGGTCGTCCTCCAAGACTAGCTCATCACGCAACAGCTCAGAGGAGGAGCGCCGCCAGCGTCGACTCTCGGGCGTGCACCATGGGGATCAACACCGACAATACAAAAAAGAGTCGGAGATTGCACGACAAAATGAGGCAATCGCAAGCCGAGCGGCAGTGCCACAACCTCCCCCGAGCCCACGCTACCGACGCGGCTCGGTCTCCATTGTGCCCGTCATGTCAGTACAGGAACGCATACGCATTGACGAGGAGAAGGAGCAGCGGCGCCGCGTGAAGGCACATGAGCGCGAGATCGAGGCTCAGACACGGCGATTGAAAGACCGCTTCAACTTCAAAGAATACCACTACTGACCTCGATCTTGAACGAGGAGACACAAAGGGAACGAAAGAAACACAAAACCGAAAGAAAAAAAAACCACTTCGAGCGTATGCACCGCGCACCATGTTTTACTATATTAAAAGGGACATTACAGCATTGGATAACTATTGGTTTGGTTCATTAGCGATATGATTGGGATTGGGAATAGGAATGGGAATGGGGTTCGGGTCTGGTTGGATTTGCTTTAGGTTTGCAATAGGCGCATTGGAGGGTGATACCAATTATACCATTTAGACGCAAAGGTTGGATTGGATAGGGTGTAATATTAACAGAATTTGTCTATTACTACGGCAACAGCAGCAGCAATCAAGCAAGAACAATAAAACCTCGATTGTCACAGATACTTTCAACAGCAATTTCGTCTTTGCGATACGTGTTCCTGTGGTCGCTACTGTTCTTACCAGGGTAGTCTCGGATCGCAAGTCGCAAGTGGGAGGGCCGCAAAAAAAAAGTTTAACCCCACCGAAGATCGTTGCGGGATAGCTGTCTCGCACACCCCTGCGCGTTGCGCGACCGCGAAGCGTGCCATGACTTTAATTATTTGGTGGGGTGACTGACCACCTGGATGCCTGGGCAGACATGAGTAAGTACCTAGGTACCATTAGAAGGCAACCGGGAATTGATAGCGTTGATTGGTCTCACACAGACCCACACCAGTTGCTGCCTGTTCTTGGCTGTAAATGTGGGTCGATTGACGCAGGGATGGAGGTTCAAGTGCCCCGCGGACCCTGGCGGGCCGCGGGGTATGACTCCAAGGCCTGGTCCGCGCCCTGTCTGCCTTATGAGCTGCATTAGCACCGTCTCTACAGGACCTGCTGCCTGCCCGCTTAAGATCCTCCCTTGCGCAATCTAGAATGTGCTACGCATACTCTGTCTCAAGATTTGGGCAGACTTTAGGGGTCCCAATCCGGAAAGTTCTGTCATCGAGCTCCAAATCTAGGACTTTTATCGTTTTTACACTTTCTCCCCTGCCTACTCTTAGCTCTTAGCTCTTGTTGCCACCCCGGGTCATTAGAGCAGATCCTCCGGGATACCGTCACTGTGCTACTTATCGTCATATGTGGCATGGTCAAATGCCGAAATCGCAATGACCATTCATACAGGTAGGCATTACGCACAGGAAAAGGCAACAAAACACACCAGACTGACCCCTTGTCCACGCCGAGCCTCCGACACCCACAACATGTCTGGGAGGCACCCAACGTATCATGTTACTAGAGGGCCGTAAATCTGGCCATGATCTGGTCACGACATGCCCATATACGGACACATGGATCCATGGTGCTGGCGGCTGCCTGCGGCATCTTGTTTATGGCGAGTCAAGGTTTGCGCTCTTCTCAATCCATCCGTTTCTGGTGCTATGTACATACTACTTCGTTGTGGGTTGATCCTGTTGCTACTTCCGGGTCAGTGGTGCTACATTGTATCAAAGACTTCACTGATTTGGACAAATTCCACGATGAAGTCGTACAGCATTTAATCCATACAACCATTTCGGTAATCCCGGGCGCGTGAGGGAATACAGGTCAAGACAGCCACGTAATGAAGATAGACCTTGATACTTACATAAGCTTCTTTACTCCTGTTCAATGTTACGGCTTGGGTGGGAGGACAAAGCATAGAATGTAATTCGTCAATCTGCCTGCAGACACAGAATCGAGGTTATATCGAATCTGACCTCTAAAATCGAAGCACAAGGTGCACAACGCTAGAGGGCTATACATCAATACGATATTTTGGTTGTTGTGGCGTCAAGAACAGCATCGTCGTGGGAGGGTGTGGATTGCAGGCAGGATGTGCGACGATCGCTTTAAGGGAGCGATAATCGCTTACGTGTGGCAATTAGAGCACTCCATGTCTATCTACCTAGGTAGATAGTCTACAGATGCCAAAACTACCTAATAATTCTATTTTCCTTTGCAGCTACTGAACGACACCTCCTGACGTGATTGTGGCACATGGCTTGCTTCCTACGATCAGGTCTCTCCCACCACTTGTGCCATTGACCGTGCTATCATCCTCGGCGTAGTAGTCACGCCCTCGTCTGTATTTGTAATGCAAGGATAATCTCTCAGAGTTGCCCATGCGGAGATGCAGTTATGACTCGGAGCGGAGCTTCAACGAAGCTGCAAGTGTGGGGAAGGGCGCACCTACATACAGTACATGCTGGACGAGCTGATAAGGTGCATACATTGCATGGATTGGCGTCAGCATATGTCTGCGACTCATTTAGAGAAAGTCGATTGATATCTGATCGACATTCTCCAAGTGGCACTGCAAGGGGGGTTGATGTATGTATTTTCATTGCAGGATCCAGTCCTAAGGCCCTGCCATGCCTGCTTCACGGCTTTTTTCTTCTACCTTGATTTTCCTTCTGAAACCTGTTATCATAGTATTGGGAAACTGTGTTCGCCACATAAAATAATACGAAGGCCGATCGATACATGTCGATACTGAACGCAAAAGGCGTGTTCCGAGAATTTGGTACTCAATGCCTTGTTCACAACACACCCCTTATTCTTCCGAAACCCTCCAGATGATTTTCTCGCCACTGGCGCCTTCTCGCATGATATCGAGTGCCTTCTTCGCCCTTTCTAATAGTGAGCCACCCTCCACGACTCGGTATCGATTAGGCTTGACAACGCCTTGCTCTAAAAGAGCAGGTATCATCTCCGTCTGAAGCTTTTCGCGGAACATTTCGTTCTGTGGCACATCTGTAGTCAGCAGGCAAATATCAAAGACGAAGTAAATATAGAGACTAAAGAAACAACTCACCCTCCAATACAAAAAGGTCCTGACGCCGGAGGCACTCACTCCTGGCGCCCACTCAGCACTGGTACTGACATCCATCGAGTACTGCGGCTCCGAATCATTAGAGGCAGGCTTCAAGATGACAGGGAGCATGACTGCGACTGTGCTTCCGCTCTGCGCGACCTTCGAGATCGGCTTCAAAGACCCTTGCTGCGAGCCGATGCAGTCGACAATAAGCGGGAATGCTGGCGCTTGACGACCCTTTGCGCCTTCCAGTAGGTCATCGACAATGGTGGGACTCTTGTAGTCATAAACATATGAAGCGCCGAGGTCTTTGATGTGTGCGTGATGGGTAGATGATGCAGTCGCAACAATGTGCTCGTATCCGTAGTATCTCAGCACTTGGATCGTCAGCTGCCCGACCGACGACGCTGCACCCCAGATCAAAATGTGCTCGTCTGCTCGGGGAGGCTGGTAGTCCGCCGGCTTGGGCCAGGGTGTTGGGAGTTTCAGATCTGTAGAGATGGTGTTGAATGCAGTGACAAGATTCTCAGGCAGCGTGACGGCTTGCTGGAACGATAGGTTGTCTGGTATCTGTGTTCTTATGTGAGTTTCGCGCTTTCTCGTGTTATATGTGAGCAGCAATATACTTACTTTACCGAAAACCCATTCGGGTGCAGTCGCATATTGCTGATGCGTTTTCCATGCAGGCTTCTGGTGTGCAAACCCAACAACCCGCTGGCCGACCTTGAAATGCTTGACACGGGGGCCAACTTCGACGACGACCTATAGCATTGGTGTTAGTGATTTCTCTAAGATGGAGAATCAATCTCGGTGCCAGAAGCTTGTAGGAGTCTTTTGGCAAATAACACTCATCAGGGCAATTGATACCCCTGAGACATGCCAACGAGGGAATTAAAAGGCAACTCAGCGAGGTACGTACACCAGCTCCGGTAGAACCTGTCCGCATGGGATACTCGACATTTAAGCCGCCAGCGGCTTGGTGAAGATCGAGTGGCGTAGATGCCGTCCATTTGACATGCACCAGGATCTCGTCTCCTGTCGGGGCTATGGTTGGAAACTGGCAGACTTTGTATGGAGTCTGGGTGTCCACGAGAACAAGACCATCGTGGAAACGTTGGCTAGTCATGATGTATCAGTTGATTTATACAGTTGGGAGATAATCACAAATCGAAGAATATAAAGCTGGCTTTTGCTGTAGCCTTATAATCTGATGAAGCTTGAGATTCCCATTTTCATAGTCGGCTCACCCTGCCTCTTATAGTGTTATCTCTTCATTACATGTCGCATCTCTCAGCATTGTTGCTGATTATTAATGGGTACGCTAGATGGACCGAAAACAGTGACATTTCGCGATGCGTGCAGGTGTGGTTGAACCTATACCAAGTATCTGCGTTGGTTTGTCTCGTTGCTTATTCACATCTGCAATTAAGTAAGCAGGACAAGTATTCCCAAAATGGAATCATTCTGCGGGAACGACGAGGTAGGTGCCAAGGCACCTTTTAGCGTTGTTCTAAGTAGACAATAGAGTGACGTAATCATTCAGCACCTGTGGCTGGTGAGAAGCTCTAGCTGAGAATCAGCCACTAATATTGAGGCTCACGCTCAGAAGAGTAATTCCCAATGTTGACACCCGAGCACCTAACTTAGCTCAAAATGTAATTGTCATCAAAATTGTCATCTTTGCCGGAAACCTGGTATCCCGTCACGTACAGCCACTGACGCCAGCCAAACTTGAGCAGTACGAGTACGAACGCGCGTGCCAAGACCTTTTTTTTTTACTACAACGCGCAAAGTCGGCCCCTTTAATTTAAGAAGGCTCTGTTCCCATCAATCATCAACGACGAGTAATCATCACCCTCTTGCCAACTTTCTCGTTATACGGCAAACGACTGCATCCACGCCTGTTGCGTTTGACACGTCAAATCAATCATGGCGAAAACTCGTTACGAGTTCGGCGGACCGTAGGTTTAATGCCCTTGTAACTGGGTGCACATCGGCTGACCATGTTTAGGCTTGGTGCCGCAGGTATCGTGTTCGGGCTTCCAGTATTGCTGTACACGTTTGCATTTGCCTGCAATGATATCTCCGGTTGCCCTGCACCGTCGCTGCTCCATCCGAAGAGCTTTAACCTAGAAACATTCAAGGCTGAAGTCGGCTGGCCTGGTTTCGGCGGCCTTCATAGCTGGGAGGTAACTGGCGTCACGTTACTATACCACCTCTTCAGCTTGGTTTTATGGAGGATCCTGCCGGCACAAGAGGTGCTCGGCACCAAGTTGGTACAGCACAACCGCCCGTTGAAATATCGCATGAATTGTCAGTACTCCACACTTTCATGTTGGGGCGCCATTAATTGACCAGTCTAGCTTTCTCCGCTACTCTCGTGCAATTCGCAATCTGCGCTGTTGGGACATATCTCAAGGGCGCTGACTTTGTTGTCTGGACTTACATTACGGACAATTATGTGCAGATGTTGACAGCTAACATTCTCATCGCCACCGTGCAAGCCATCGGGGTTTACATCATGAGCTTCAGCGTCGATACCGATTACCCCAACAAGGACATGCGTGAACTCGCAGCTGGCGGCCACACTGGGAACCTCATCTACGATTTCTACATTGGCCGTGAATTGAACCCTCGTATTACGCTGCCGTTCTTTGGCGAGATTGACCTGAAGACTTTCAACGAGATGCGCCAGGGTCTTACCGGATGGATTCTCCTGGACTTAGCCTTTATTGCCAAACAATACCGGACTTATGGCTATGTCTCCGACAGCATCGTTCTCGTTACTGCTTTCCAGGCCTTCTATGTGCTCGATGGGCAATATCTGGAGGAGGGCATCATGACGATGATGGACATTACCACCGATGGGTTCGGCTATATGTTGTCTTTTGGCGACCTCGCGTGGGTTCCGTTCTTGTACTCGACTCAAGCCCGGTACCTCTCCACCTACCCAGTTCAGCTCGGATGGACGGGTGCTCTTGCTACTTTTTCCGTGTGTGTTACTGGACTATACATCTTCCGAGCTGCCAATTCTCAGAAGAGTCTTTTCCGTAGCAACCCAAACGATCCGAAAGTTGCCAACCTGTCATACCTTCAGACGAAGAGAGGCACCAGGCTTCTCACTGCTGGCTGGTGGGGCAAGTCTCGTCACATCAACTACTTCGGAGACTGGCTGCAAGCATCCCCTTTCAGTCTACCCACTGGTATCGCCGGCTACACAATTCTGTCTGCCGGCAGCTCCATTGCGACTGCTCATGCCGCCAAGATGCTCGACGGTCGTGTCGTTGTACAGGACGAGGCTAAGGGTTGGGGCATTCTGTTCACGTACTTCTACGTTCTGTACTTCGCGGTCCTTCTCATTCATCGGGAAGGCAGAGATGATGTTGCTTGTGCGAAGAAGTACGGCGACGATTGGGTGGCATATAAGAAGAAGGTCAAGTACCATATTCTGCCTTACGTTTACTAGAGCGTACATGAAATACTTGGCAGGTCTGGACGATGCTGCTCATTCTGACACCCTCCGATGGCGAGACCAATTGTACGAGGAATGCGGGGGTTGGAATTAAGGGGTTTGGGGAAACTGGGGCCAACATCAGGCTCAATGTCTACGCGTTCTGGTAACCATTAATGAGCAACGCTGTTGACTCCATGTCGCACCACCAGGGGCACTGTTGGAAACTGTTTTTCATAACAGTGCGAGTCTTATTGCAATCTCAGCCCTATACCGCAAATCGTGAATCATGTTCGTTATCACGTCCGATTTTGAGCTTAACTATCACACTGGAGTAAAATCACAAAATACAAGCAGACATTTCTTTGGTCAACCAATTGCAAAATCTGACTAGAGGCAACTAGGTTCTACTCAAGGGTGCATTTGCTAATCACGATTCATATATACTAGATATTAGACGAGTGATATTGCAAAGTCGCAAGCCGATAAGTTGCCCAACACTTCAGTATATTGAAAAGAAAATCAGCCTTATCCGAACGTGGCAGGCTTGATGAACATGAGCAACGCTGACCATCTTGTGCAGAACTGGTCGACGCACACTACCGGACTCCTCTGGAGAGAGCAGGCAGCAATTTTGGCCACAAATGGGTTTCGCGCCAGTATGCCTCGTCCATCGCATTATCAGATCATAAAACTGATTAATAAATTAGCTATGATTGAGAAGGCGGCGGGAATAGCGCTTGATTTCGACCCAATGATTAAGACATAATTTGGACTTCCAATTGAAAGCGAGGCTCTCAGTGTAGCCAGACCCGACAACAAGTCTGTTAATTACCCTCAGGTCGTAGACTCCTGCTCTAGAAAGATCGGAATGGAGTCATCACCATTGTAAGTACCTAGGGTGCCTCAAGAATGCTATCTCCGGGCTACTGATGTTGTTTCACTAGTTATTAGCTCCCTATAAAGACTAAACTTCTCGTATCATCATTACATGCATACATAAAAGGGATTTACAAAGTACATCATAAACCCAGACTAGCAGTCTGTGTCTAAGTAGCTATTTATTTCCGCCAAGCCGGCAGATGCAGCTCTGCGTAGCTGCAGTAGTCTTTGGGGTTTGAGAAACCACTTAGAGGCCAGCATTATGCTATTCGATTGCAGTCTACTATATGGGGACTCAGTCAGACTCACTATTTTTCATACTGCACGTTCAGCTATCGATTGCAGGACTACGGAAATTAGCCGCAAGTGAGGACGCGAAGGATCTCTCTGAGAGTCGTATAAGTAATTACAGATGCATGGGACGCAATAGAATAACTGTAGGGTAACCCAGCGAGCACTCATCGCCACTCTAAACATCGAGGAGCAGTAGTCAGTAAGCGAAATTGAAGGTTCTGTTTGCGGCTTCGCTGGTGCTCGCCGCAGTTATTGCCTCGTCGACGGTCAAAGATGATGGCAATGACACCGTCATAGCCGCTCGGGCGACCAGTTGCTGGTATGTTGCATGGACTACAGGGGACCTTCGCGTGGTTATGCACCCGATCGCGACAACGACTACAATTATCCTGTTTATATGGCTGTGACTCCAGGCGATGGTGCCGGCATTCAGCGTGCTATCAATGTAGGTACCAATGGGGCAAAGGGACATTCGAAATGTCGTCTCGGCCAAGGATAAGTCGCTAATTTCTGTTGCTTGCTTCGGTCATAGTTTGAGAGGAAAGCTTAATTTGTTGTAAGGTAGGTATTTTGCATTTTACCGGGCACATATTCAATAAGAAATACTATACGAACAAACGTTTATAAACCTAATAGTGTTCCTTTACTGTCTAGGCTCTTTCAAATCCAGTGTGCGAGGAATGCATGGGATGCACACCGCGTGGCAACTGCTAATTTGACATGGTAGACGGACATTATGCTCATGGGTGGTGGTACAAATGTGTATTTCATGAAAACCGACGAGACACGGAACTCATCATATCTCACAGCCACCAATCATCACAGCGGCTCGTGGGATCTTCTGCGACCAGATTCTTCTTTCTGGCGAAGTTCGTCAGTCAACGACGACGTGGTATTATCTAACAAACGGCCACAGGCCAAGATCCAGTCACTGAGGAATAATTGCCTTTTGCTGTCAGTCTCAAAAACTTAATCCTCGACACTTAAAGCATTGCAGGGGGTGAGCAGACCCGAAAGACTCGATTACTTTTCCTGTTCGCTGATACATGATAGGCAATGCATCTACTGCCCTTCACTGGGGTGTAGCCCAAGTAACACAGTTACAAAACATCAATATCACCATGGCTTTCTCCAGCAACGACAATGGACACACAGGCATTCCTTGGGCAAGGCTCTACTCTTGGCCTGGCAGATGTGAGAGTCGAGCGCGGTCAGGTAAGTAATGCCCAATGTCCATGTCCCTTCCTGTTCATGACACCAGAAACTAAGCACAGATCTATAGAGAATGGTATATATCACCATGGCCACCAGCAAGCATTATACAAGTCTATTTACTTCTACAAGAACAAGGGGCGAGGATCAGCATTGTTTCTCCTCCTTCAACACTTGCAAAACGGGTGTTCCGAATACAGGTGGCGATCCGTGGATCGCGTTGGTGAATGTCGTATCTCAGAACTCCGGCGTTACTTTTATCACTACAGGTTACCCTTCATTCTTGATTGGAAGCTTCAATAATGAAACTACAACTTCCGATGTTGCGCAAGGACTGTCAGGACTATCCCCGGTTCTCAGAAAACCCACGTTGATACATTAACCTATGCAAATGCGATGAATCGAGACGCAATCTATGGAGCAACGACAAGTACTAATACTAGTCAACTCGCACTGAACGCCAAGTCTCCCGTGTTGCCAGCGCCGAACTATGCGTCTAACCCCATCAGCAATTTTATCAATATCAAGGATCCGAATCAGAACGGAGGCCACACTATCCTGAGCAATAATACAAAAGACGAATCTAGCGTTTTAAATCAGGTCCTTCAACTTACCATAAGCAACAACAAGATCGCATATTTCCCGTTTGGCAAGTACCGAGCTGACGACACTTTTTTTTAATTCCGAAAGGCTCACGCATTGTTGGCGAGGCATGGGCGATAACCACTGGCAATGGCCCTAACTTCAAGGACGGACTTGGATAACCCACGTTCCGTGGTCTCCGTTGGCAAGGCCGGCGACGTTGGAATAGCCCTGATCCAGGATATGCGATTCGATGTCAGCCATGTTCTTCCGGGTGCCATCATCGTCCAATTTAACATGACCAAGCAAGTCAACTAAGCCAAAAATGGCGCTCAATCAAATTTCTCCAACTTGCTTTGCTTGTGGTTAACGCTACTAGCTGGTGGATTCAAGTTTCTAATACCTCGCAGTATTAGATATCATAGAGGTTCAACCATTATAGTACGCCACGACAGCGATATACGAGGCTGATACCGTTAGCCCAGTTGATATTGCCAGGATCGATTTTAATAAGCAATTAACGGGTAGTTCATTGTACTTGAATGATGCGTCGCTAATTCGGAAGACATCGAAGCTGTTCTAAAGTAAGTCGGATGCATTTAGCAGCCAAAAGACTTTCTGCGAGACCATCTTTAGGATCCACCCCCAAGTGAAATCACTCACGATTGGGTAATTAGGGACCGACTATGGATAACTGTTTACTAACAACCCAAGTGTCTTTATATACCGGCTGCTAATCGGTATGGCGTAGATACACTGGATCGGTGGTGATACTACAGAGCCGACCAGACCCAGAGATACCGGTGTAATTAGTAGGCATCTAGGAATACAGTTACTGGTAATACGATTGATGATTGATCTTGCGCCATGATAGTAGAGCCACTGGCTTCGCTTGTTATTGCTATTGTTGTAGTTGTAGTTGTGGTTGGTGGGAACAATGTGGTTCATAGTGTAGGAATCACTGTCACGGGTCGAAGTCAAAGTTCGTGCGTTCGTGAGGGAGAGCTTCCACCCAGACATGGTGGAAGTAAGCCCGACTTAAGTACCTAGGAATTCACTCATGACATTGAATTAGTCCCGAGTCACCTAAGAGCCCCGAGTCCACCCAGGACCCCATGGTGATATTACTCATAGTGATCTTGTTGGGCTACTTGGTCAGGTGCAGGACCGAGGAGTTATCAGACACCCATGACTTCGATACAAACACCATCTACTACACACCCAACGATGCCACCGGGAATGGACCGCAAATCATCTGGAGGTGTTATACAGCCAGCGGCACTCGTGGCGCGCCCGCTGTCAAGTGCTTTTGCACCAGAGTGAAGGGATATAGCAGTAGCCACGTAGCCAAGTAGAATAGTAGGGGTCGGGGGTCAATTCTATTGATTCTTGGGCTCTCTAATTCAGTGGGAGTCGCCCAGTCCTTATATGCACAGATCTCGTAGCTCAAACAGCCCTCTATTACAAGGGAGCCCTGGGTCATGGTGTGGCTCATGCTACCTTGGCACCTGACACCCACACTCACTAAGGCTTGCGTTGATAGCAAGAATGAATGCACGGCAGCATTACTCGGTATACATTCATTCACGTCCTCTGCGTATGTCGAGAAGGTCTGGAACTGGGTCGCAGATCAATTAGTACATTTGAGTGCTTGAGTCAGCAAATTCAGCGAATTCTCTACTCTTCAACGCTGCATGATCACCTATGCGTGCGCTTGATACATGCGATTCATGAGTAAAAGGTTTCACAAAAATGTCAGAATCCAACTCTTGTTCTCGTCATAGGCAAACGTCTCCGGTTTCTGGGTTGCCGATATGAATAAATGGGGTGACTCGGACTTTTCATGGTTGGTAAGTGAAAGAAGTAGTTTCCTGGGCTTCCATTTCCATACCTTAGCCTTCTTGTGCTGCATAATCAATTGAAGTATATGGACTAGGACTTGATTATTCGAACTATCATATCACGATACACATAGTAGTGGAGGCGACACTCGACGTCGTATGAAATCTGCCAATGGGGCTCTAAAACCTAAAACTACGTGTTGGCTAGCTAGAGGGTTTCTTGGCGACACCATGGGGCGACACCAGGGGATGACGATGCTAACAAGTTACGCGGCAATAGATACCATGCACCGGATTGAGAAGACACCGTCGAATCTTCAAGCGTTTGGACTTATAAAGTAAACTCCAGGGCGGTTGCCACTTGTAGCCCAAGAATGACGCAGTGCTGACTGCCTTGACGTTTTGTAGCGCTCCAAAGATATGTACGCGATGCTACGCCTCGCTAATAGCAATACTATCGTGTCACAACCCAGATTTGCGAGATCACAGCGATGTCGGTTGTTATACGCCGTAACGTGGGGCTGTCGATGTATAAGCGGCATGCAAAGCCGAATGTTTTGGATATATTGAACCTCTCGGGTGATTGCCATAGAGGACGATGGTGATCTTATAGAACACCTAGACGTTTCAATTACATGACGGTTGGATCCTATGAGCTGTTGGTGGCTGGGAACATCTTGCCCCGTGTTAATTCCACTCGTGCCAACATGTGCGTAATTTGGAGCCGTTCAATTTGATATTCCGCCATCGATGCGCGATTTGAAAACCTGTATGAACTCTTGGCGATGCTTTGTTTGTCCCTCGACACAACAGTTGATATCAATTGCGAGAAAAATATCAATAGATAAGACGTTCGCCAGGTGAGTCACTTTGCGTCACTTAAATAAAGAGGCGGCTGTCGATCTTTGCCTCGGCGTCAACAGCCGCGTCAAAGCAGTGAGCACATGGCCAAATTCCCGGCTATTTCCTTGTTCCCGGTACACAGGCCGGTTGCCGAGCATGCCGACTTTGTTCAACTGCTGTCTTGGCTTACACGCGCCGCTCATCCGGAGCCGGCGCCGCTATCCAGCCGTAAGTAAGACCCCTGTCTCGCGAGATTGGGGCGAGATGCAACAAACGTGCCACGCATCTTCCAGCCTCGACCAGCTCGACAGGGGACGCCATTCCGCTGAAGGTATCCGTCTAGCTGGAGTAGACCCCCCCATGTGGCGAAGATTGAATAACCACACTCCACCAAGGCCTCGTTCCAAGATTGAAACACGGTTGTTTTCAACCTACTATAGCTTGATCGTATAAAGCTCAGACATAGCAAGATTAAACATGCATGTACAAGATCAACAAAGGGCCGGTCACGTTTCACCTGGCCAAAAAATGAAGCCTGTAGCCCCTATTGGTTGGTATTCGTAGGTAGGCGTAGGGCATATGATTTTAGAATTCGCAATAATAGACCAAGCGACCAACCAACAGACGCGAACTCGGCGGACCCTGCTCCTTGTCGTCTCCATAGCCACAGTTCTCTCTCCCCACGCTCATGCCATGTGACGGGCAAAAAGCTCAGATTCAAAACGGCATTAGCAAGGGCTCGGGCAGTAGCCTTGACGCCAAACCTCCGTAGTGCAGAGCAGACATGAGTCTGCAATTACGGCAACTGCAATCGGCATTGGATCGTGTGCCCGTAGTTGATTTTTTCTAGTCGAGATTCAGCCATCGTGGTCCAGCGCAAAGTGTTCCGTGATCTAGCCCAGAGTAGAAAAATAGTGTTGTTGCTGCGCCGTAGCGGCAATCTAGAACTCTCAGGACATCCACCTCGCGCGCCAGAACGCTCGCTGCAGGGCGTCGAAGTGGGTTTTCATCGTCGCTCGGGTTGCCTTACACGGACTGGCCCGAAGGAACGGGCCCTCCCCCGCAACTTTTCTTCCCCGCAGCAGACTCCGTCGCATTTCGCCAGATCAGCGGCTGGGGAACTTTAACTGGAGTAGGTGAAGATCTCCGGCTCTCTCGTGCAAATCCGATCGCGGTCCAGTCTTATGTGGGAACAACACGTGGTGGTTCGAGGTGGTTCCGTCTTTAGTTCGTCGATATGGCTGCATAGTAGATGATGCTACCTACAGCAGATCTACTTGGGTCTTTTCTTTCTCGTCGTCGCGGACTATTCTCATCAACGGTGCTACCGTCGTCTGTAGTCTGCCGTCTGCCGTCACCGCAAACGATCAATCGATCAATCACGGGCCATGACTCGCTAGAAAACGGGAACCAAAACAGGGGCCGCTCATGCCCCTTACCACATTGGCTCAGCCATGTGAGCCATAACCGCACAACTGCCGTTCCTAGTAAGGTGTTGTTCACCTGGCCGTCCAATGCCGTGCAAGATCACGGGCACCAAATCCGAGATAGACATGGTGCTGCGCCGAACCCGCGCGCCATTGCTCTCTGACCCCCCCGCCGAGGCTCTCGAAGAGTCGGGTTGGTCACGCCAGGCTTGGTATACCCTGTCGTCGCATCTCTAGTATTATACCGTTGGACCTCTGTGAGCATCGCATGCGTTCGACTGCTTCACCACGACCAATCTCACAAGCCAAACATGGGCTCTGCAGAACAAGTGCCCATAGACTATAATCAGCGCTATCTGCAGTCTAAGAAAATGGTTGCCACTAGTCGTAGTAGTATCTGGCGAGGGGCGAGATTATCATGTAAAAAGAAGGAAGAAACTCCCCGGCCCACCACCCTGAATATGGTATATGGTGGGTCTGATAAGTCTTCCATTCTGTTTGTGCCACGGCCTCGTCTGGGATCCTCCGTTACAGCTCCTTGCTCATTAGCGTGTGTGCAATGTTGTGCTGTAGGTTGGGGTTGTATCGCAGATCCCCAGCGTCTGTCTGGCGAGTTTCTTATGCGCATTCTCTGTCGGTGAGAAAGTTGATAAGAACCTGGTCTCCCCGCAGCTTTTCTGACATTCGACTTTCTACATCCGGCTCACCTTCATCTGTAGATGCTGATCACTCGCTTAGATCTCATCTCACTTGTCTGACTTACCTCTCTGGCTTCTCATCCTTTTCTTTGGCAGTGTCCTGGTGCCAATCTGAGGGGATATTGGACTTGATCACGCTTTCACAGGCCAACTTCACAAAATGGCGCCACCTACCTACATGGGCCTCAGCGGCAAGTCGCTGTCTACAGCGCTGTCGGCAATCTGCACCACAGGCTTCTTGCTGTTTGGCTATGACCAAGGAGTTATGTCTGGAATTTTAACTGCTCCTGCATTTGCGGATGTGTTTGAAGAGACCAGGAACAACAGCACCATCCAAGGAGTCGTGACCTCCATCTACGATCTCGGGTGTCTTTTTGGCGCAATATTTGTCCTCACCGTCGGTGATCAGCTCGGCCGACGACGAGCCATGATTATCGGTGGGATTGTCATGATCATTGGCACCCTTATTCAAATCACTTCTTATCCCGGCCACTCGCCTCTGGCCCAATTTATCATCGGGCGTATAGTCACTGGTATTGGTAACGGCATGAACACGTCGACTATCCCGACGTATCAAGGTGCGGATTTACATCCCCATGGCATTGACACAGCAAGACGCTAACGATACTATTAAAGCTGAATGCAGTAAAACATCGAACCGTGGTCTCCTTATCTGCATCCAGGGTGGCACCATTGCTTTCGGTACTTTAATAGCTTACTGGTTAGAGTACGGTGCTAGCTATGGCCCACCAGACGTTGTCTGGCGCTTCCCGATCGCCTTCCAGATTCTATTCGGCGTCATCCTCTCTAGCGCGATGTATTGGCTGCCGGAGAGTCCCAGGTGGTTGCTCACACATGACCGACTCGAAGAGGCTACCAAGGTCATCGCGGCTATTCGAGGATACGACGAGGACAGCGAAGAGACTGTCACCGAGCGTGCCATCATTCTCGACTCGATCAATGCTTCAGGTGTTTCTGGCGGGAAGAGCACACCTTACAAGGCTCTCTTCACAAACGGCAAGACCCAACATTTCCGCAGAATGCTTCTGGGTGCTTCCAGTCAGTTCATGCAACAGGTGAGTCTTCATTCATCGCCCCATGATTTGCCTATCGTTAGTTGTTATAGTGCGGTAGGAGCTATGCTGACCTCGCCAGGTTGGTGGCTGCAATGCTGTTATCTACTTCTTCCCGATTCTCTGCGAGACGTTCATCACCCCGGGAGACCGTAGGTTCATCCTTCCAATTATCTTTTAGATTACGGTTTTGTTCAAGTCTAAACATTTATTTTTGAATATTTTAGATAATATGGCTCTGCTCTTGGGTGGGGTCAACGCCATTGTCTATGCAATCTTCGGTAAGCACACCCGGAACAAGAGGTTGTTCTGCTCGGGATTACTGACATGCGTATAGCTACTGTATCATGGTTCCTGATCGAGCGTGTTGGTCGTCGTAAACTGTTCCTGTGGGGAACAGTTGGTCAGTTCTTGTCGATGGTACTTGCCTTCGCATCCCTTATCCCCGGCACCAGATCTGCTGCTATCGGCACCTGTGTTGCGCTCTTCACGTATATCGCGAGTTTTGGTGCCACATGGCTGCCACTTCCTTGGCTGTGAGTCCTAGCCCGAATCCTCCTCTGTTGGCGCTTCATTGTGTATCCGCAGACCCGCATTGGGCACTCTTTGAATGAGGACTAACATGCCACCAAGATACCCCGCCGAGATCAATCCGATTATGACGAGAGCAAAGGCGAACGCTGTCTCTACTTGCACCAACTGGCTCTTTAACTTCTTCAGTGAGTATCCCCCTTGTCCACTGTTTCAGCGTCTTTTGTGCATACACTTGTGTGTACAGTCGGTTTAGAATACGGCTAACTATCTACATAGTTGTGTTGATTACTCCTGTGCTGGTTACCAAGATTGGCTGGGGAACGTTCCTCTTCTTCGCGGTTCTTAACGCCACCTTCATTCCCGTGATCTACTTCTTCTACCCCGAGACGGCGCGCAGGTCAGTTACTGGAATCCTTTATCTCCATGTTGACCGTACCACGTACTAATGCTGAAGACATAGGAGTTTGGAGGAGATTGACATCATCTTCGCCAAGGGTAACGTTGAGAAAATCTCATACGTCAAAGCCGCAAAGGAGCTGCCACTGCTCACCGATGAGGAAGTTGAGCAAGAAGCACTGAGACTCGGCCTCATTGACACTGCTGCTCGAGGTGCGATGAAAGTTGCGGCTCAGCACAGGGAAAAAGACGGCGTGCCCGTCCACGAGACTGTCGAGAGGGTTTAGAGTCGCGGGCATCAGGAGCTGCTCGGCTCAGCAGATGCTTTGCCTAACCCTACAGTTAGGGATTGATGTAAGAGGCTAACAGTGCTATGAACATTAGACATAGATTACATTGGACAACGGTTACATGTTCAGTAGCAGCATCTTTGGACATGGAGCTATATCCTGCGCGTGGAAATGGTCCCACTTCCCTAATAGTTTTATCTACGACGTACTATACCACACGAGGCTATTTAACCAATACTATCCATGTATCAGATCATGCACATCCATGGCTGAATAAGTGTATAACAATAAGCATTCGCATCCATGATGATCTCCTTGCGTTGCGGATTAGCAAACTGCTACAGTGTATGGAAATCATGCGAAATATCTGCAATTGCACAAAGTAAGCCACCTATTTTACCATTTATTTCTCAAACAATGACCATCACCCTCAGCGCGCTCAGAACTTGACAAAGTCTAGCATAATTGATACCTACAAACTACAATGTGTTTCAGTGTTACATGGTAGGTTCAAAGAAAAGTAGGCAAATGTATTGAAGTTTAAATCAGATAAAGCTGATAAGTCACTAAATTTTTGTATTCCGGGATTACGTCGTTATTTATCTTGATATAAAGGCGTCGAACATGCAGTCAAGCATACAACAATGAATTGGGTCCTCTGACAATCTGAGGAGGCGCACATATAGTATCCTGCATATAGTCCGTTCCAGCCCTATGGCGCTGGCCATTCTCTTGGATTAGTAGCCCAAGATAAGACAGGTGAGGTGCTGTTGCAAGGGTAAATGCTACACTGTCATACCAGGGGGCTGTCGTAAGATATCAGCTCTGGCCCCAGCCCGGACCAGCCTAGTGATGTTTTTAAAAACTTTTTGCAACAACGGGTATCATCTATGAGACTGTCGGATCTCAATAGATATACTTGGTACAATGGCTGCTGAGAGATGCCTCATACCACATGACGTTGGGCAGAACTGCAGAGTTACACATGCACCGACGACATGCGTTGATGCTCCAAAGTTACCATGAACATCCACTTTGACTGCGTGTCTTTTCTTTTGGCTAGGAAAACTAATTTTATGCAATCCTCTCACCATTTCGAGATACCAAGCCTAGGTATGTAAGCTGCAGGTTTTCGATTGAGGGATGTCAAATCTGCATCCCAAGTACGTTTTTTTACAAGTGTAAGCCAATAGGCTGGCTATGTGATCAATGTCACCGCCGAGGCCTGACAGAATAACAAGCGAGCCAATCGAATACCATTATACTTGGAACCTGCTCATCAAACAACAAAACCAATCGGTAAACATGTAGAACTAGATACCGTGCTTTTCCGATAACGCCACATTCCCCGTCTACTAGAGCCGAAACGAGTAGCTCTTGCGAAAGTATCAAGTACAGTTTGTGTTGACACATGGCTTGGGAATCGTGCAGCAACCTGTCGGCTCTAGCATGTCTACAAAATCCCACGCAGTAACTAGGTTCTTCCTGCCTTCAGATGGCTTGACTTTGTTTCATGACTTTTCAAATAGTCATCCGTATTCTACTGGGGCTAGAAACACCCGCCCAGATGGCAGCTGATCCTGTATGATGAATCTGAAGCCCTGTCAAACACGGCCGCCCAACCACATAAGCAAGACCTACCCCTCGCGGGCCACAAGTATTTTAGACCCACTATAAAGCTTGATTTATTTAAAAGCCACTAGTAGGGCTACAAGTCTAGGGCTAATAGTAACATATTATTTAAAGGTTGACCTTTTATTTTAAAATTAAAAATAAATACTTTTATTAAGTTTTTAATTTAATATTAATTTTTAAAGAAAAGGAAAGTTTATTTAATTCTAATATTATATTACTTATAATAAAGTGGGTATAATAGCTAAAAATAGAATACTTTTAAAACTAAATGCATATTATTATTAAGTTATTATAAATAGTTTTAAACTATAAAAAACATCTTTTTTAAATTTATACCGCTTGTTTTAAAGCTTTTTATACTAAAACTTTATGTCACTATGTATTTTTCTATATAATTTATATGGTAGAGTACATACTATATAAAATTTCCAGGATTGCCTTATATAAAGAAATTTATTGTGGGATCCACGCTAAGCCTAGGTAGGCCAGTCTTGGAATCTAGGTGTAACGACTGCTCTATCTGTAACACTGAGTACAGGGTCGAGTGGGGGTTTTAGTGGGTTTATATTCCTAAGGATAAGGGCTAAGCTTATAATAAAGGATCGCTAAGCAATATAAAGTATTGTTTACTAAGTTGTTAGGAGGTAACTCCTATTCTAAAAACTATTAGTATGCTTAGATTAAATAGTGAAGTAAGGAAAGACTAGATATATAGGAATACTGTTAAGGCTATATAGTATTTCCTTCCTTTACATAATGTTTCTGCTTACTGGCTTACTTATACGATCTGGTGAGCTACTTTAGCTTACTGGATTACTATTATGAGCTGGTGATCTAGGCTTATTGGCTTACTAATGTAATCTAATAATCCTATTACGTGACCTATTTCTTGGCGCTTTATATGGCTTGTCCTCCCAGCCCCGCGCCTATCCGCTTAGGCATAACTGTCTGCCCTTACTAGGCCTTCCCGACAGGTTGTTTCCTGTTGGTTCGTGACACTAGGTTTTAAGTATTAAAACATATTATAATCTCAAACTACCTTATTTTTACGATTTAAATTGAATTTATAGTTACGGCATGCACCTTTGCAGACCTTGACATGGCTATCCCATGCCGTAAGGTGCTTTGCCAGACCGCCAGCCCTTGATAGTGCCATGCCACTGCCAGTTACGTGACCTTATCGATAGAGGGGCTAGCCCACACACTTATTGTATTTAGAGGGATCTGCCTTACGGCTGATCCTTCCCTTCCTTTTTACTTCCTTAACTGTAGATCTTAGTACAATATATCACATATAGCTGGAGCCCTGTCTCTTCGTGAGTGTGACGAGTGCAACATTTATAATAATTAATAACTATTAGATTTCTTAGGTTTTAAAGCAAAAAAAATTTCAAAAATTTAATATGTAAAATTACACAGTAAAATTACTATATATGTAAAGGTTATTTTACCATATAAAAAGTTTTTAAAAATTACATAGGTACTTAATATAAAGTTAAAGCTAATATATTTAAATAAAATATAAATAATCTAATATATAAAGCTTAAAAACCTTTTTATTATATTATATTTTAATTTAATAAAAGACTTTTTTAAGAGCGGGTCGTTTCTTTATTTTTATTTAGCTTTTTTTATAGTGTTTGTACAAAATTTCATACAATATGTATTTTCTTTAATAAATTATAAGAAAAAATACATTAAATACTTAATAAAAACTACTTTTAACTCTATATTTAAATAAAAAAAAAACTACTAGAAAATAAATAGGTTAAAAACTAAGAATAGATCTATATATATTCATTAATTATAGAAATCTAAAGTAGCTATTTTTAGAAATATTACCCACTTATATAATCTAATATTTTATAAAGTAATATAATTTCTTTTAAAAACAGTTTTATTTATTGTCACAACGAGGCGATTCGCAGGGCCGAACAGTATTACCAGAGTATACATATTAATAATAGGTTGAAAAGGGAAGGAAGGTTCGGGACCTAGAATCCCACCGTCCAGCCTTTTCTACCTAGTATGGCATATGGCCCTAGTCCTAATCCAGCCTAGTAAGTACAGTATTGAATACAGAGGTGGCCAGCAGCCCAGCCAGCCTAGCCACAGCCTGGAGCTATAGCCAATCACGTGAGGTCACATGACCCACAATACAGCTATGCCGTAACTTTTATATTTAAAATATTAATACTAATATTTAAGCGGTCCCACTTTTTTATAATATAACTATAGTATTACTATAGTATAAACCTCTCAGTATAAAGCCCCATTATTTTTATTTAATTTCTTATAGCTTGTTTTATATAGTGGGTCAAAGAAATACTTGTGGCCCGTGAGGGGGGGGGGCCGTAAGGGGTAGGTCTTGCTTACCTGTCCGAACCTGTTTATGATGTATACAGTACTGCTAAATTTTTTATAGTATCTGCCCCATCGATGGAATATAAGTCACCACCAAACCAACGTCAGGAGGGATGGTAATACTTACAGCTAACGAGTGATGTGCATCATAGAAAGTGACAGACAACCACGGATTAGCGACAAGCATCTGACATTGGAGTACGGCGATTCGTATAATTTGTCTTTTGGGAAGGGATAAGCTAGGTATTTCGGCTAACTCGGTTAGATTGGGCCTCTACAACCCTACTACCCGATTCTCTGTCGGGGGGCTTCGTTCGGGTAGATGATGTACGACTACTAAGCCCACAGCAACTATGTGGTTCCCTAGCTGCATTGATTGATCGATGCGTGACAGCCACAAATGCCGTTAGATCTCGAAATGTACCCTTGGCGAAGCGATGGAGTGGTCGGAGGGGAAATATACGGGAGCAAGACTAGATAGAGTCCACAAGAAATTCGCACGATACCGAAAAAAGAGTATGTATGTGCATGGTGAACTGTCACTTGCTTGCGTGACGAAGTAAGCGGTGGTGGTGGGGAAGGCAAACCCCGAATGAGTGTCACGAGGGTGTCGGTTTTCAGTTCCCCCACAGACAACCTGACTTACCATAAACAAGGGACACCGAATTATGGCACTGGAAGCCAGTGGCTGAGGTTGTATTACCATGCTGCTGCATGCAATCTTGTAACGCTACCTAGTAGTTGCTGCCTCCAGTACGTCGCGCCGAAGTGTAAAGCCATGTATACATCACAGGTCCAGGACAGGTACAAGTTCGCCATTTTCGGGCCACCGTAATAGACAGTTGGATGCCGAGGGAAATTTCGGGTATGAGGAAGACCTTTCTGGCCCCATTTCTAATTAGCATGTTTACAGTAGGCGAATTTGCGTGATTACTGAACAGCACTAATCCCATTCACAGCCCAGCAACACCCCCGTTGCCCTAGAAACATGATTCAAGTTGCTTGCATCCCATACTGGAGAGGTTTCCATGGTATAAAACGTGATTAATAGGGCATATGATGTGTTCATAGAGATGGTTGATTATTGTGCAAAGGAAGAGGATGCTGTTGCATAAACGTGTCATGACCCAATCCGTATGATAATTACATGCACTAGAGAATTGTTGCGCGATTCTGATGTACCGTTTTGTATATGGATTGAATTGGAGGCATCTACTTTGTTGATAGGAGTGTGGATTCAAGAAAGCTTGGAGCAGCGTCAATCTGGAATGGTATTGAAAGATATTTGTTCTCGACGTACCTAGGTTCTAATTATGAACCTCACAACTACTGCGGTTACCAAAGCATCAATTGTTTCAATTTAGCCCATCCCAACTGGTTATTTTCAACCCTATTCTCAAGATTTATACAGTACTACGCAACCTGTGTACAAAATGGCGCCGCTTGTAGTAAAAGCTCAACAAAAACAGTCCCGTTTTTACAAGTATACCCCTTGCTTCCAATACCATAGTTCTGTGCACTGGTTTTAAATAATCTAACCAACTGTAATATGGAAGTTTATTCTTCCTTTTCCTGGAGTTCAATTCCCCACTTGATGCTGTGGTCGGTTGCCCGATAGCAAATCAAATCTAGAATGACCGCCGTGTCCCAGGATAAAAAATGATGTAACTCCGATTGATGCCTACATATGCAGTGAGTGAAACCCTGCCTCTGCTACCAGCATTGTAAGTACTGTCAACAAGCAATGGGGGCGGGACGATCGTGGGAAGGGGAAAGAGTCACTGTGATAGAAAATTCCAGAACGCCGTACGAATGAAATATTTTCCAGCTCGATAATCATATTGCTGCGGACTCTCTACCGGCAATCATCTCTGTGAAGGGTCAACAGAGGATCGCGGTCCCGCGGCCCACCCTGCCTCGTAAGGATCTCTTTTAAGGTGATGGTAGGCTTGAACAGGTGTGTTTGTAGCTGACAAGGCTGTTGTAGGTGTGCCAGATGCCGATCCGAGTCGCAGTGGCGGAAGTTGGGGTATATGTGTCCTGGCAGAAGGAGTTCCAGGATGTGATATTGAGCTAGCATATCCTGGGCCAGTAATCGGCGGGAGGGTGCCCGGACTTGAGCTATAAGTAGCAGTCGTGTATTCAAGTTGGGGATCTGTTCTGCGGCGTTGCGATGGTCTTTCTCCAGTCTCTGGGTCGGCCGAACCATACGAGGGTCTAGAAGCACGTGGTGAAAGCCCAGAGCTGTTGCTTAGAACCGGGCTTGGTGGTCCTTGATACGCAAGCTCGCTTATGGAGGGCGTTCGGTACACGATGTCGCGTAATCGGTCACGGTCTGAACGCAGTCTCTCTCTGTCTGTCTCTAGCGCTTGGATGCGGGCTTTGAGCTCGCGGTACTGGTCTTCCATTCTCTGGTGCTCCACACGCTCTTGTGTTTCTCGGTCCTTTTTTCTTTTGCGAAATCTCTGAGATGCCCCTGCATTCCGCTGACGCTTTTCATCTGCCTGCTTCGATCCCTGGTGCGTATCCACGGGAACAATGAATGCTTCGCCATGGGCTGGTTGGATGCGGAGGGCTGCTTGACCTTCTCCGAACGCGAGGTTTCGAACGCCCGTCGAACTATATTGCAAGGGATGCTCGTTGCTACCGGGCCACCTAGGATCTGCTCCATGCCCCGGATATCCACCAATTGTTTGAGGGATGGTAGAAGCGCCGTAAGAGTGGTGCGGCGAATATTCGTGTTGCTGCCCTGGCTGGACGCCCGAACCGCTAGGGAAGAAGGGATGACCCTGTGGACTAGGGCTGGAATGATCCGGTACCGAGTGTGGAAACGAACGCGTGGATCTGGATAATTGAGGAATATGGAGAGGTGGCCGACTCGTTGGGCTTGCCGACGTACCAAATTGCTGTGCAAGAGGTGAGTTCCGCGGAAAGGGCTGTTCCGGCCGTCTAGAACCGATAGCTTCTGATGCCATTACGCGGCCCAATTCTTGGGACCCAACCAGTTGTCGCTGTGGTTGAAATTGTGGTGTAGTGACTGCTCGGGCAGGAGGTTGACCAGGACTAGTAAACCGTGGTGACCTTGGCGTCAGAACTTGTCTGGCCGCTGCTATCGGAGGATATGATCGAGCTGCGTCCGGGGAAGGACGGTCCATAGATAACGATGTTGTCGTTTGTTTGTCGTCAGTTGTGGGCGTGGTTTGTTCGCGCCTCGTCATTCCTGGATTCCGATGTTCGAAAGGCGGTAGGACCCGTGGATTTGACTGTGAACTAAAACCTGGCGACTTTGCGGTTGAATCAATATTATCGGCTCGTCCTTGCGCGAGGGGTGATTGGGTCTCAGATGGGTTTAGAATGGTGTGAACACCAAGAGCTCTTGAAGGTATCGAGTGCTGTGTGAGCTCTCCATGTGGCTGCGAACTGCCGGTACTTTCGATGGACCTATTTGCAACCCAATGATCGCCACCTCCTTCTAGCCCTGTTTGATACGACCTCTTTGCTCCAACAGTTTTGGGTGAAGTCTGAGGGGAAGCAGATGAGCCTGAGTACCCCCTGAACATCGAATCCTTTTCCCTTGCACTTGAGTAGTCTCTAAATTCGAGGCATTGACCCTTGATGACACTCGAATTCAGATTCTGGGAGCGTCCTGAACCCACCCCGCCACTGTCAGGCCGATCCCCGCCTTGGCCACCGCGTATCTGGCTCGGCCAGTCTGTACAGATCAATGGGCTTTCTGAAACTCCGAATGGATGATAATTATAGGATAAAGGTTGCGGGGTTGTGGAGAGAAGCTGGTGTAGGACCGCCACGGTGTCTAGCGAGTAAGCAATCGCCTCAACTGTTGAAGGGTGAAGAGGTGATGCGTGGACCTCTTTCTGGTTGATCCCGTAGGTTACAACGTTGCCGGGGACTTGCGAGGTAAGCCTACTGCTTCTCTGAATGAATGAACTTGTTCACCACCAGTAAGCAGAGTAACTGTGGCTGGTTCAGGAAGAAACAGATTCATTTGTCTAGGCACACAATTTGAAAGTTTCTGATGCCTAGATAAGATGAAGAAGGGCAGGGGTAGTTTATAATGATATGGATGGTATCTTTGAAATGGCGGCGGCGGGAAGGAAAGAAGCAGAGGAAGTTGGGTCAGTGCTTTGAACAGGAGCGGCACGAAGATCAGCTGGCCGATACGTAGTGCCCAAACCGGGACCTACTACTACTATGACTGCCAATGAAGAGTGACGCAAGAATTGGACCAGTCACAAGTCTGGCTCACAAGCCCTGCGCAATGAATGGCTGGGGAAGAGACGCGAATCTTTAAACCAGGGTCTAGGTGATGAACTAATTAGCACCCCAGTCAAAAGACAATAATTCTCGAGTAGAGAGGGAACTGTAAACTGTACTTTGTGGGTTGTTGTACACTGATCTTCGTTTTATATGGGCGAAATTGTACCGTCTAGGGCCAAAAAACCTTTGATATGAATAGATGTTATTATAACGTGGTACTGTACCCATTTGGAGATGCTGCTGTAGCAAAAATATTGATTGTATGCAAGCTGTGAGTCGAGTCTATCGGATACTAGTTCATCTTTACTGTTTTTGAGCAAAGCTTTGCTCTCTTAAACTGTCAAGAAGTACTCACAAGCCATTTCTCCAACTCAGGATTCTTATCACAGAATTATCCTCAATTCGTGCTAGTCCAAGTGTGGCCAAACATGGGTAGTAAGTATGATTTGGCAACCGGGGTGCAGACTCCCAGGGGGCCTTGTGAAAGTCTACAGAAAAGGTGGTACTGGTTACCGACAGGGCTTAGCTAGAGCTTTACCTGAATAGGTACATCGAGACCTTAGCCATACCGTAGGATAAGGTCATACAGTATGCTGTGATGGGGGTCACTACATACGAAATGAAAATCGATTGATCATCGAAACGAAGCACTGGTACTGTGCTGATCAACATGAGTTCGAGAAGAACGGAGTATACATACATAGCCTTACAATTGCGTTTCTCAGGTCAGTCAGCTGAACGTTCGTCTACTTCCAGCAGTACATGAAAGGCTTTTTTTACAGCACAGTTTCTACCAAGGAGGAATGTCTTGTGTCTGTTCCTCACACGGCTAATGAATCGACTGCCTGTAACACTATATCGCGAAACTGACCACAAAGCAGAACCAGTGGGGATGTCGGGCACGCATATCCTCAAATTACACAAATTCACCTAGTTGGAGTGTGAAGTGAAGAATGGCATTGAGCTGCCGGACAATGAAGGCATCGTGATGGAGCTGTCAGTACAAAGTTACTGTGCATGGAGTGTACACGTATGTATGGAGGTCGGCATGCAGTTCGCATAGGTAGATGTGAATGTTCATTCGAGCGGTGAGACCAACGCGTGACATACCGGGGGGCCAGACGAGGCTGGATTGTATTGCATTGTGTAGGTATATCTCGATGTAGGCATGTGGACCCAAAATGGTCGACGGAAGAGGCAAAGACGACCACGATGCTTTCTTGGCCATGTGCTTCCCGATGAACTCGATAACACGCTTGTTACTAATGAAGCTCTAGTTGATCGGCGAGGTCTCGGAGCTACTGATGCAATAGACATACGGGGAGAATACTTATCATGACTGCATGACTGTGCATCTGTTGGCAGAGCCGGTATACCACCAGACAGGTTCTGGTCAGAAAGCCTCCATTGGCCAGGCTAGTATAAGCTAAAGCAGAGGATGGTTATTTGGAGAGACTCAATACAAATCTCACATGGACATAATTGTAGAATCATAGTACAACAAGCGAGCACCCTTACTAGCTAGTAGCGTATATCTAATCTCAGTGACTACCTACGGCAGTAGACAGGTAGCATTGAGCAAGTATACCTAGTACCACCATGAGAGGTTGCTAACATAGAAAGAGTCAGAAAGCCCTGAGGATCTCGACACGGAATGGGACGATGAAACAAGTGGGCTTCTCGGGGCCATAGGTCGACTAATGCGCCCTCGACAGCGGTAATGACGAGCTTAAGAGGTAGGTAGTTGAATAGGCGGACTTAGCGGACCCATGCTAGCCAGCACATCCTACGTACCACTTAAATAACAACAAGCAAACGATACAAAGTAGTATGTACAACCTCGTGGGATGCCTCTCCCCTTCAGTCCAGCCTCTTGAGTCGGAAAAGGGGGCAAGATGAGCAGTGGCAAACCAGCAGCTCGAGTATATACTATGTAACATGCCGAGATACACAATGGGCGTCTACTACACAGTACCTATGTGATATGACGAAGGAGAATGATGGGACCAAGAATATGAAATCAAGCACGAGAGAACAAGTGGTGGATATCTATCAATGTTAGCTTAAAACTAAATCACTGGTCGCAGCGAAGCCGTATCTAGTCACGATCGCAAGAAATCCTTTAGCGTCCACGCCGCGGAAAGCGGGAAGCCTGCTCGTAGGGTGACCAGACCTGCACGCAATCCATACTCATGCGGTGGTAGTTTCCTGACTAGAGCTTTCAGGGTTGAATTGCACGTATCGTAATATACTGTGCTGGTGCTGTACCAGTCACCACAAGTGACGGACAAGGTACCGAGGTTTGCAGCCCTTTTGCAAAATAACCTTCGCCGTTCCTGGCGATACTGTTCTGACGATGATATAATAGCGGGTAGAACCGCGTCGGCCACAGTTCATCTCTAGTTTAGCTCGAACAACACAATCTAGGAATTCCCCCAGATTCGGGCAAGTGACGAGTATGGAAAATGTCTATGTGCGTGACCTTGCACGACACGTCGGATCAAGCCATCAGGTACCAATCGACGCACGAGGGGTCTAGCATGGGGGAGCTCATTCCAGCCCAACGCCGTCGAAGCGGTGTCGCATCGCAGCTCCCCTTGTCAGTATAACGCTGGGCCGCAGGAGGATCGCCGACATAGCCAGACCTTTGGCACCAAGTGGTAGCACGTCCTCCTGCGGGGCAAGTAGACCCCTGAATTGGATCTTCGAGTTTCCAGGCCTGGCGGCTTCACCAATCACTGACCCGAATGTATGTATTCTTTACCCCGAGGTTCTGCCCAAGATGCTGGGCCCAGGGTGCCGAGGGTGCCAGGCATCCAGGGTACCTGTTCGACGGTATCGGTCCTTGACGAATTCCACTTCCGGGCTATAACGAAACTTGTAAGCTTGGGTTATGGAGCAGTGACACCAGTTCCTCAGCTCGATGTCCAGCGCCAAGCTGCGAAGTCGAGAAGGTAACAAGCATGGCTAGACTGGTTAGGATCGAGCTTGGTGTTTAAATGGTTAGCCTCCTACCCAGCCTAAGGCGAGAAAGACTTCAAGCCCGAAGAAAAGTGCCTTGCTGCTGACATTGACCCATAATGATAAACGGCATAAGCGGTAGGCTACCCTGCACCGGTATTGGGCACATAAGCTACGGCAGTGACTCTTTGCATCTGAATGTGTCTTGTATGTGCCTACTCGTACTATTAGCAGAGTGTCGCGGAAAGGCAGGAGGCTTCCCGACAGCCGTGACAAGCATCTCTGCCGCCGCCATACCGAGCACTGCTATCGCTACTCGTACAGTACGCACAGCATATGATACACAACATGTATGCGTATGTAGTGTAGGTGAATCGCACCAACCTGAACTCCATGTTAACCTCAACACGTAGCGGTGGCAAGTAGATGCTGTTTCGACTGAAAGTGTCCTTTCACCCGGGCTTAGTACTCACCAACCGAGGGCCCCTCGACGACTTCGAGAAGAGCGACTTTGAAGAAGTTACACACCTAGCGCAGCAGGAGACCCGAGACCCTTGCCAGCAGCAACCTTCACCACAACTTCTGCTCCCGCGCGAAATTACGAAAGTACCCAGCACCTTGGCCTGAACCCCCGGGCAGTATCCATAATAAGCGCAAGGATTCTGTCCCGATTTCTCCAACCCAGGCATCTGGGTAAGGAACTACGCTCTAAGCCACCTCGGGCGTAGTGTCGCCTAATGGTTAGGTAGTGAGTGTAGCGTGGGAACGGATGCCTGTCATGCAGTTATGCGTAGGTATGTACGAGTAGGACACAATCCAAGGTTGCAGGTGTCTCCCGAGCAGTGTTCTTGTTTGAAAGTAGATATTAATAAAAATTTACAGCCACCACCGATTGCAGGTCATCTAAAGGGTAGAGGCTAGATCAGCTCAACTAGTGAAGCGTAGGTATGCAGGCGACAGCACGTCCACACACCCACCCATGCTGATTTATGATGTTGCATTCTCGCAAAATGTAGGTCCCATCACACTAAGTAGGCATACTATGTCACATTTGGCGATCACACGCTATGCAATTAATAACGGCACTTCGCGATCCACCGGTCGAACCGCCAGGCCTGACAGAACCATTCTGGTTTGAGTACAGAACGATGTGACGTTGTGGCTCAGGCGCTCTGGGCACTTAGTCGTGTACCAGGTTCTGGGTTAGTATGAAGCCAGAGGAGATGAGGGATAGGAGTTGACGTCCTTCTTGCTACTTAGGAGCTCACGAGCCATACATACTCGTAGTAGTTCACAAAGAAAATACTGTACTGATAGTTCGAATCCTGAGCTCCCCCTTTCTATGACGAAGTTGTCATCCGAGGTAATCTGCTTTCTAAGATATTGCTTCTTTCCACATCTGGGATATTCCTTGCATGCGCTCGCAAGGATGTGCAGTTTCCGTTGGATAACTGCCCAATACAGTTCGCGCGTGGTCATATCAGATTCATCCTATATCCATATCTTGCATGGTGTTCCTGCAAAGAATCATTTGCGTCATTCTAAGGCTAGACGCAGAAATGGCGGTCCCAAATCTGATAAACATCGTGTCTAACCTGTCTATAGCGCCATACATAAGTACTCCGTAACCATCAGACATGCCAGCACGTGGACAGCCCAATATGTCTCAAACTAGGATCACACAACCCATGTCGGCGCACTGCCGCGTGGCTAGTCAACCAGACAATTAATTACACGCGCCACGAACTGACGACAACACCGTTGGACGATAGAGCAAGGAACGGCTCGCTACGCGGAATGAGAAATTATCGAACCCCTCAATTGTACAGTACCTTGCCATCCAGGTCGCTTCGCTTCATCAGGTCACAACTGTCAGCCGCATAGCCCTCTGATACGCAGATGCTAGCAGATCAGCCTATAATTCTTCGGCTAGGACATGGTCAGACGTGATTGAAGATTTTTCGCTTCGAAATGACGGTGCCTGCACTATGAGTTGCTATGCTGTTCTGGGCAAGGACGTAGGCCCGAGCCTCCGCCCGGACTCCGCCGTCGACGTTGCCGGCCCGTCCCATATTGCGTGCCCATGGGATACCTAAGCTTGCTAAGGTCAGTAATACCTACTTAGTACTCAGTAGTATAGTACTGTACTTACTGTGCGGTAGTCTGTTATTGAAACGACGCTTTCGGCATGCTAGTGCCATGGGCATCAGGTCTGTTCCCAGTACGGAGTACAAGTGACGCCCGCAGGAACGAGCTCGGAAACTAGCTATGTAGAATACTGAAACCATCACACTTTGTCATCGCCGACTTTGCTTAACGGCGTCTAGTGCGAAGATAGCGCATGTCCCAGACCCCGGTAGCGGGCGGTTGGGAATACCACACCTCTCGTGACAATCCTCCTCCGTGCGCGTCGACTTCTTACTGCAAGCCCAGTCATTCGTTGTAGTTTCTGCCGAGAGCTCCGCAATAGGATCGGGGAACAAAACGGGACCACATGCGCGTAGAATCTGAAAGGTATGGCATGCAGAATGCATCTGCAGCTAAGAAATGACTGCAGCAGTCCGCAGCTCGAGAGGACAGGGGAACAGGGGAACAGGGGCCAAAGGGTCTTGGGCCTTGGGCCGAAGCGGATCCTATGTACTTGACGAGGGCTTCACTAGGTAAGGTAGTGTAGCTTCGTGCGCTATGTACGAGTAAGTAATACTACTACTACTGTAAGCTTTCAGCTCGTTTCCACACTCTACCGTGGCACGTGGTTTACGCATAGGCGTCCATTCTACAGGTGATGTGAGCACTACGAGTACATACATGAGATAGCTATGTGCACTCGTATCGCTTCGCTTCGTCCATGTGCTGGTGAGGCCAGCAAGGCATATATGTGTGTACCTTCACTTACTGGAAAGACTGACAACATACGTGGCACTAGACTGGTTGATCGATACGCGACCAAGAAAATTACCAGCTGTAACAGGTCAACATCATCATCCGAGCAGACTGTGCTTCCTTTGGTGGGAATCACCGCTCATGTGGCCACCGCCTTGGTCAAGATCTATCGATGTGATGCTATGTGTGAGTTTTACGAGTACACAGGCCTCGACAGGCCAATGTGAGCGGCTCGAGCGGTACAGTGTTTTGTTACGTAGACCCGCTTCTTCCTCAACTTGGAATTTATGGCAGCTTGTGCAGGCTCTGAGATACTTCTCAGGCATACACTTAAGCACTACTGTATTACTGGTGGTATGGAACCTCGGGTCTCCATGGCCCCATTCGTGTAGAATCTGCGCGGGCTCGGCGGAGCTACAGTAAGTAATTGATAGGTGACGCTAGGATAAGAAGATTCCAATTTCGACACTAGAAGAAAAAGAAAATATAATCGACGAACCGAGCCGGGCCACGCATCCGGTCCCGGGTTGCTTCCCCTAGCCTGCCTTGTTACCGGTCAACATCAGTCGTATGGCTCACCTTGCACTGTACAACACAGTACCTAGGTACAGAGAGGGGAGACGGTCTGGGTCTACCTGATTGCTGACCTTCTAAGTTCTCAGCTACATTCCTGGTCACTGCCCTGGTGAGTTCGAGCTGGGCGAGCTGGGTTGACGGTTCTGTTTGTTCGTCATCCGTCGGGACCAAGGGATCTTAGTGTATTAGATACTATCTCAGACTTCCGCCAAGGTGAGGAATCTAGACTTCTTCCGGCACTATCTCTGGGGCATCTCAAACCCCCCAAGGCCTAGTTACGCGTACCCAGGCCAGATCTACACTAATTTACGACATAATCCGATTCGCACACCCCGGCCCGGAAATTCAGTTGAATTCGTAGGACTAGGATCGCCTTTCCTTAGTAAATACCCGAACGAACGCCACCCAAGCCCGTGTCAAGGTAGTTGATGTAGCCAGATGCCAGCGACAGAATGGATTGTACGCAGTGAAAGCCACCAACGATCACCTGGACTTGAACTGCCTCATCGTGGCAGTTTGATCGACGATGTGCCTCAAAGTGTTGTCAGAAGATAGACCGAAACTTTGATTCGTATCGCACTCACTCATCGTGCCTTCATCTAAGCATTTCCTTGCCACCAATCTGGGGAGCTATGTAGGCGGAGATGCTGAATCGGGATAAATCAACCTGACGAACTCTACTTACCTCGCTGGTTTTCGCATTATACATGCAGTCATGTGAGGCGATCGACCGCATGGAACCATGATCATGTGGTGTTTACATAGCTGAGCCGAAAGGCAGACTTTGTTGGGTTAGCTACCTAGGGTAGGTAAGTAGCCAGCCCAATACCTCCTCCATCTCTGACTTGCACCACTTCTGTCGTGACACTGCCATGTTGCGTTGTCGTCCTACCACCGCCGAGACCGCCCACCTGATTTTCTACATGGCGGCCGCTTGTGTGGTGCATGCAACAAGCGCCAGCGTGCCAAGGATGGAGATGCGCACACTTCGTTCGCGGAAACCAACGTCCGTTGCCGGAAGGCTAGACAAGGACGGGAGTCCGATGTACGGTAGCCATAGCCCTACACCGACATTGCCGTCAGGTGTATCGCGTGGCTCAACAGGACCTTGCATGCGAAGGTTGTCGCATGAACCCAACAAGCGCGTAGGCCCCGATGCACGATTCTGGACGATGAGCCGATGAGGCCGACACATTTTGCTGCAGACAGCGGTCACCGCCTCGTATCACTTGTGTTCATCACACCGGACTACCGCGTGCAGGCTACGCCACGGCGGTGAGAGCAAGGGCCGGTACCTACTCGGAGGTGAGTTGGACGATGCTGAACGAGTTTTACTAGGTAGCCGAGCATCTTTTTACCACCGTTCGACCCGTCGCCCCCACAATATGAAGACGAATGGATTGGCGGTCAACGCATGCCGACGCTAGGGCTGGGCTCGTTCGTTCGTTCGTTCGTGACATCAATCGATCGCACCCGGCTGTCGTGAGCAAACTTGTCATAAGTAAGTAGATTCGGATGTACGTGCGCTACCCGACTGGCCTCGGTGATACTGGGCCTGGCCCGTGCCATAAATACCTACATAGCAGAGGATGTGGCCAGGTAGAGAGTTTGTGTAGTCTGGCCCTCGTATACGTACATGTCGTGTAATGGGATGCAAGTTGGCAATGCGATGCATCGCTCGGCAGCCACATTCATGATGCTGCCAGCTTCCACATACATAAAGCATCAGGCATTAGGCATTAGGCATTAGGAATTAGAAATAAATGAGTAAAAAAGTAAATAACTACCTTGCGCCTCCGGCAAAATAACACGCTCGATTTGTTTGTCTTTGTCAAGGGGCGGAACGCTTGGGCGGCGGCTACCTGCCTCTTCGACGTCGGGCAGCTGCATCTCAATCCGAACGACCGGGACAATGGCTGCCGGTGAAGCACATTGGTTTCCAAGGCGATTTCCGATTTCCCGGATTCGACGGTTACATGGCCCGCATCTCCGGAGAATTGCGAAAGAAGACTCGGTGGGGTGGGTTTCCATGATCCATGTCGGTGTGCTTCGGCTTGTCCCCATTCCATTCACACAGACACGGGGGACAGAGCCAGACTTGATTTGGAGAGAAATGTTACCATTGATATCTGTATATCTTTCTGCCATTGGGGTTGGGTTGGGTGAAGGCCCCAGGCACCGGCCGATGGATAGGATGACGGAGCTTCAACAAAGGCGAAAGCTGGCATAAGTACAAACGAGTGCTGCTGCAGCGAACGATCCGCAGGCTAAAGCCGAGAGGTCCCACCAACTTCTTCCCCTCACTGCCGTGAATCGTGGACACCAACGACGCAAATCAGCCCCTTAAAGAGGCGACCGTCGCGAGATTGCGACACTGGCGAATTCAAATCGCAACGTGACACTGGCGAATCCAGAAACAAAAGAATGTCGACTCTCTCGGAGCCCACGTTGCAGGAGTGGCACGTCACAGAGCCATACCTTCACTTACAATCCGCTCTTGGAGAGGGGCCGTACTACGAGGCCGAGACGAACAGCCTGCGATTCGTGGACATCAAGAAGAAGCGCTTGCACTGGGTGAATCTCGACGCGGGCCCGGCCTCGGCAACCACGGTGCAGCTGGACACGCCTGTCACGGTCACGGCGAACATCGAGGGAGTCGACCCGCGGGAGCGCATCCTTATCGGCGTCAAGTACGGCATTGCAGTGCTGGACCGCAGGACAGGCCTCTACGAGTACGTTGCCCGCTTCTCCGAGGGCGACAACGAGCGGCTGCGCAGCAACGATGGCGCTGCCGACCCTCACGGCAGGTTCTGGCTGGGCTCTATGACCGATGTCGGACTGGATCTTCGACCTGAGGGTGAGTTGTGAGGGAGACGTCCGCTCACTCGTTGTACTGCACCAATCACCGAGACCTCGTGACATTGTCACGCCTTTGCGACTCGGGGCGTGGTGCTATTCGTGTTGATGTACACGACGCCTCTGCTGTGAGGACGGGAGAAGTCGTGCATACGAGTTGATCCTGGGGCACGGAGATAATCGCATGCACACACGGACTAACACAGAGAACAGGACACGTCAATCTCTTCAGTGGTGGTCCTGTCGCGCAGTCCATGCGACACCCGGTGGAAATCCCCAACGGCATTGGATGGTCGCCAGACAACAAGACCATGTACTTCACCCCCTCAACCGAACGGACAGTGTATGCGTGGGATTATTCGGTGGAAGACGGAAACTTGTCGAATGAGCGTGTTTTCTACCGCCACGAGGGTCCAGGGGAGCCAGATGGCTTCCGCATCGACAAAGAGGGAAACCTGTGGCATGCTGTGTATGGCGAGTCACGCGTGCTCAAGATCTCACCAGAAGGCAAGCTTGTTGGCCAGATCAAGCTGCCAACACATAACATCACATGCACACAGTTCATTGGCACCGAGCTGTTCATAACATCTGCCTCTATGGAGAAGGGCGAGGGCTCAGACGAGGCAGCCGAGCTTGGTGGCGCAGTATTCAGGATAGACGTGGGAGTGAGGGGACTAGAACCATTCTTGTTCAAGTTGCACAGTTGAATGGAGGGATGCAAGAATATCACTCTCATGCGGACAACAACTAGACTCGATGTATATCATATAGGACTAGTTCTTTATCTGCCTCCCGTGCTCGTATCCAGTGATAGTCATATATACTCGCACGAGTACACTGTTATCGCGAATGACAGCACAATCTCCCTGTTTCTTGGCTGTGGTATACTGGATCTATTTCGGCTTGAGCGCAAACATGCGGACCGGGTACAGCTCCGATGGCAGTCCGTGTTGTAGTTCGGTTTTAATGATGCGCAACCCTGCTTTCTCGAATATGGATTTGAAGGTATCCTCTGTTCTGTACTCGCTCGCTTGTCAGCGAATTCATTCAATGGCCTCGATGACAACACTTTATCTAGTGTGACTTGTTTGAGGAGAGGGGTAATAAAGCGATCTTTTACCTCGTCACGCTACTATCCAACTCATCGAAGAGGTCATTGCCTGTACAGATGTTCTCTTTGACAACAATGATCCCCTTGATCTTGTCATCCTCGCTGACACTTAGCACGGACTTGCACTATGAACCATCCCGACGTATCGGGATTGTCAGCCGACTATAAGATTACATCATGCGAATAGTTCTCAAAAAGCGATTGAGCCCTCCCCAAGGAAGGAAAAGATCTAGGGACACGGGAGAGGTTAAGTATTGCTTACCCGCACCAAATACTCCTCCAACTGGGCGTCAGTAAGATGCCCGACACACCACTGGTTCCAAATCACATCGTAGATCGCTGCACCAGCCTCATCTGGGCGCCACTCCTCAAGTCCCATGTTGAAAATTCTTCCGACCCCATTTCCCTTAGCCAGAACATCAGTGAACTTGGCAACCGGCTCGATGATGTCGACTGTCTCGGCGAGATCTGTGAGCAGACCATACGTAATGCGACCGATGCTGTTGAGTTTAGTCACTCCTTCCATACCTTGCTTGCTTCGGCTCATCATTCTTCAGCGAACGCCGAGTCCACGTCTGAGCTACAGCGGCTGCCAACACACTCGAAAAGATGGCAGAGCAGGAACAGGAACAGGAACAGAAACCTACCCAGCACCGCCTTCTAAAACCCTCTGTACGGTCTTGACACCATCCTTACGGCCAAATCCCAGCTTGGCCAAAAAGCTCCTTGAGCCACGAAGGTCTGAGCGAGAGACATGACCGAAGCCGCCAAGCATACCATTGTCGTCGGCATCGACGCCTGCCCAGTATTGGCGTGAGGCGTTGGGATCAATGTTCGAATCCGACGCGGCGGCACCTGTGGGGTTCTGGATCTCGTCGGTCGGCGCCATAATTTTATGGGGTTTGTGTGTCAACTCCCCTCCACAAATGAAATCCTCACCAAAGCTATGAGGTTAGTAAGCTGAGCGTGCAACGTTTGTGTGTAGTTGTTGAAGTAATGCTGTTGTAGAAGATTTCTGGAAAGATGGAGTGGAAGACCTGAGATCCACCGTGGGTCGCTGCTTTGCCATTCCAACATCCCTTGACTGCCAGTAGTACTAAGATGAAGAAGACCAGCCAGCACGGGTCGTAATTTTGAGTGCATGCTGCTACAATTGTGGACTTGTTAACATTGCGGATCAAACATATCAGAGAAGCATGTTTGTAGATCCAGAATGTTCCTACCTACATTTATGTGCCTACCGAACCTGGACTTAGGTACCAAGTTCACATCAACTCCGTACCTGGTCCAACACTCTCGCAAACGTGAATCAATATTCAAATGTATCTTTCTTTAGCTTGCATGCACACAATCATTGTTGTGACGAAAGGCCCTTTGAGCCATGAGCCATGAGCCACTCTGAGTAGTCTAATTTTTTACAATACAAATGTGCAGTTTGCCAGCCGTCTAATTTTCCTTCTATTCCTAGGTTCTCTGATCATTGTGATACGACTACTCACGTGCATTCATATATTTTGCTGAGTTCCAAGACCACCCATGCACAGCAAAGGCTTGAAAGACACACCTTGCGTGTATGAACTGTGGGGTTGATCATTTTGCTGTTGACGTCTGAGATGAGACAGATGACTGAGACGATTTGAGCAACGCAATATTATCGTCAATGACGGCAATTTCAGCATCAAACCGAAGTAGTTTCTCTTCCAACTTTTCCATGTACGCTTTATCCGATAGTTTCTGCATCGGACTCCATTTCGAATCTAGCCAGCTTGTCTTCGGCCTTGCATCATGACCCTCAGCCAGTCGAGACCCTTGGGACACATAGGATGCCCCAGCTCCCAGGGTACCGAAGACGAGTATCCCTGGTACTACGTTTTTAGGTCCACCTAAGATAATGAGCGCTGTTCCGCAAGACCATCTTGACTTAGGGGAAAGGGCATTGCTCACGGATCAGGCCACCAACCATTCCCGATACACCACCTGCCACGCCACTTGCTTTCATTAGGTCTGAGGACCTCATATTCTCCTCCCCTCCCCATGCATGATGTAAGAGGTCTCTGGATGCTTGTACGAGTAAGTGTGTATACTCTAGCAAGCAGGCCCCCCCTCAAAACTCACCGGTATAGCTCGAACCTAAAGCGAACCATTGCAGGCCAGCAAACAACGCAAAGAGAGCGGGTGGCGCAGAGCGTACAATTCCAACGCCAGCACCGAATACTAGGCCAACTCCACCTGGCAAAACAGTTTAGCACGAGAGACGTCGAATAGGAGGCTAATCCGTACCAGTGAACATGCCGGTCTGCAGGGATCTGGCGCCAATCTGCCACAGTTCAGTAGGTGATGGCATTTCTTGCTGAGCGGCATCTTTTGCTTCTATCCTCGGGGGCCCATTCATGGGCAAAATTGGAGTCTGGCTTGTTGAGGGATCGCTCTTGGGGGTGGCGACTGGTGAAGAAGGAGATGGTGGCGTTGATTCCTGGTGCTCTTTTTGATGCTGGGAACTGGGCTTGGAGGTGGCCGTGGTTTGGGACCACCAAGACCAAGGCGCCATTGTGGTCTAATCATTCAACATGTATGAAGACGTATTTGCTCAATGTTGAAGTCAAGCTGTTGTTGGTGTGCACAGAGATCATCGAGCTGCAATTATATGACTATGTTCGGACTATTGCATCTTGATCACGGCTGTTCGAACTCGGTGCGCCTTACAAGTGGAGAAGAAAAGCGGGCCATAGAGCTAGGAGAATGCTGAATGAAGCAGCAAGGATGAAGCACGTGATCGAGCTGTGTAGGAGGTACATATGAATTTACCTTAGGTATCTGGCCCTTGTGTACCTAAGGTAGGGACCTAAGGTAGGTAAGTAAATTCACATTATATGCCAGGGCAGGCACCCGAGTAGGTACTTACTTAGTAGGCTTCAAGTAGGTAGGTATCGAGTCCAGACGAATTTGAATCTGATCTTTAGGGTATCCAAGTGCACAAATTTCGAATTGCTTGTTCAAGGCAATTGCATTATACTGCTACTTCTGGCACGCCAGGGCAGCAACCTTGAATGATGTTAATCAGCTGCAGCCCGTGGTGGGAAGCAAAGAAGGACGGAAGTATCAACTACCTACAGTACACATAGGCCGAGATCTAGGTAGGTGTACTTACTACATGGACCTAGTGAATTCTTGCTCGGTGGTTTGTGGCTGCAAGCTTGAATATTAATCGGAGTTTTGGCTAGGGTGGGGGGTGCTCCAGGTAGGTAGGTAGGTAGGTATCTATTTACGTGGTCCAAGTACCCCGGCCCGGGTATCTCACCTGCATGGTGGCATCTAGGGTGCCTTGTCAACTTGTCTACATCGAGTCCGAACACGGTACTTTGTAGGGACAGAGTGCGCGCTAGACCTGAAGGGAACAAGCGGCAAGCCATCCCACGAAACAAATTGGAGGATTGCCAACGACCCAGCTGGCCAGCCCAAGCAGCTCGGCAGCCCAGCAGCACAGCAGCACAGCCTGTTCACTTCACACCACAGGCAGAAGCACGGGTGAAGGAAGCACAGCACCCCCAAAAACCGCTACGGTAACCCTCCACTACGTCCGTCCAGAGACGTTAAATTTTTCTAGCCGAAAAGGCAAGCGGGCTCCCCTTGCCAAACCCTCTCGGAGACAACCTTCCCTCTCCCACAGCAGGAGACAACCCTTCACACACACACAGAGAGAGAGATCCAGTCGCCTGCCAATCGCACGACCCGTTCTTGACGACTCGTGAGATTGAGATTGGCGAACGAGACCTCATCTCCCACGGATCGAACCATCGAACATTACTGCGTGCCCCCTCCCCCCGGAACACAGGTTCAAACGCACACACACATATCACGGCAGGTCGGCACAAGTCCATTCCGTTGTTGCTGTTGTCGCCATCACTGTCGCCGCCGTTGTTGTCATCATCGTTGTCGACCACCCACAGCCAGCCCACATTCCAGCCCCCCTCACGCGCAACTTGTGCCATCGCCCACATCGCGCACAGCCTCCCAATATCGCAATCATGGGTATGTTGTTGCGCCCCTCCCGCCCATTCTCCGCACACAATGGCTGATACGTACCTCCCACAGCGCCCAAGAAGAAGGAGCAGCAGCAGAAGATGTCCCTCGGGGCCTTCTTGCATGAAGAGAGTGAGTTCCTCCGAGGCCCTCCCCCCTCCCCCGCCGCCTACCCCGCCGAGGTGGTGCCATCATTACCATGCGGCTTCGAGAGATTCCATTACTGACCAAAATGCACAGAATACGGTGGATCATGGGCAGACGAAGTCGAGGAAGTCGTTGGTATGTCATGCGAACCACTATACATGCCGTTAGACTGGCACATATCTCTCTAACAAAAGACACCCAGGCTCCCAGCCACTGCCCCCTTCCACTAGTGACCGTAGGACTGCCTATGGAGGAGGCGGCTATGGAGGGTATAGCAGCTACGGCTCCGGCAGCAATGACCGATGTATGTTGGGCTTTTTTTTCATCCTTTGTTCCCATGGCTTCTGAGAACATCATCCTGCCCGGGAGAATCATGATGAATCACCACGAAATGGGCTGACACGACCTGGCGTCCGAACAGCCTACCCTGCGCGAGACTCCTTCCCAACTCAACTTCCCACGAGACCCCCCTACACTGCCCATCTAGGCAACCTGTCCTACGAAGCAACCAGCGAGGCTGTCACCGACTTCTTTGCCGACTGCGAGATCACGAGCGTTCGCATTATTGAAGACCGAATCGAGCAACGCCCTAAAGGTTTTGCCTACGCAGAGTTTGCTACTGTGGATGGCCTCAAGCAGGCACTCACTCTGGATGGCACCAGCTTCCAAGGTCGGACCATTAAGGTCAGAATCGCGGATCCTCGTAAGTCTTGCGTAGTACGTCTCTACGCTGACTAGACTCACGCACTAACTGTAGTATAGCCAAAGACCGGGATGGCCGTGCCGGAGACTCGGCTCGAGATTTGTCGAGCTGGGAGCGCAAAGGCCCCCTAGCTGACGACCCCTCGCGGAGCAACAGCCGGCGCCCCAACGATTTCGGTGAGCGCCGAAATCCCAGCTTCCGAGAAGGCCCACCAGATGATGGCAAGGTACGAGACTTCGGAAACTGGGAGAGACGGGGCCCCCTGTCTCCTCTCCCTCAACAGGAACGCTCTTCGTCGCGCACTGAAAGCCGACCCAGGGCAAGCGACTCAGGTCGTGGGGAGTCTTTCCGACAAGATCGGAAGACTTCACCCGCTACATGGGGTGAGGGACGTCAGGAGGGTTCCCGAACCCCAAGAGAATTCGAGAAAAGGCCGGAACGCCCCGAGCGAGCTCCCACTGCCGCAGAGCTCGACAACAAGTGGCGCAGCAGCATGCGTCCCGACGCACCCGTCAAATCGCCAGAAGAGTCTCAAGAAGGCAGCGAAGCACCGAATTCGCCAGCTGGTTCAGGTCCCGCTGCGGCCGCCCCTGGTGGTCGCCCTAGGCTTCAACTTGCCAAACGAACCGTATCCGAGGCGCCAGATGCCGCATCCTCAAGTGCAGCCGGTGACGTGAAAGCAAGCCCGTTCGGCGCTGCACGTCCTATTGATACAGCAGCGAAGGAACGCGAGATTGCTGATAAGCGAGATCAGTTGTTGAAGGAGAAGAAGGACGCCGAGGACAAGGCAAAAGAAGAACGCCGCTTGGCTAAAGAGACCGCTGAGAAAGAGGCTGCCGAGAAGGAGGCCGCCGAGAAAGCGGCTGCCGAGGAAAAGGCCGCCGCTGACGCTGAAGCGGCCAAGGCCGAGACAGCCCAAGTCCAAGAGAAGACCGATGTTCCAGTGGAGTCCAAGGAGGTTACATCAGAAGGTGCCCAGAAAGAGCCTGGCGAAGAGGAGAAGCTGCCGTCTAGACCGAGGGAGCCCAGGGAGCCCAAGGAACCCAAGGAGCCCAAGGACGGCGCTGTGAACCCCAGGTCGTCGCGAGCACTCGAGACCAATAACTGGCGATCAGCAACTGGAGGAGAGCGACAGCGTGGCGGTTATGTAAATGCTCCCCGTGGTGGTCGCGGAGAGGCGCGAGGAGGACGTGGTCCGCCTCGCGGTCCCCGAGGCAGCTATGATGGCAGAGCCCCACGTACAAACGGCACACCCCCGGCTGCTGGGCAGCAAGCCCCGCAAGCCGCAACTGCAGCACCTACCCCCGCCCCGGCTACCGACGCCGACGCCGCCCCAGCCCAGGATCCCGATGGCTGGACCACCGTACCATCAAAGGGCCGCCGCTCGCGCGTTTGAGGTTGCATGGCCTCACTCCTGTATAAAATCAGATTTCTCACAGCTCCAGCTTTCTGGACGGATCTCTACAGGCGATATGAGTTACCTTGTCTGTCCCACGAATTTTCATCACACATTCGGCACCTCTTGTGACGATCTGTTGTCAAGTCAAAACTAGCTTTTCTGTCGCCGTTGTTCTAGCGCAATTTGTCTCGTGCTTAGAAAATTGTCGCTCTGCTGCACAACGTCCGCATCTACTGGATACCCCCAGCTTCGGCTTTGCACGTGGTGGGACTATCCCCTGGTAACAATTCGACCTTGAATCCTACTATTCATCATTCGCCTGCTATGTATTTAGGCATAGATTTCTGCTCCATACCAAGCATACATCCAACTCGATGACATCAACACAACTAACAAGCGACGTAATCAACGGTTGAAGGTAGCAAAGCATGACGGCAAACGACTCGGAATGACAAAAGGGCGATAGCATGAGGGTATATGATGGAAGAAAATGCCTAGGTTTAGTGAACGGAATCTGATGTCTGTTCTTCATATGTGTTATGCCATTGATGAAGGGTAGGGGACGGATATGAGCAGGTTCGGTCGATCACGCAAAGGTTTTCTGTGGGGCAGATGCCCTAGCATTTTATGTTCATAGACTTCGGTATAGGGAATGGTCAACGAAAAAAGTTACATCAAGCGCTAAGATGAAAAAAAACAAAGAAAAAAAAGTGCTGAAAAGAAGACGCTGTCTCGCCAATGCATGTTTTGGTGCGATCGATGGTGGCATGCGAACGATTAACCAGAAGACTACCCAGGTACCTGTAGGGGCTCGGCTCCGATCTAGTCTTGATACTACTCAGATTCGTGTAATACGTATTTCATTTTGAAGTAAACACAGTCGCGTTGATTAGTATTGAGAAGACACTTACCTTACTACCTCTCCTCCAATACGCCATGCTGGAATGCGACATGTATGTAAACGCTTTAGCGGACATTCCTTCCTTGGACTACTTCTTGAACACCTGGGCACCCAACCGCTCAATCTCTCTTCCTTCGGCCGTAGTCTTGCCCGCAGCCTCCAAAAGACGCACCCAAGCGTCAGCATCCTTGGCCTTAACGGCTTCCTCCGCGGCCTTGACACGCATGCCGCACTTCTCGTACATGGTGATAGCCGCGCCCGGTTCCAGGTTGGTGCACTTCGGGATAAAGACGGCCGCCAGGCGAGCGTTTCCTGCCTGCAGTACTAGGTTGAAGAATGGCTAGATACATAAAAATGGCTAGTCAGCAGGGTGCTCTAGAAGGTGTTGTTGTGTCACATCAGGGTGGCCCTAGAGAGGGAGAATGTATTCAAGGCATTCATTCCCATCTGCTTGGTACGAGGACCAAGGATTTCGACATACCTCCCATCCAATCGGGCTTTTCCTGCTCTTGGCAATGTCCTCAATCTCGTTCCAATCGCGTCTGGCGACGAGGGCTCTCAACCTGGGGTTTGGCACATAATCAGCATCGGATGCCCTGACGAATCATTTCATTTGCATGGATTTCTAGTCCTTACCGAATCCACCAAGTAACTTTCTCTGGCACCTTGAACTCGCTCACGATCCGCTTGGCCTTGTTAGAGTAGCCCAGGTGGATCAGCTTATACAGCGTCTCGTTGACACTGAGGCCCTTGAAGGAGTCTGTCAGGTCTCTTTCAAGGGATTCTTGCATCCGCAATAGCGTCGTCGCCTCTTTCAACGCAGACAGTTCAAAACCGTTCTCGCGTGATTCAGAAAGCAGCTTGGCCGCGAGCGCGAGCTTGTCTGCCGACGTGCGAGCGTCCGGCTGTTGCAGCGCCTCGCGGATGAAAATCCCGGCGCCGTCGACGCGGCGGTCGTCCTGGTAGTAGAGGTCTTTGAGCAGGGCGTTGTCGCCCTCTAGCATGGCGGAGGACTCGACAAGCGCCGTCGCGCCGGGCCGCGCGTTGATGACGCGGAAGAACGAGGCGAGAGGGAGTTTTTTCTTGAGCTGGAGGAGCACGAAGAAGATGAGATCGGAGTCGCCGCTCTCGATGGCCTTATCCAGCGCGATTTCGTCCTCCTCCATACTAAGAAGAAGGGGAACTTGACGGCCGGCGCGAGGCTCATGGTTGAGAAGCTCTGTGGCGAGACGACCGCGCCCCTCGTCGTAGGCGGCACGTGCAATGGCCTCAAAAGATATGCCTGGCTTGCCCGCCAACTTCTCCACAATCATGTGGCAGATCGTACTATCGTCCTCGGCGCCAGTCCGTACCTTGGCCGATGCCCAGTGAACGTATATGCGATCTGTCGGTAGACGTAGATACCCAGCGACCTTGATAGCAAGTAGGTACTCGTGTCTGTTGATGAGCCTCTGTATCAGTCCCTCCGGCGTGAGCCGCTGATATTGCTCGTATGACAGGGGCAGTCCAATTTCGTAAAAGCGCACGGCGTTGAGAACTCTCAACGTCTCGCACATATCAACAAAGTCGTCGCTGTTGTATATGTCAAGGACGGACTTGCCGAAAGAAGCCGCTTTGAGCAGTTGCTTCTGCCAATGGACACTAAATTCGTGTCCAGCTGCTGCGACGCAGGTGTCAACCGCTTCTACTAGGTTTGGTCTGATGAGTTGAATATTATCGTCCGCTTTCGGGGATTGATTCTCAAGCTGCTCTACAGCATCGAGAAGGACAGACGCTGGCGATTCCGTCCCATAACGGAAGACTTCATCAGTAACATCTGGAACTCTTTGCACAAAATCGCAAACGTCATTGGTCAACAGTCGAACGCCGTCATGGTCTAGGTCAGTCAGTATCTGGCTTGTGCTCGAGAGAGGTCTTTTGCCTAACTCTTACCGGCAATGACATGAACGCGACCTTCATATACAAAGGTCGCTGCCGCGCTCCTGGGTCCAACCACGTTCACTTCATCTTCCCATGCAACGACAACGGCATCGTTGCCACACCATTGGAGATACTTGGGCGTGATCTGCGATCGGGAATCATATTCGCTCAGACGATCTTGGAAGTCGGCTGTGATGACATGGGCTTTGCCCTTTGGGGTGTAAAGAGCCGCATATTTGCCGTTGGGCGAAGTACTCATGTGGGTGAAGGGACCAATATCAAGAAATCGATCCTCGCAGTCAGCGGCGTCCACAACGTAAACAGTTTTTCCAATGCTTAGCAGCACCTCGACGGCCCGTGATAGCGTAAAGCTCGGGGGGATGATAGTCCATGAGTAGATCTCGCCGTCCGGCGGTGTGGCCAGCAACTTCGGCCGCGGCTCGTCGTACGAAGACACTGATACAAGGATGTTGTTGGTAAGAAGAGCGACCATTCCGTGATCATAGAAGCGACATGAGTGCACGCCAAAGTCCTCGGCCTCGCGCCCTAAGGAGAACTGATTGAAGTCGCCTTGCAAATTATAATAGCAACGGACGGTGCCATCGTAGCTCACAACTAGCAGTTTCTCATCTTCCGACCATCCGAGTCCTTTAATAGAGCCCTTATCCCAAGAGATACTCTTGAGTAGCTTGCCGGCGCAGCTGTAGATGTCTATGCTCGGCTTTGCAGATTGGCCAGGCCGGTAGGAGACAATGCGCGTCTCGTCTCGGCGAATTGCTGCATGACGTCAGTGAGAGTTATTGCTTGTGAGGTCTAGCAGCCCAGAAAGACGGAAATGACGAAGTCGAGCAGAAGGCATAGGTCGTAGGACACAGTGTCTGGCGTCTCACCTATAGCACCGCCATACGGGGCTCCGGCAACGATGTAATTGTCCAGCTCCAAATCCTGGTCGAAGACGGCGGTATACAGCTGGGTCTTGCGATAGAACCGGTCGCCTACCTGTTCCCACCCGGCTGTCGGATGTGTAGCCTCCATTTTCGAGAGCTAACGTGTCATCCTCATACTATCGCAGCCCAACCCTTCGCCGTTGCCTCGTTGAACTTGACGTGATTGGCGACGTAGATACGAATACACATAGGGGGATAGTCTCGCGTTGCAGGCATGTGAGGCTTGCAAGTTGCATGCACTGTCTAGGTAGGTAGGTACCTAGGGAGGTAGTTAAGTGTCTACCCTAAGCCCGTAACAGTCTCGACAGTTACTGTGGCTGAGTTAAATCCGCTTACATAATGCATACTTTTACTTTGAATCACAACGACTTCTCGTGCTCAGTTTCGTGAACACGCTACATGGGGCTGTTAGGTATTGCAAAGACTTCAGTACCATTGAACCTCAATCCTGGAGTCGTTGTAACGGGTCTCTGCTTTTTATGCCTCCTTTTCCACTATTGAGACCATACCTTAACACAAGTGAATCGCTATCGACTAAAGCTGTGACGAGCAGCCCAGCGTGACCTACTATTGATGACCCGCGTCTTTTGTAGCCACAACACGCATTTGCCTCGAATAGGGCTCGTAGTGTACGCTGCAAACAAGTTTTTCTCAAGGGAGGACTAGGCAGCCATTGAATAGCTGAAGGTGTGTATTAACTAGATATACTAAGCAGCTACGGCGTGTTGTTTCTGTTCAGTTCTCACTAGCTAGTGAAGGCCAACCTAGCAGGTCGTTTGACATCTAGAGGAAGGGTGGCCGCAAAATTTATGACCTTCCACAAGATCACACGGCACCAGAACCTGAAGCGTTGGCTTCTGAGTTTTGCTACCGGCGTATGGGATGAAGAGGGATTGAGCGTGTCTTGGGAACATCAGTTTCCCATCTCTGCCGGCAAGGTCCTTGTCGACGTCACTCTAGTGGATGAGAGCCAAAGCAACCGGCCTTGTGTACTTGTGATTACCGTAACGAGTAAAAAGGCTCGAATACTCCCTTCTTGCCCATCAAGGTTAATGCAAGGCCATCTGCTGACGCTGACAATTATATGGTCGTTTGGCTCTACCCTTTGCGAGATGTATGGTCCGCATATGGACTGAGCTTGGGTTCTCCGAAGCATGCAGTATTGGTAAGGGATAGACTAGTATCGGCTTTTGACGTGGCTTTGAAACTGTCACCGAAGTTGGCGCAAGTCTGGGGTACCTTACCCTAGGCCTTCACGTACATCGAATCCGGCTGGTGTCTGGCACATACCGTGATACAAACATGCTTCCGGGTGGCATTCGACCAAGATGTTCACAGTCCTAGATAATGTCTGTATCAAGGGCCATTGAGTCCGTCCGTACAGGTTCTTTAGCCCAGACATTGCCAGAGGCCCTTTAGCGAAGACAATGTTGGCGGAACACAATCAAGGTAAAGAATCTCTCATCCCTTATAATTGCGACCGTAACGTTTCTTCATCATCTGTTTGTAATGTGCCTTCTTTCCACTGGTCTTGACAGCTTGGATCTCGCCATACTTCGTCTTGAAACGCCTGGTCGCATCCTCGGTTTCTAGCACGTCTGCAAGAAGTGTCCGCTTCCGGTCCTTCTTCGTCAAACGGGCACTGAAATAATCGGTAGGCCCGGGCACGATGGTACCAACTTGCGAAAAGTCAGGAATGCCTCGACTATTATCCTTCTTGTAATGGCGCTTGGGGTCTAGAACATCTCGCATCCTAAGAAGTTGCAGGTCACGGCGAAGTTCGGGGGTCAGATCAGTGGCAGGCAGATTGAACCATTGAGCGCCTGCGTCTGCTTTATGTGCCTAGGTATTTGCTAGTCAGTTGGTGACCATGAACAAGATAGCAATACGACATGGGATGTTGCAGCTTCAATCAGCGTAACTATAACACGTATTAGCTCAAGTCAAGCGAGGAGGCCATGGATTCGACATACCTATGATAATAAAAGATCATTCTGGCGCAAGAATATTGCCCATGACGGGAGTGGTCCTCGCATCACGTATATTGGGATAGATTTTCATCCGGAAGCAGAAAAGAGGGACGAGAGGGACCGGCAGAGGGACATACCATTTCCTTTCTAGATTTGCGGACCTCAGGAACCCGCACGGATAGGTCTTGGCGACCCTTTGTGGTGGTTGGGTCATCCGGACGAGGGGTGGCAGTGTTCGGTGCTGATGACTTGTTTGTGATGCCGTGCTTGACCTTCTGATGCTTGGATGGCTCGAGTACAGACAAGCGCTGGCTCGGCTGTGTCTGTTGCTTCTCGCGTAGTCTCGCCTCCGCCTGATTGAGAAGTTCCTCGATCTGCGCATCGGACAAGCTGATAGCAGTGTCCGCCATTGGGAATTGGTGACAGGTGCGATGCGACACCTGTAGCGGGATACGTAAAGGTGAAGGTTTAGGGAGGCTAGCTTTCCAGCAATAATTTTTCTTGAGCTCTTTTAGATGGAGCCGCGCTAGAAATCCCCACTATCTACTCCAAGTAGATACCTACATGGCGCCCTTGGCAAAGTGAGGCGGGTGTGGCATTGTGGCTTGTCACTACTAGGTGCCTAGCGGGCCTAGGTAACTACCTACCTAGGGCACACAATGTTGTGACTGCAAGGTAGTGTCACGGGTGTCCACCCTGCGCCTAGACAGACCCTGGGGCCTGGGTGCCTGGGATGAGTTTAGGTAGTTGGCTTGCTGACGACATTTTGCTTTTAGGTAGGCATACTTCAATGCCCAATGCTACCAATAGAAACATAGCTATTTCCCTCAAAGCTGAGGTCTTACAAAAGAGCCCAATTATATCACCCAAAACGAAGTAAGGCTGAAATCGAACCAGATCATGAAAGATGTCTGCCAAGGTGTGTGACGGCAGTGGTCGAATGCATGGGGGCCATTGATACTTACTTTGGGTCAAGGTTCAGTTGGCACTTGTGTAAGCGTTTAGGCCATACGGACACTCCCCCCCGGAGCAAAGAGAGATACGAGAAAGTCATCGATCCTTCGTAGGTAAGTAGTTTTGGTAGGAGGTAAGGTAGGTAGTTACCGTAGCTACCTATATGTACCTACCTACCAGGTAACCTGCTATGTACTTAGTTACCTTGGGAAAACAGGGTTCACGATGATGCGTTTCTGCCCAACCACATTGCCAGCGCATACTCCCGCACACATTCAGCTGTCGCCGTAAACACTGTTGCGCGTTGCCTGCTAATAGGTGTAGACAACTGGGCAATGACAAGAAACATGATAAGACGGGTTGGGATCCTCACAATCTGTGGCATATTGCTGCATCGCTTCTGATGTCATTCCAGCTTGGAGCGAATCGAGTCGGAGTCGCCCATCATCACCTTTAGGTAAGGTAGGTAGGTACCTAACCTAGGTGTTTCTTTTCAAAGCACCTGGGCAGTCCTTGCTCTTACTCGTCTAATTAGATAGATATCTAAGCAGCCAAAACCTTCTGCCTAGGTATGTAAGATCCAGTCAACGCATACTATTCTGTCTGTCCCCTCAAATCTCGTTCACATCGATTTTCATGCGTCATCCCCCAATATCTTTGCAGCGCAAACAAAGTGCATCAAGAACCCGAGCCACGAATAAAAATCGTCAAACATCAATTCCCCCACCCAAAGTACCACCACGATTAGATACAAGGCGGCGGCGGCCTGTATGACCTTGTTTGAGTCAGTTGATGTGGCCTCGGTGGCATTCGGCCATTCTGATAGTGCTCGGATCGAGCCGAAACGCCGCGACAGCCGCCCGTAGGCGCGACCAACTGTGAATCAGGATCTGAAGTCCGAATGAAAAGGGAAGCTCGAGCGTCACCAAGACCAGAGAGGCCGCGCAAGAGTAGAAGACGAGGGAGAAAGACCCACTTCCGAGGCCCCCTCCGTAGGAGGTACATATGTAGGTAGTGCCTCAACCAGCCCTGTCACTCTACTTGGCCTCCCCCCCCCCTTCCCCCAATACCTTTCCTCCCCCCGATCGTCCACTGCAGGAACCGAAAAACCCCTCCTTCAGCCAATCAATCCCGCCAATCCGCCGTGGAAACAAGTCTCCAGGTTCATTGGAAGAGCGCAGCTTATTCGTTACATCACTGTCCTGCACCTCGAGTCTACCTGGATCAGGTCGGACGCACAAACAGCACAGCCGGTATCCATCTGACGAGACGCGCGCGCGCCCCAGCAGCCGCAGCCGCAGCAGCCTGCCTGCCCCCTCGCTTTGTGTCGCACGCAGCAGCCCAGGGCCAAGACAAGGTGCGAGATCATCGCTCAGCCAGACCGCCCATCCCGACCCGAACCTCAAACACACATACATACATACATACACCTACATACATCCACACACACACGCGCGCGCGCGCACACACACATACCTGATACAGCTACATACATACTTGCCCTCTCCCACGCGACACCACATTAACAGCTAGGCCCGTTCATAGTTACACCCTGCTACTCGCCGCCGTCGTTGCGTCGCCGCCTACGTCCGCGCCCGTCCCTAGGGTGATACCTGGTGTATCGTGTCTCTCTGTCGCTATTCGGAGAAACGAATTCGGCACGGAACACAGTACGTACCTTGTTGTCGCAAACCCCCAGCCTCGATATACGGATAGGATCAATCTGCGGTACTTGCTCGCGACAGCGCGCGCAAACCCCGTTGCTCTCGGACGTGAGACAGATCTGCGCGCACGCCGATCAACACAGAAGTAGCTTGTATTGCGAGTATTGAGTGACGGCTGGCCGTCTGGGACCCGAGTGCTTGAGTCGAATACTATACTTGATTAGACGCGAAAAGAAGGCTAGCCTTCTTGCTGCTCGCTTGTCCACTCCCATCTGGACCTTTTCCCTGTCAACAGCCATGGACCAGACACCATCAAATCTCCCGCAATCTTCGCGGCAAGCCGGTGGGTCTGCAGCCGCAGGCACGTCGGGAGGCACAATCGAGTATGATACACGTCAGGGAGGCCATTATGGTGAGTGTGCATGTACCATCTTGTCGCGAACCCACTCGCGTTCGTGCGACGTCGCTAACCATCTCTTCTTTCAGGTGCCAGTGCTGCTGTAAGTCCCACAGATCGAACACTGTTCCCGTCTTCCTCTCCCATCCTCTTTCATCTTCTGCAGCTCTACCCGTCCACTCGGCTTATTTTGTGACTAACACTCTGCAACACGAAGCTTGCAAACTCCGGCTTTGCTCCTGCCGAGCTCTACACCGGCCCCTGGGCCAACGTACATCAGGGTCTACACGGTCAATACAAGGATATTCTGACCACCTACTGGCAACAGACCATCAATCAACTGGAGACGGACACCCACGACTACAAGCTACATCAGCTGCCGTTGGCCCGTATCAAGAAAGTCATGAAAGCCGACCCAGAAGTCAAGATGATCTCGGCCGAAGCCCCCATTCTATTTGCCAAAGGATGTGACATCTTCATTACCGAGCTGACGATGCGTGCCTGGATCCACGCCGAAGAGAACAAGCGACGGACGCTGCAACGAAGTGACATTGCCTCTGCCCTTGCAAAGAGCGATATGTTTGACTTCCTCATTGACATCGTCCCCCGCGAAGAGGCCACCCATCCTAAGCGGCCAAACCCTGCCCAATCGCAGCCAGCACCAGGGGTACCTACCGCCGGCGCAGGTAACCAGATGCCCGGTCAGCACGGTTTGCCTGGTGCCCCCAACCATATGGCACCGGACTACATGGGCACACACGGCATCTCGCCTGAGCAAGATTACCGACCCCCGCCCATGTACAACCAGGTACAAACTGGAGCACCAGGCGCACCATACGGACAGCAGCCCCCACAGTCCATGTACACCGATATGGAAAACATATATGGCTATCCAGGGATGCCACAGCAACAGTAGATTGTTCAGACCATCTTGGCAAATGACCCATGCGCTGCAACACCCAACCTAGATTGTATGGATTTTCAGGACTTCACACCATCCTGATGAGGCTTGGGAAGAGGATGAGAGACAGGGCTGTCTGTTTGCAACGGACGTGCCAGCCAATATCAGCTTGTCTTGGTATTATAGTTCATATTATTATTCGCGGTTATGGTGCATCGGCGATTCTTTTACTTTTGTTCTTTACTAGGTAACGGCAAGGTATACACCGCCCCTACCTCCCAGGAAATCAGTTTGTATGCTTCTTTCGCGATGCCCTTTGCGCATTCGACGATTTAGTCGGAGAAAATACGACCAACATCGTCTCTTTCATCGTTCATCTTGCGAAATCCGCTTCTGTTTATGGAACGTTGTAGACAGCAGGTGGATCTCGTTGAGACGGTGTGGCTGCTAGTACTGAACATGCCTTCTACTTGTTGGATCCGAAACGTGAGGACAAGTTGGAAGCATAGTTCGCGAAGCGCTGTGTCGTGGGGCCTGTACTAGTACTCGATATCTGGGACGTGAGCCTATGAATTCGTCAGTGATCTGTCGTGCAAAGCACGTGACGCGTGGATTAATATCATACTTCTCTAACAAGATAGGGCCATTCATTGCATCGACGCGGCCATACTTCTTGTTCCTCGTCGAGGCATCAAAGAATTCGTCTGTGTTTTCGGATTGCAGGAGCTGGATCGTCTGCTCCAGCTCGTCCAAATTTGACCGTAGCATAAATCCGTTCTCAAGGTCGTCAACGAAATCAGTAAGATGCTGCACGTCTTGGGCTAGGGCGACGACACCGTTGGGGTTGATCTTTTTGACATCAAGGGAGAGGGGAAGTGCCTGTAGTGATCGTTATTAGCCAAAGCCATAGCCGTATCAGGGGGTGTAGGGAAATCACTGACAAGGATTTTGCTTGCCGTGTGGCTCAGCGCATCAAAGTAGATGAGTTCCTTGATTTCACGCGGTAAGCCCAAGAGAGTTGTAGTCATGATGTTGTATAAGTATGACGTCAAAGTCTGTATGTAGCTGCTTGGCTCTGAAGGTGCGGTAGGCGCCATCCAGTCGTACTCGGCTGTCTCCATGAGGTCGTCGATCTTGGAGTTGACTAGCTCGAAGATTCTCTTCTCGGCGGTTTTCTTGTGTTCCCTAAATTGCTCTGTTGCAGCCAGCGTAAGCGGGCCACCTGCTGAACCCGACGATCGTGCCCGAATCAGCAGTTGCTCTAGTTCCTGGCATGCTGTTTCAAAATGCTCCAAGTTTGTCAAGATCTGTACGATTTGACCGGGATATTGTGAGCTAAGGCGCTCAACCAACGACTTGCAAACCTTCTCGGTAAGCAGCTCATCCAATGACTATCATGAGAAGTTAGTTATTTGACCGTAGCATCGCCGAACAAGGACTTGCCTTTCGTAGAGTCTCATCTATCTTGGTAGGATGCTGAAAGTAGTCGTTCGAGAAGAAGTAAAACTGGTTGAGGAAATTCCTAATGTCGATACAACACAGTGGGTACATCTGGGAGAAGGGTAGAACGCAGGGGAACCTTCGGAAATTGTTAATACTGATATAAGTCTCATCATCTTGCATGGATGGCAAACTAACGTCAATTCTTCAATAGGTTGATCCTGTGTAAACCAGCTGACATTCGCGACTTTTTCGTATTCCTCTCTCGAGTTGATAGCCATGGGCATGTAGTCATCGGTAGATACAATCTGAAAGGGGTCAGCTAGGCTCTTGGATAGTGTGCTTGGTTTCGTTACTTCTTGAAAGTCTTCGCTAAACCTCCGTTTGAGTAGCTCGGCGTATTTGTCGAATAATGTGACCAAGAAGTCATCAAGCCTTGTCACCGAGTAACCCCATCCCTAACAGCGATGTCAGTGTGTGCAGCATCGTCGGATGATGGTTCCCCACCTCCATAGTCTGTATAAAGAGAGCAAATGCTCCTTTGATCTGCACAAGGATCTCGGCGTTCTGGATGTCACCCAAAGCCTTCAGAGACAAGGATATGGCCGTCGAGCACATAGAATCCCACAACTCGTCGACCTTCATTAATTAGTCAGCAAATCCCTAGGATGCATGGGAGAACAACACACATCAATCGCTGTGCGCAGTTGTGGTACTCGTCGCATTGTCGACTTCTCAATGATAGCGAAACCAGCAATGCCTTCCAGTAAACTACTCAAGGATCGTTCACCATCGGTCGTCAACAGTATGGAGTTTGGTAGTAGCAATTCTTTTTGCCGCCGCCTTGTAGCAGCGTACTCGGAGCGAAATTTATCGCTCTGTCCCAAAGCCTCGTGGATGTGTAGGGCTTCAAACAGGGGTGTAAAATCGACCTGGTGACAATACATCAGCAAAACTCTAAAAGCGAGTAGAACAGCACCATGTATCATACCTGCAGTTCATCATTGTCTAAAACATCGAACTCTTCGCTTTCGTCGAAGACCAACTCAATGGCCGAATTGAGACCAAAATGGTCCAAAAACTCGTCCTCTTGTACCCTGTCTTGTTGGCGCGACCGCCGTGTCTCTGTATGGTAGAAAGCTACTTCTCCTACGAACTGCGAGGTCTCCCTTATGCGATACAGCCATGTGTTGAGATCCGTCATGACTGCTTCCGATATAATCTTTTGGGAGGCGGGTATAGACTTCTGGATCAGATCGGCCAAGCGGTGCTGTGTCGCATACTGGTTCTGTATTATGGGAACGAGAAACTCATTCTGGAGATCGTCAAGTGATTTGAGCGCGCCATAGTATTTCTTCCTTCGAATCAAGTCGTGTGCATGGTTGACACTGTGCAGTATCCTCAGAGATTCATCCAACGCTTCGGAGACATTGGATATGTTTTCTCGGACGGCACGGGTGTTGACGAGGGCCTGCTTCTGCTCTGCGAGCTTCTCTGTGCTGGATTGTATGGACTGGTTCAGCTCGAGGATATCAGCTGTCAGGGTGACGGTTCGCTCGCGCACATTCTGCAGCTGATTGACCGAGCCCAGGAATTCCTCGTGCTTCGTCAGGCCTATCCTCTCGATCTCGACCTCTCTGTCGTCGGCATACTGAGACAAGTCCTGGGTCAGGGCAGTCGCGCGACCAGTGCTTGTCGCATCTTTTAGGACGGGGATAAGCTGGTCGAGGAACTCGCCGTCGGTGGTGGAGAGGATGATTTGTTGGACGGCTGAGCCGTAGTCGTCATAGTTCTGTGTTTTGCGCGGCATTTTGGCTAGGCATGGATGTCCAGCTTGCTGACCTGAACAGCAGGGTTTGTGCAATGCTTCGTTCGATTGTACTGAGGTCCAGTCGAGCGCAATGAGACCGTAGGGTTCGCGGGTGTCGGGTGTCGTGGTTGTCGCAGTCGTTACATGCCCAGCATTAGCCTATCCAGGGCTGGGCGCAGGTGGTGTTGCTGGCGATACAAGTTGCAGCCATCAAGAGTGTTGTTGGTGTGGTCACGGAAGAGAGTTGTTCGCCCAGATCTGGATGTAATGCTGCGATTCACGATGTTGATTCAGGAGCTCTCGAGTTGTCATGTCTCAGACCTGTCTGATGAGTCCGGCCTCCGGGCACTTACTTAGAGGTACCTAGGTATCTTAGGTACCTACTACGCTTGCCCAGGTGGCGCCTGCAGTGGCTTGGCGTAGGAGGTAGGTACCTAAGCCCCCGAGGCCCCTAAGGTGCATCCTAGGAGTAGGAGGTATGTACCTAGGTATGTATTACCTAATCTGAAGCTGTCCCGAAGTGCTCAGGCTCCATCTTCATCATCCCGTCGACCTAGGCACGTGCTAGGTACATATGTACCTGTGGATTCCAACGAACTTCGCAATACCCCCGGTTTGCGTGGATTCGATATTCTACATTATATACCATATCACGAGCCGCGCCCCTCCAGCTTTAGCCACGTCGTGATGAATGAATTACGAGCATCGAATAACGCCAAAATACTTCATATACACAAGGTTCGAATCTGTAGATGCCCAGGTGTTCATGGCTACCTACATGTAGGTAGTCTCGACACCACTCATTCATCTGATCACCATGTTCCAATGAACACCTGGGCAACCATTTACGTATGCAGCATATGTAAACAGCGAACTTGGGGGTCACGGCAACAAAGATTGCACTTTTCCATAGGGCCATTCGGTCTAAGCAATCTTCAATTGAAAGGGTAGGTAAGCTGAGACAGTTGGTTACAAAGTCCTTGGAGACGTTCAGATATAATAACTTCAATTGCATCCCACGTCTAACATCGGCCCGCCGCGAGTCCCATAATCACGGAATCTGTATGCCAAGGGCTCTCTCCACTTCAAACACCGTATGTCAGCATGGCCATAATATCTGATCTGTAAGAGCCTACAGATTTGCGACACTTGTCTAGCCGAGAACGGAAAAGAAACTTAATGCTGGGGCCCGACTCAGAGGTTGTGCAATTATGAGTTTGACTTACAAGTCATCACGCTTCCACCTGGTCCATCATTGAAGATAAGAGGTACGCTCGGCGCAGTTGTTCTGCACAAGTTGACTATGGCCTCAAAAAGGGCCGTGTAATCAGGATGAAGCCTCACACCGGCCCCGATTCCAATGGCATCATAATCCTTTGCTCGGAGGAGCGCTTCTAGATCCGCAAGTGCTTTCTCTTTCTCTTGGGGGTTGAGTTCATACGAGACGAGTGTAATGCCAGCGCGGTGGATACGGTTGTGGTCAGTGTCGATTTTAGTCCGAATCTCTTCAGCAGTTCCAAAAAGGTTGCGGAAATATGGTGGAAGCGAGACATTGGGCACGAAGCCTATAAGAATGACCTTCTTGTGAACGTTGCCTGGCATATTTTCAGGAACAACTCGCGTTGTGGACAATGGATATGTGACTTGGTGTAATAGAATGCAGGGAATAGTCTGTTTCCTCCTGACGACGACGACGACGATAATGATGATGATGATGATGATGAGAGTATTTTGGTGTGATACTTCCAACTAACGTCGTCCGCAACACCGTCTTATATAAATCCCAAAATCCCAATATTAGTCAGCTCTAGGCTATGATATTTCTACGATTTCTAAGCCTCAAACATTGAAGGTCCTCATATCAAATTATCAGTAGGCCATCGACCGCCGTCTCCGCGTCTGCATCCGCACCGGAAGTGGCCGTTCGGCTGGCTGACCACCCTTACCTAGGTATCCAGGTATCCCTGCAATAACAGTCGAGCCGCCACAATGCGGTCCGTGCTCACTTTTCTACCTCCGAAGGGCTGGTTCATGACGGCACTAAGACACTAGGTAGCACCCTTTCTGCAACAGAAACCGCATAACCAGCAACCAAACTTCAACCTAGGTACCTACTTTGATAAAATTCTCGATGTTAGACTATCTCGGTACCTAGAAGGTCATCAAGTGGCTTCCTGTCCTAGTGCGAGGTATGGTCGTATATTGGGGTTCTGCCGAGGCAGGGACAGTGCTTGAGTAGAAACATCTATTTGGAGACTTACAGTCAAAAGAGGAAAGCATACATCCTATATAAGGGTCGTGGTTGCAAGCATCCGAGCGGCAAACTACCTAGTACCGTATTCACTTTTGGAAGCGGCAGGGCTGAATGCATTTGCAATCTTCATCGATCTTGTACTACAGCAAACGTACATGAGGTGACTTGGCTCCTATGTTTATCCATATAATCTAGGTAGACGCCTATGTGAACCGAGTGTATGGCGAGGCATTGAGCATTTAACTCTGTCATGAGCGGTGCATCCCACCTGTTGCCAATATCCATTGGCGTAATCACGTAATAACCTCCGTTCAGGTTGTCCGGGTGGCATGTAATATAGAAAACATTAAATGGAAGAAGGTACGGGCAATCAGCCCATGGGACCCGAAGCAGTAGGTACATGTAGGCATGGCTTCACTCCCTACAATTATTACTTAAGTACCTACCTCCCTCCTACCATTCCAAGGTTGCGTTCCAAGTTGAGGTCAGTGGGCTCCTTCCTGCTTTACACTACCTAGGTAAGTCGACGCCCCTTCCGCCAGACGTCACTGAGCAGAAAAGTTTGTGCCACCGTGTATTTCTCCCACTGCAGGTGGTCAAACCACCAGACCTGGTTTCCCTCTCCTCTGTTCCCTCTGATACCTACCTCCCCCCCAGCAATAGATCGGATCCATCCACTCACCCACGCAGGCAAGACCTCCAGGTCGTGTTCCCTCGTCCCCTTATATACACCATAGCCATCTTCTCTTCCAACTCCTCTCATCCTCGTGCCTAGGTACTTCTCAACAGCAAGCACTCTGGGGGCCCTTCGTAGTATTCCCATCTGGCACCCCGGCCTCGTCAATACTATCCTCCTGCCTTAGGAGCCTTGGACTCGAGAACGTTGATTATCGTACATTTCAGCATCAGTTCTCGGCCATTTGATTACTTGCACTCGTCTGCAGACCAGAGGCCCTTCGGTTGTCGGCTGTCCCTCAGGTCTCCGGCAAAGCAACTAGCTGAGGTCCTGACATTCACTCACTGGCCCTTGTCCACCCACCTTGCGTTGTGTGCATTCTCTACCGATACCCTGACCAGAGCGTAGACAAGGCCACAATCATTTCGAGTGCCTATTGTCACCAAGCATCTTATTGCAGAGAGATAGCTTTGATCAGCAGGTCCCTACCGCCTGCCAAGTATTGCGGGCTACTTGACCTTGACCACAGACACCATTCGCAGAAAACTGGTTTAATCTATCTTTATATCTATTGCCAAGTCTAGATCTTGTCGAGTCAGCCTATTGTCAGGACAATCTTGTGCTCCAGGCACCCAACACGTTCTTCTATTTGTTGTATTACACGTTGCGAATCCCTCTTTATTTATGACAGTTCGTCGGCAAGTTTTGACTGTCTCCTGTTTACTTCGCACGCATCTTGTTCATCTCTGCGTACCTACGTACCTGCGTACCTGCAAGTAAGTCCTTATTTCATGCATCTGTCTTGATCGACTTAAACTCTTCCCTCGGGTTCCACACAGAACGACACACTCAAACCTGACTCGTTCTATTCTTACCTAACTATCTGCCTTATCGTCAATGCAGACTATGGTGCTTGATTATCTACGTTTCAGTTGAGCTCGCATCCTTACATCCACGTTGAGAAATACCTTCTGCACATGCCCTTAGATGGAGAACCCTTGAACCAAACACTTGACTAAGATATCCCTTCACGTTGCAGCCTCTACTCCACAGGGATCATTTATTGATCGCCTCTTCTTGCAAACCGTCCGTACATATTCTAACTGGGGCAGGAACTGTCACCAGGCCGATTTGTTGACAGAATCCACCACTGGGTACCTTCGATAGCACCTCACGACTCTTTCCTTCTTCAATTTATTAAACAAGGTCACGGGCATTAAATCGACACATAATCCTTCGCGGCCATCTGATTGTAAGTTGAGGCGTGTCGCTTTCTCCGCTAGTTCTTTCCTGGATTGTCGGCTCCGAGGTGAATGGGATTTTCTTTAGTCAAACACTTCAGTGTACAAAAATCAAGTCTTGCTCTATTATTTACTGATAACAATGCATTCGCTAATTGCATTCCATTCACTAGGAAACCAGCGACGGGGCAACTACGCCGAAGCGCAAACCGTGTCAATACAATTTGGTGCTCCTCGTGACCATCACTCTACTCCTTCGATTTTCGTACCTGACGCTTTGGGTTTCGGATCGCAGAGTCACCTAATCAGACAAACGATCAGAGCATCGACAGCAAACATGAGCGGCAATCCTTCCGGGCGAGAAGGGCATTTCAACCCGACCTCTCCCCATTCCTCGAGTGGCGCAGCGGACTCATTCAAAGGCACACCAGAAACTCGTCTGACTGCCTTTTCCCCAGAGGATGGCTCAACCAAATCCTCAAAGGCACCACAGTCTTTGAAAGCTAGAGCTCAGGATAATCGAACACTCAGATTCGCACCAAACACACGAGGCACCCTGGAGCTCCCGAGCTCGTTCGTTCGAACCAACCTTCTTTCAGAGCGAGACCCCTTTGTATCCTCATCAGCTCTTAGTGCCAGCAGGACACAGAAGCTGTCACCTACCGCGTCTGTTTTTCTGCCATATCACGGTATTTACCCTAGCGGCCTCGGGGCTGAGCTAGAAGCACAGCAAATAGATGATGCCACAGACAACCCGCTTCCCGATCAGCAATCGATGATTACCACCCAGCAAGCAAAACTTCCGCACATCGTCCTCAGCACGGATACAGACATGTCAAGATGTCTACTCATCACTGACCCTGGCCGTCGGCTCCGCGCCCATGACGTAGGCTCGTATCTATCGGTAAGATTCGCTCATCGGTCATACATGTGCTCTACTAACAATGTCTAGGATCTCGAAACCACTGGACTCGAAATGCACGGAAGTCGACAAATCGCCGAGGATCATACCGGAGACAAGGTGTTTGTTCGCTTCGTCAATATCCGAGATTCTTGTGCCACATACTCGAACCTCACCCTAACGTCCAATAGAGGTTGGTATGTTAACTACATCACTCAACGAGAGTTTACCCAGGTAAGTCTTAGACTCAAAGTCCTTTCAGATTGCCATGCCTAACTAGAGCTTAGGCGGTGGAGCCTGGATGCGGCCGGACGACTGTCCATGAAGGCCAGGTTTACTTGAGTGTGTTCGCGACGCAGGCAACCATTCTTGTGGACCGTCAGCGACTGGAAATGATCTTACAAAGACTTCTGCAAGAAGAGGGAGATCTCTTTGCTTTCAAGCCCGAGCTGACTGCTGGTGCCGAGGGTAGCCTATTCAGTGCAATTGCAGAGTACTGTGACAACAACGCTTCTCTCAAAGCTGTGGCACGTTTCCACAATACCATCTTTGAGGTTTGTCGTCCATGTTCCCTGATAGAAACCTAGATTAACCAACGTCTCAGGGTGGATTTCATCTTTGCATCACGTTATATCGACCCGATGTATCGAGCATCCCCGAAAATGATGGAATCAGTCCTGCTCGGACCTCAACGGCGGGGTCTGATATTGTTCAAGACTTTCAACGATTGAACATCTCCAGATCTCATTCTGCTGTGCCGGCTTTGAACAGCTCCAATGCCCTGCTGAGTACCCCGGTGCGTTCTCCGGGACTGCAGATGCATCCGACTTATGGAATGCTTCCAATTTTATACCACGGTATTCCAATGACAACCCCACCATACGTGTTCGATAATCTGCCATCTCGACCTCATGCTACAGCTTTCTCATCGACGGGATATCCATTCCTGAGTCCTGTAGCACCTCGGAGCCCCTATGTTCCCCGTGACATGATGGTCCCACGCTCCTACCAGGGATTGGGTCGTCGACAGAATGCTAGTCGAGTTTCCCGGTCTCCTTACTTTCAGCAGACAAACAGCCACAATCACGTTGACGTAAATCGCATCAGAGAGGGAACTGATGTTCGCACGACTGTAAGAGACTGAGACGTCTTCCGATAGGCCATTGCTGACTCTCCTTAGATCATGTTGCGAAATATACCCAACAAAGTCGACCAAGCAATGTTGAAGCGAATAGTGGATGAATCAAGCTGGGGGAAGTATGACTTCATGTATCTCCGTATCGACTTCGCAAACGACTGCAAGTAAGTAAAGCCCTGGCGAAAAGGAGGAGGCGACAACTGACATGCTGTGCAGTGTGGGCTATGCGTTCATCAACTTCGTAGATGTAAGTGTTACGAAATATCATTTGTCTATTGATCAATGGTTGGCTAATCTGTTCTTAGCCATTGGACATCATCGACGTAAGCTGACATCATTCAACCTTTTGAGGGTACCGGATTAACGTAATATAGTTTGTGAGTGCAAGGGGCAATCAGCGTTGGAACTGCTTCAAGAGCGACAAGGTCGCAGAGATTTCATATGCTAGTAAGTGAGCTCGTTTCATTCATTACCATGTTGATATAGGCTAACCCATAGTCTAGCGATACAAGGCAAAGACTGCCTCGTCCAGAAGTTTCGCAATAGCTCAGTCATGTTGGAAGCAGCACATTACAGACCCAAGGTAAAAAACGGCCGATGCATTGCTAGCTACTTTGATTAACGTAAATTCTGTTCTAGTTGTACTACACATTGAACGGACCGTGTCCAGATCTCGTTGGCCAAGAGGAGGCCTTTCCTGAACCCGACAATCAGTCCAAGATGAAGAGAAGCTGCGAGAATGCTGAGCATGTTGGTATGTGGATGCAACAGCACTGTGTTCTAGTCACAAGTCCGCCCTTCTAAACAATTTACAGGTCTCTTTACCCCCAACGCAGGGCAGCATTATCGCGACGAACAACGTCGTAGACGCTCACAGTTCGACCGTGGTACACGCATGGCAGAGGCCGAAGAGTACGACTATGATGCAGCTCTGCATCACAGCTTCTACTCCTCCTGACCAACTGGTATCATCGGCATTGAGCAAGAGACTACCGTAGCTAGTAAGCGTAACGGTGCTCGATGCCAAGTATGCTCACAAGTCTCACTCTGAAGTCTGGCAGTTACATCCTTGCTGGCCTTGAGAGTCTGCTTGGTCATCAACACCTTGGCCGGGTCTTCAGTTCGACGATCTCAAGGCAGTCAATTCAAGACGCGAATCCCGGACTGAACGCAACCGGTGCCGCAGGCGTACACCAGTCTGAAACCACATCGTCGAGAAACATCCTTCCAGACAACTTAGGCACGGAGGATAATCCTCCATGTCCACGGAAGACACACACTCTCTACGACAATCTTCATCATTAAAACCAGCTGTGATTTTTGGTACTTTGATTTTCTACAGATTTCCAAAGACATTTGCTCAACTCTGGGCATTTGGCGGTTATTTACGAGAAATGATGACAAACTTTTTGCGACACGCCAAACATGCTATCACCGGAGGGTGGCCATACAATATACGTATACCATAAAAGGCCATGGATCCGACAATTCCCCTGTCACGGACCCTGGAGATTTCATCGTGCAGATCTCCTTCACCACACGGGATGGCTATCTATCTATCTGCTGGGCAAACCGCCTAGCAATTTATCAAAGCTCTCTAGATGGTATGGTCTTTAAAGGAACTTCTGATACGCACACGGCAAACTCTTAAACATGGGGCCATCGGAAGAGGTTTTGCTGCGTAGTGAGGTTATCGGAGATGTAGGAGACAGAAAATTTTGGTAGCGGTGCTTTGAGAATTACTTGTGGGGTGGTTTTCCTTCAAGACTGCAAACGACGAGTTGGAACATCAACGCGAGCATTAACATAAATCGCTTCGATCTGCATTGCAGATCTCCCAGCCCCTTTTCCTCACCAGGGGTTTTCTGAAGGTGTCCTGGCAATCATTCTGCATGCTTTTTTCGGCCGACGGGGATGCTGTCGAGCGCTGTTATCCCGACGCACAAGGAATTTGCGATGTGCATCAGAAGCAGGGCATAGGAATGCACGTACTCCAGATATTGCTACAGATCTCATGAGCCCTGTTTCCCCTCTTCTGGTGTCCCCCCACGGTTTCGGATGTGACAGTGGATAAGCGACCAGATGAAGATGAGTAGGTGGTCAGCAATCTGTATGGGGCGACTGGAGGTCATTTTCCTTGTATTCAAATGGAGGCTTGCTACATATAGCAGGTGAGGTATGAGGGCGCGCGATCAATGTGCGATGATTTTGCGATGACTATGCACTGCTTTATCCCAGTACAGTTGGTGTGGCTTGGTAGGTATGACATGGTAATATCTCAGTTGTAGCAAATACAAAAGCATTGACTTTACATCTAGATGATTGACACACCAAGTCGGAACAATGAAGTGAAACTTGTGCCGATGATGTTTTGTCATGTCTTGATATTTATTCATACTACTCGCTACCTTCGTCGCTTGTTCATATGTATATATACACACACCGCACGAAACAAGACCGGTGAGTTTTGAATACCTGTAGTTCCAAGACTTAGTCTGGGTCTTCTGGTAAAGCAGGCAAGGGCTTCCGAGCATGTGTTAAACCGGGCCGGCCGGATCGTGGCAGTATGTATTCTGCTGCTTCTGCGTCCGATGATGGGGTATATTGTCTCTCGGCCTGCCTTGCTACCATCTCGCTGTATGCGCCGTTCACCTCCTCACCTTCCCCCCCACCACTCGCGGAGTCGCCATTCACACTCGTGGCGGCCGAGAAGTAGTCGTTGGGCGTCATTGCGGGTTCCGAGTCATAGGCCATATCATCTAGACTTGAAGGAGTAGGTGGCTGGAACTCTAAGCCCACAGGGTCTGAGAGAGCCCTTTCGGGCGTCGGCGGCCGCGGCTCGGAATCGGAATCGGTTTCCTTGGAACCGGCTCGACTCCGCTGTTCGGGCGTCTGGCTGGAGTCACGGCCATCGTTGACGCGGAGGAAGTGGCTCGGCGTACCAGTCCTGGCTAGCCCGGTACTAGCAGAGCCCTGTTCGACGGAAAAGCGAGCGCCGCGGAGCTGCGCCCTGGGCGTGGATGGAAGAGTGGGGGAGGCGAGCCGGGACGACGAGGCAGCAGCGAGGAACTGGCTGGGGTAGTAGGCCTCGACGGCAGAACCGGCGAAGCCGCGCGAGAAGATGACGAGGACGAGGCAGCCGAGGAGCAAAACGCTCTGGACGATGGCCATGCGTTTCTGGAAGACGACCTCGTCGGCCAGCACGCCGACGCGCGTGCTGAGGGCTACGATCTCGTTCTCGTTCTGCTCGCGCTGCAACTCGAGCGCGATGACGGTCGACTGCCAGATGTGGTCGTACAGCGTCTTGACCTCGCGCAGCTCGCTCATGACGGTGTTGTTAAGTTTGTCGAGGAACAGGTCGACCTTGGCGATCTGCCGGCGCTCGAGCTTAGCGAGCGCTTCTTGGAGAAAGCGGCTCTGTGACTCGATGTATTGTAGAGATAGGGTGCTGTTCGACTCGAGGATCTGCAGGCGCTTGGTCAGGGCCTTGAAGAATGAATCTTGCACCGTCGGGGCGGAGGGGGGCGGTGCGGTTGCTGTGCTGGTCTTGTTGCGGACTGTAGCTTGCGCGTTGGACGAGGCCTTGGCCGAGGTCCGCGATGAAGGGGGTTTTATCGAGGTCGATGCCGATAGTTTACTTTTGGGGGGAATTTGTATTGTTGCCTCTCCATTCACGGGTGGTGGTGTTGGAGAACTAGGGGTAACGACAGAAGTGCTATCTCTCGAGACGGAAGAGGACGATGTTGAAACACTGGTATCGGAGCCTGTAGGCCGTTCTAGAGTCGTGGTAGCTGAGGACGTAGATCTAGACACATCTGCCGATGTGTCTCTGGTCTGTCTTGCCGTAGTCATTGCGGTAGACATTTCTGGCGTACCAGAAGCCCACCGTTCATCTAAGGTAGAAGGCCGAGGCTCTATGGCATCTACAGCTACTTGGTGCGCTCCATTGCAGTTGTTACGTATTGCGAACTCAGATACTCGGGTGCAGTCGGTACAACGGGCAAATGTGTGCTCGAGATACCGTCCGTCCCAGTAGGGCATCCAACAGCTTCGCTCCATAACGGTGTAGTTCTGTTTCATAGATGCGGTAAGGTTAGCAGCCCGCGCAGGTTCTACGATCTCTGCTTCTTCCAGTGGTTCGCGGACAACCTCAACCGTCGTCTCTGCTGGCGGTTCTTCAACAAATTCAACAGTCTCCTCTGCTTCTTTCGCCGGCTCTGACACGGCAAGAGGGCTATCCTCGTCCCCTTCCAGCTCGGATGGGTCGACTTGCTTCCAAGAATCGAGCATGCGCAGTCCGTGGACACGCAGCAGAGAGACGGGGCAATAGTACTCATTCCCGTAGTGGCTCAGAATCTCGACGCGTAGATATCTTGCCCAGTCCTGCGGGTTCTCGATCAGGAAGGGCTGGATGTCCCTCGAGTTCCGAGCCTGGAAGGTGCCCAGGGTCTTCCACTTATCCAGCTTGACGGGGTAGCGGTCGCTGATGCTGACCCTGAACTGGCGTACCATGCTGGAGAAGAACTCGAAGTTGGCGATGACGACGGTGTCGACCAGGATGACGTCGCTGAGCTCGACGATGAAGAACTTGTTCTTCCGGCCGCACTCCAGCAGCATGTACGAGTCCTTGTTCTCGACCAGGATGGCTGTCGGGTTCTTGGCGGCTGGGCTCGTCTTCTTGACCGTGGCGCCGGCGTCGAAGGACGAATAGGAGAACCTCTCCTTGCAGGTCGTGCCGGCGTCTTTGCTGCGGTAGTATGTGAAGCCCTCGTCGTAGGCAACCACCTCGACCTGTTCCTTGGTGTCCTTGCCGCGCTCGCGCTCGCGCTCGGACGGTCGGGCGGAGGAGGCGATCTCGGAGATTTTGTCCGAGTAGGCGTCGAAGTCGAAGGATATCTCGCCCTCGTCGCCCAGGCTGTCGAAGCCTTCGCCGGGCGCGGCGTCGGCGCGTCCGTCCCTCTGTCTGCGCGGTTTCGCCTCGAGAGCATCGGGGCCGGACTTGTCGAGCATCATGGCCTTCCACTCCTCGAAGGACATAAATGCACCGGTACTCAGGTCCTCTCCCTCGGGGTCGGAGTCGGGGTCGGGATCGGGATCGGGATCGGGACTAGGCGGATCAGGGCTGGCTGGTGCGGTGGTGGTGGTGGTGGTGGCGGAAGCAGTGTCGGGCGTTGAGAAGACGGAGGAGATGGGGCCGGTGGTCAGGCATTGCTGGGGCAGCGAATCGGTTATGTAGTTTACAGTCCGCGACTCGCAGGTGGCAGCGTCGTAGGCTGCGCTCGAGCCAGACTGGGCGGCGGCAGCATCGCGAGGAGCCGAAACGTTCCCATCATTCCCGTGAATCCCCTCACCGACCTCACTTTGGGCGCAGGTGAGGTCTGGCAGAACAAGCAACGCGAGCGAAACCAGAGCGAGGATCCGCGCGGGCGCCTTGACCGATGGCCACATTGTCGGAGCGTGGTGAATCGAGACGGCCGCGGAGTCGGTCAGATCGGTCCATGTGTGGGCGTGACATGTCCCGCAGCAGCAGCAGCGGGCCTGTGGAGGGCACAGTCGTAGACCGATGTAAGGCGAACTGTTGTCATTGATGGATATAGCGAAACCAGGACAGAACGGGTGTCGTGTGGTGTCGTGAGGTGTCTCGCGATTTCCTCATCATGGTTGTCCTGTCCTGTCTTGGACTCCTGGTCCTCTGGTTCTCTGGTCCATCTGTTTGTGCGAGCGACAGATCGCTCCCTCCAGCTGGCTCTCTCACCTCTCCAGGCTTCAGGGGACTCGTCACCTGAGGGACCGCGTTAGTATTGGTGGGGCTACCTACATGTACCCTAAGGTATCTCCAGTTAACATCCATCTACTACTACTGTACCTCACGTGCTCACCTAATTGTAGGTAATTGGACTCAAAATGAGACTTCACAAGCTGAATGGAATTTCAATTACGCCTACCTAACCTAAGGTATCTATCTCCATGATCCCGACGCCACAGCCCTGCTTCAAAAAGCTCATCCGCAATCGCTACGCTGACATATTGTCCCATTACTCTAGTCAGACGCATAGCTGAAAAATCCTGTTTTAATTGTACAATGCGCATTCAACATAGGGTATATCTTTTCCTCCCCGAAGCACAAGAAAGAGAAGAATAAAGTAATATCGGAATACTCAGTAGCCAACTCCCCTACAACTCCTGCGACAGCATCGGAGAAAGAGAGAGAGAGAAAAACCGAAGAAGAGGGGAAAAAGTCGACTTCCAGCCCAGAGTAACGAGAATCTCGCTTATTCCTTGAAAGAATACCGGACAAATAAGCGGTCCAAAAAGTGGGAGTGTCGAATCCCATTAGGTCTCGATTCCGCAAAAGTCTCGATCGCCTTCTGGACGCCGTACCCGCACCTCTCGATGAGGTAGCAAACGACGAAGTAGCCGGTGCGGTTGAAGCCGTAGTGACAGTGGACACCGATGACGGTGTCCTCACTCCAGTTCGCGTCGGTAGCCGCCCTCTTCTTCTGGTCCTCGCGGACTTTGTCCACGATATTGATGAAGCCTGCTACCTCGGCATCGGTGGGCGGAATCTTTGACACGGTGGGGAACTTGTGATACTTGATGCTTCCGCCGAAGCTTTGCGGATCGTATACGGGATCGGCATGGCTTATGTCGATTATGTCCCTGATTTCGTTGCCCCTGAGGCTCGTTAGCTGAACTCTGATAGATGGAGGAGGGGGCGAGGAAATCTAAGGGCATTATGCTTACCACCTAGCCGTGAACATCTTTGGGCAATGCTCCTCATCCACCTCTCGGAGCGTCTTCATGGCTCTGAAAATCCCAGCAATGGGCTGGGAAACCGGTTCTACGCCTTTCCACTTCGCTAGATTCTTGACGTCCCATTTCCCCTCGCGTGAAAGATATTGTAGTTGCCAGCCCAGCGAAAAGCGCCCAGTGATGTGTTCATTCATAAAATCGCTTATCAACCCAGCTAGTATTCGTACTGTTGCCGGCGTATACATCAGGGCGTGTCCAGCTGGAAGAAAAGCGGACTGAACTAGTTTACTCGGGTGCTCTGGCTGCGAAGGAACCTCACTTGTCAGACCGGGATCTTGGTGATCTCCAGGAGTGCTGGGGTCCTCAAAAGATTCTTCGCCACCTGTCATGTAAGGTTTGTTTCGCCTGAAGTCGCCTTGGTCGATCTCTTCTATCGATTGAGGCAGATGCGCTCGCGGTATTGTGCTGGAAACCACCGGCGCCGCGGCCTCACCGAATGCGCTACCTTCCGTCCGGCTTACGCTATCTCCGAGGAGTTTGTCCAGATCCAACCCCTCTGCTCTTGCTTTGATCAAGTTCTCAATTTTCCCCACTTCCTTCGGAGGCGTAACGGTGTCATGGTCACCACCGACCACAAATATTGGCGCATCAACATCCGCCCAGCTAGCGTTCCCAAATAGCCCTCCGATTGGTTTGCTATCGACATAGGTTGGCAATGAGCCCCAGGCCATCCGACGAAACACCGGCGTTCGGCTCTGGCTGTTGAATCTGTCTTGAAGTTCGCGGGCTTCGATATCGCCCCCGGGGCCGACGAAGCGTCTAACACTAGCGCTTTCAGGCCCTCCGCGTCTATCCCAGGCCCGCCACACATTGAATATAAACTCTGGTATCCAGAGGAGCCTGCGAAAATTGCGCACGGCTTTCTCAGGTGGTGGGCCGGATAAAGGACAGATGGCAATGACGCCCATGACATTCATCTGAGCCGACAAAAGGTGGGCAGTCTTCTTACTCGCGATGCTAGCGGCGATCGCGGTCCCCATACTGTGAGCAACCAGCAAGATCCCCTGACCTGCTTCGGTATACTGACTAATAATTGTTTCAATGAGATCGGTGAGGTTTTCAGTCGTGTATGCGTCCCACGCAGTCGGCGCAAACTGAGACCGGCCACAGCCCGGGAGATCGATCGCAAGACATGACGCCGAGTTAGACAGGCTGGTTAAGAGGGGGTGAAATTGCGCCACGGAGCCCCCGAGGCCGTGGATGAAGACAAGGAGCGGCAGCGGGGCCGGATCATTTGGGAGCTCATCAGTTTTGGGGTGGCGCCGATAGAAAACACGAATGGCTGGAAAGGTGATGCCGGACCGCGCAGCCTTGAAGGACTTGATCTCAGAATGATTGCGCAAAAGCGCCGGGTCCGTGGCATCGGGATCTTTCGACCCCGGCACCGTCGTTGGATTCTTGGCCATTCGGTACAGAAGCAATGCGCCGCCTAGGGCCAGTGTAAGCCCTAGGCTGCCAGACCTGGACTCAAAAGGCGATGGAACTGCGAGAGACATAGAGATGGTAAATATTTGATACTATTCGGATACGGAAAACTGGCATGGAAAATCTATGGGCACCGAGCATTCAGATAGGGCGGGCCTCTCCTGGAGAACAGTACGGTGTCGTTGGGGCAGTTTACGTTTGCGGTGCAACTGCATGTGCTGCTTCGAGGAGGCGAGGAGACATTCTGATTGTCCGTTGCTCGAGGATGGGGATCATTGGTCCGCTTTCACTTACTTAGATTGTGAGAATAGCGGGCGATTGTGTCTGAAGTCAAGTGCGAAGGATCGAGCGCGCTTGCTTAAAAGGCTTAGAGAAAGAGGAAGTGAAATTGAAAGTAAGCTTTTGGATTGCGTAGGTTTGCTTGCACCAGGCAGATAGATAGAATGGCCCGGTGAACGTGTGCTACGTAGGCAAGTAGGTATTGAACGGCAGCCCTTTGAACTTCGGTGAGGAACGGAATGTAGGTGATGCCCGATGTAGGTAGCCGGTACACTTCTCTTCAGCTTTTCAAGATATGTCTTGGGACTTGCTAGTTTTTATTTTAAGAAGAGGCGACCAGATGAAAAGGACACTAGGCAGGCCGGCACTTGCTATGGAGAAAACAACGGTGATCTTAAGTCAACGTATAAGACAGGATAGAGGCGGCCTGAACAATTCCAGAGGGCGGGATAACGAGACTCAAGCAGCTGATAAGTGGTGGGGAGTTTAGTAAGTGAGAAGCTGACGACCGGGCCGCTCCCGTTTTTCTTTTTAAGATTTGTTCGTGCCCAATGTCTTGTGTGTTCTACGAGCCTAACGGCAATAATCAGAGCAGAGCGGAGCAGGTTGACGGCGGTCAGCAGAGATTTGGAAGACGGGCAGTTGCGGCGACGAGACGTTTGATTGCGTTGGACAACGGCACGTTTCTGTCCGTGGTAGAACTACACGATTCGTAACCCGAAGGAAAAAGCAAGCATCACGGATCGGTCTGGCTGAGCCTGGCATCCTGGGGGGGCCTGGTGTCGGCATTAAGTCGCTTGGCCACTGTAAGCTGGCGTGCCGCATCCGCACAGAGCATGCCTGTGCCTGTCATTGGCCGCTCGTCGTGCCAGGCGGACCAGGTGCTTGCTTATGCCCCTGCTCGCCTCAGGCGGGCTCAGGCTGCTTAGGTACCTACCTAAGTATGTACCTGGTAGGTGTAGGCGAGCAGGCGAGCAGGCTCGGCGGGACAGCTACCCAGAGGTACATACCTAGGTAAGGTATGCTCTGGAATGCAGAACCTTGCTGGGTTGGCTCCACTAATAAATCTCCTGGGCACCTCAACGTGCCGTGATCTCGGGTACACCATTGGCTTCAACCCTCATTACCAGTGTACTTGTCTGCCAATCACGGTCTCGAAGGTCACCATCGTGGACCGTTCTAGACATGCCCATCTCGCCCATCTCTTGCCCGCTTAGCCAAACCCTCTGAACGTGCTGTGGTTTATCGGTACCTATTGATCATCTGTGTGTATGTAATATAAATGCAGACTACTAGGTAGTAGGCGTCTGTCATTTGCCTGTGATGAATAAGCGTTGGTATGGATTAGGGAGACGTCTTGAATGACTGGCCTTGCGATTCCCCATAGGTACCTAGGTACCTTACCTGTGCGTTAATACGACACAATCATGGAAAACGTGGGATGGCCATGGGATGAGATATCCACCTTACCCCGGAATTCCTACCGGCCGGTATAAAATGCCGACCCCACGCTCATCTCATACATCGTTGCATTCGTTTATGTGAGACACAATGTTGCCGCGAGGATATTAAAGGGCTGAGCGCTGTCTCGAGATGTGTGCCGACTACTTAAGTACTTAGTCACGATGTCATTCGGTCAGCGTTATATGGGTAGCTGCCATTAAGCTGTTTAAACCTTGCTCAAGGCATGGACCGTGAAGTGATCTACTACGTGATCAGTAGGTATGCAACAACTGCTCAGGACAATTATGCTACTGCGTTTCCCCAGGATGACAACACTAGTATTGAAGTAGTCGGATTAGAAACAACCTGGGATGATTGTGTGCCACAAGCCGTTTGAGGTCTTCTAGGTACTTGAAGCGACGACGGACACGGAAATCGTCGAATCTAGCTTTGTGTCAAGCTGCCATATGATTCCCGTGCATGTGAAAGGCATTGAGAAACACATTGTATCATTACCAATTAGCTCCAATGCCCTCCTTCCATCCAATCGGTATGAGCGCGGCCGCGACGTCGTTGATGCCCCTCTCCGTCACCAGGAGATTATACTGCGCCGCAGCGTTCCGCGTATCGAGGATTTCCACTCTCATGCCCAGCCTGCTAATGTGCTGGCGCAGCTCCGCGCTGATCGGGCGAATCTCGGGGCCCAGGCCCAGTACCAGAAGATCTATAGCAGTACCATGCGTCAGCTCCACGACTGGCATTGTCGATGTTCCAGCGACCATCTTCGTAGTATATGCATGTATGCTGGGGCACGCAGCCCGGACGACTTACCTGGACGCGGCCATAGTACGGACAGCGGGCCCAGCGCCTCGTTTGGTATATCCCACTGGCCCTTCGTATTCAGCAACCGATTCTCCCCACGCAGCAGCCACGGCTGCCACTTGAATGCCTCGCCACCGACGCAGATGACGCCTGAGCCATCGTCGATCCTGGCCCCACTGTTGAGCTGGAAGCCGTCCGACATGCAGATGTCGACCGTCGTCGAGGGGATCGGCGTGTTGCCCAATACGTCCATGGCGGCGAAGTCGGTCGGGGGCGGCCCGTCGCGTTCGTTGCCATTGCTCCTACGGGGCGTGGTGTGGAAGAGCGCGGTCTGGTGCGACAGAGGTCTCGTGGTCGATGCGCTTTTCGATGCGCATCCCAGGTACGCAAGGGAATATGGGCTGGCTGTGGCCGTGGGGGGTGGCCGACAGCTAGAGTAGCAATGTCTTCGCACGGTCGCGGCGGCCGCAGCACCGATGGGCCGGGGAACGCGAAATATCGAGGCCATAGCGACAGACGTGTCAAATCGCTGCTCACGTGTGTAGATTGGCTATGGTGATTTGGGCTCGTGGTTAATGCCCACACTCGAGGAATGGCAAGTTGCCATCATGCAATGCGCCAGAAGGAAAAAGTGGGTTGCACGTCATCAGGAGGCATATGAATCAACAGCACGAAGCTGGAGCTCACAACAAGCAATTAGCCTACCTATTCCAAGCTGGCGCCATGTAAACACCGCCGGAACTTCAAAATGCGGCACTGTTATTACTTAAATCGATAGCGATTTTCGTGGGCTATTTGCGCTAGGTATGCCACGGACGAATATTACAGATAGGTATAGTGGCTATCAGAAAGGGTACGACAACTTTTGCAAGTATTCAATTTACTGAACCGTAGGACGTAGCACCAAAACCAGAGAAAAGAGGCTTCCCAGTGGAGCGGATCCATGCTACGTGTTATTTCCAACAGGCCGTACTTTATGTTGTCACTTCGCGATTGGAACGAGGTTTGCGCGTTGGTAGCGTGGATTGCTCGAGGGTATCTCCTCTGCTACTTGATTTGGAGCAGTAGGATTGGATTGAGTTGCTTTCGCCAATCGTGACTTGCGGCACAGTCTCCACGCTTACGGGGAATGGTCGTTCATTACACAAGATGTGGCCATCACTCATGCGCCACAGTAGTCGTCTGAAACGTCCTTTATACCATTCCGATCATCTAGACGATGAGAAGCCCTTAAAGCAGTCAACAGCCTTTTCATAGCCGTTGAGCAATGCAGCCATGACCCTCGCGAACACCAAACCAATGACGAACTAACTGATCCATGCTAAAATCGATTCACCAGTTTATTTCTTCTTGGAACCCTGCTCCTGCTCCTTCAGCACCTTCTTGACGATCTTCTGCTCCTCGATGAGGAAAGCACGGACGACGCGATCCCTGTGGAGAAGTCAGTAAACTGGCCGAGGTCTGTTTGCGCAGAATGTATCGCGCGAGGTAGCGTCTGGTCGGGAGGAAATTCGTACTTGACACAGTTACCGCATCGCGATCCACCGTATGCGCGCTGGACGGTCTTCTTGGGTTTGGAGATCTGGGCGTACTCGCGTGGTCGCAGGGCCGGGACCTGGCAATCGTTTGTCAGTTAGTTTCCGCCAAACGTGTGACGCCGTGAACTGGATAGATGAGGCGCGCTTGAAGGCCTGATCCCCCGTTGTTTCTGATCGAGTCGATGTATCGTCCTGTAGACAGTTCCTCCTCATGCTCTAGCCCTGAAGGTGGTGCAACTTACACCAGGTAACTATAACGCTCATGTTAGTAGTGGGCTTCAGCTTGTGCTTGGGGCGCCTGGATAACTTTCCTTAACACCGCAATCGCCACATTTCGGTGCAGAGGCTGCCTTCTTGATGTGGAGCGAGCGAAGTTGTCCTCCGGGGGTGCGTACGATTCTGGTCTTGTTGCTGACAGTACCTGTCACCATGATATTTAGTAATTTGTAAACCGTCCACTCCTCGACCCAACATAAGTCTGGAAGCAGCAGGCTCCAGACGTCGTAGAGGGCTATGGTGAACTTACGATAGGTCTGACGACGCCGTAGGGTCACTGTTGGTATACGTATTAGCGAACAGAAACACAAGCCAACAGCTGCAGGAATCACAGATTGAACAAAAGAAGCCAACAACTGGGGGAATAGCAGGTTGTAACTGAAGTCCCTGACACCAGAGTGCGATGATAAGAATCCTATGCGGGGCGAAAACTTCCTGCCAGCACGGTTTCTGAACAGCTGCAGGAATAGCAGGGGAAAATTGAAGTCAACAACGGCACGGAGCTTACCCCGATTATCTCCCATGGCGGCGATTGTGGTAGTAATTGTCAAGATGAGGGTGGCGTCGACAGGTTTGGTTGCGTGAGAGATGAACTAGTTTATGGGTTGAGGTTTTCTGGTAGATTCAATCAATCCGTGGGATGGATCTCGCAAACTGTGGGCCGAGCCGAGAGTCACAGCCACAAGACAAAGCCAGCCACGTGACTCGAACTTCATCCATATGTGGCGGAGGTGGAGAAGCCTTGGGGCACCGGTAGGTCTGCACCTAGAACGAATGGTACTTCATGTGGCTAGACCGGAATGCTGCCAGCTCCGTTAAAGTTCCCACTCCTACTGTCCACATGTAGGTGCCTGCCTACATGTACCTACCTAGGTAGGCTCGGTAGGTCGCTCGCGAGAGACGACATTGGCACTACTTTCATGACTTGCGTTGCAATCTTCTCACATCGAAACATCTCGCGTACCATTCATCGGGAGAGGACGTGGCGTATCCCGCAACGCGCCATTAACATTGCTCATCTCATCATCTCAACTCAATCGTTCATCATCGCCATCGGCTCGATTGCGGCAGCCGACCGCGCCCTCCCCGCGTCACATCGCGGCGCGAAAGCGACTCCGTCACCTCGTCGCCTAGCTATTTGCCCCGACCAAGTCCACGATGTCGTCCTTTCCACCCCCTCCGCCCCCTCCGGGCTGGGGACCGCCGCCGCCTCCTCCGCCTCCTCCTGGGCCCCCTTCCGACTTTCTGCCTCCGCCGCCAGGCATGGCAGCTCCTCCGCCCCCTGGCTATCGCCCGACCAGCGACCCTCACCTCGCTAAGTTCGAGCAGAAGAAGAAAGAATGGCTGCGCACACAGCGCAACCGCTTTGGCGAAAAGCGCAAGGGGGGCTTTGTCGAGACACAGAAGGCGGATATGCCCCCAGAGCACTTGCGCAAGATCGTCAAGGACATCGGCGATGTTTCGCAAAAGAAGTACACAAGTGACAAGCGAAGCTATCTTGGTGCCCTGAAGTTTATGCCACATGCCGTCATGAAACTATTGGAAAACATGCCGATGCCCTGGGAGGCGACCAGAGAAGTCAAAGTCCTCTACCACGTAAATGGCTGCCTGACACTGGTCAATGAGATACCTCGTGTCATCCCCCCAGTCTTTCACGCCCAGTGGGCCACTATGTGGTTGACGATGCGAAAAGAGAAGAGTGATCGCAGACTATTCAAGAGAATGAGGTTTCCGCCATTTGACGATGAGGAACCGCCGTTGTCTTGGTCCGAAAATCTCGAAGACGTTGAACCCCTCCAGCCAATTCAAATGGAGCTCGATGAAGACGAGGATGCCGCCGTATATGAGTGGTTCTATGACCCTCGTCCATTGTCAGACACGGAGCACGTCAACGGTCCGAGCTACAAATCATGGAATCTTTCATTGCAACAGATGGCTACGCTACATCGGCTCAGTCGTCCCCTACTTAGCGACAAGATCGACCAGAACTACTTCTATCTTTTCGACCTCAAGAGTTTACTCACTGCCAAGGCCCTCAATGTTGCACTTCCTGGTGGACCCAGATTCGAGCCCCTGTATAAGGACATCGATCCGAATGATGAGGACTTCGGAGAGTTTAATGCCATCGACAGGATTATCTTCCGCTCACCTATCAAGACCGAAGCTCGGGTTGCCTATCCTTATCTGTATAATTCCCTTCCGCGAAGCGTGCATTCGCACTGGTACTCTCACCCACCTAATGTCTATCTCAAGTCTGAAAACCCTAACATGCCAGCCTATTACGTCGACGCTCAGATCAACCCCATCTCCTCCCGATCTATAGCGCCAAAGAATAGCACTGTTAGCCATGAAGATGAAATGTTCGGCGAGGGCAACATGGAGGAGCCTGAAGACGAAGCTTTCGTATTACCTCCAGGTGTCGAACCCTTCTTGGCTGAGGAGGATCTTTCCACAGAAGATACGGCTGCAGCCATTGGCCTCTGGTGGGCTCCGTTTCCCTTTGACCGCAGGTCTGGCCACATGGTACGGGCTCAAGATATACCGCTAGTCAAGCACTGGTATCTCCAGCATTGTCCCCCAAAGCAGGCGGTGAAAGTCCGCGTCTCTTACCAAAAGTTGCTCAAGACCTTCGTCCTCAACGAGTTACATAAGCAAAAGCCAAAGGCCTTAAACAGGCAAGATCTTTTGAAGACCTTGAAGCAAACGAAATTCTTCCAACAGACCACCATTGACTGGGTTGAAGCTGGCTTGCAGGTCTGCCGACAGGGTTTCAACATGCTGAACCTTCTCATCCATCGAAAGAATCTTACGTATCTCCATCTGGATTACAACTTCAACCTGAAACCAGTCAAGACCCTGACGACCAAAGAACGGAAGAAATCACGCTTTGGCAACGCGTTCCATCTCATGCGAGAAATTCTTCGTTTGACGAAGCTCATTGTTGACGCACAAGTTCAGTACAGACTTGGCAATATTGATGCATTCCAACTTGCTGATGGCATCTTGTATGCCTTCAATCACGTCGGTCAACTTACCGGAATGTACCGGTACAAGTATAAACTCATGCACCAGATCCGCACATGCAAGGATCTGAAGCATCTCATATACTATCGGTTTAATAGCGGGCCAGTTGGTAAGGGACCAGGTTGTGGTTTCTGGGCTCCGGCTTGGAGAGTATGGCTCTTCTTCATGCGAGGTATCATCCCTCTTTTGGAGCGCTGGCTTGGAAATTTGCTCTCTCGTCAGTTTGAGGGTCGCCACAGCAAAGGTGTGGCGAAGACCGTGACCAAACAGCGAGTTGAATCACACTTCGACCTCGAACTCCGTGCGTCGGTCATGGCTGATCTAATGGACATGATGCCTGAGGGCATCAAGCAGAACAAGGTTAACACCGTTCTTCAGCATCTCTCAGAAGCGTGGCGATGCTGGAAGAGTAATATTCCCTGGAAGGTTCCCGGACTGCCTGCCCCTATTGAAAACATCATTCTTCGATACGTCAAGTCCAAGGCAGATTGGTGGATCTCAGTTGCACATTACAATCGCGAACGTATCAGGAGAGGCGCCACAGTTGACAAGACTGTTGCCAAGAAGAATGTGGGACGCCTGACACGGCTCTGGCTCAAAGCTGAACAAGAACGACAGCACAACTACATGAAAGATGGTCCGTACGTGTCCTCGGAAGAGGCCGTTGCCATCTACACCACTACTGTGCATTGGCTAGAATCTCGAAAGTTTACGCCCATCCCTTTCCCGAGTGTGTCATACAAACATGACACCAAAATCCTGATCCTTGCCCTCGAGAGACTTCGTGAAGCGTACTCCGTGAAGGGTCGCCTGAACCAAAGCCAGAGAGAAGAACTTGCACTTATCGAGCAAGCATACGATAGTCCGGGTACGACTTTGGAAAGGATCAAGCGGTTCCTCTTGACTCAACGTGCTTTCAAAGAAGTCCAGATAGATATGAACGACAACTATAGCTCGATTAACCCTGTGTATGACATAGAGCCGATCGAGAAAATCAGTGATGCCTATCTCGATCAGTATCTCTGGTATCAAGCAGACCAGCGACACCTTTTCCCTGCCTGGATCAAGCCTTCCGACTCCGAGGTTCCTCCGTTGCTAGTCTACAAGTGGGCACAGGGTATCAACAACCTCGACAAAGTCTGGGAAACAGCCGACGGAGAATGCAACGTCATGATCGAGACGGAATTGTCTAAGGTCTACGAGAAGATTGACTTCACACTTCTGAATCGACTCCTGAGACTCATTATGGATCACAACTTAGCTGATTACATCAGCTCGAAGAACAACGTCCAACTCACATACAAAGACATGAACCATGTCAATAGCTATGGTATGATTCGTGGCTTGCAATTCTCGGGTTTCGTGTTCCAATATTATGGTCTTGTCCTCGATCTTTTACTGTTGGGCTTGAATCGCGCCAGCGAAATCGCTGGCCCTCCAGGAAGTCCAAATGACTTCCTGCAGTTCCGAGATCGTGAAACTGAATCAAAGCATCCCATCCGCTTATACACACGCTACATCGACAAGATATGGGTATTCTTGAGGTTCAGTGCTGAAGACTCTCGCGACCTGATCCAGCGCTTCCTCACAGAACAACCTGACCCCAATTTCGAGAACGTCATTGGGTACAAGAGCAAGAAGTGTTGGCCGAGAGATTCTCGCATGCGTCTTATGCGCCATGACGTGAATCTTGGTCGTGCCGTTTTCTGGGATTTGAAGAACCGACTTCCAAGGTCTGTTACAACTATCGAATGGGACGACACATTTGCTAGCGTTTACAGCCGCGACAATCCGAACCTTCTCTACTCGATGTGTGGATTTGAAGTTCGTATCCTGCCCAAGATCAGGAATCAGAACGACGAATTTCCCATCAAAGATAGTGTTTGGTCTCTTGTCGATAACACTACCAAAGAAAGGACTGCACACGCGTTCCTGCAGGTCACTGAAGAAGACATACAGAAATTCAATAATCGCATTCGCCAAATTCTCATGTCTTCTGGGTCCACCACTTTCACCAAGATTGCCAATAAGTGGAACACAGCACTTATTGCCTTGTTCACCTACTATCGTGAGGCTGCTGTGTCTACTGTCAACCTACTCGATACGATCGTAAAGTGCGAGACCAAGATCCAAACCCGTGTGAAGATTGGTCTTAACTCCAAGATGCCATCGCGTTTCCCTCCAGCTGTATTCTATACACCCAAGGAGCTGGGAGGTCTCGGTATGATTTCTGGCTCTCATATCTTGATTCCCGCTAGCGACAAGCGATGGTCCAAGCAAACAGACCTTGGCGTTACTCACTACCGGGCTGGTATGACGCATGATGAAGAGACCTTGATTCCCAACATCTTCCGTTATATCATACCATGGGAAGCTGAATTTATTGATTCCCAGAGAGTATGGACTGAGTATTCGCAAAAACGTTTAGAGGCGAACCAGCAGAATCGGCGACTTACTTTGGAAGACCTGGAGGATAGTTGGGACCGAGGTTTGCCTCGTATCAACACACTTTTCCAGAAAGATCGAAGCACCCTCAGCTTCGATAAAGGCTTCCGGACAAGGAGTGAATTCAAGATCTATCAATTGATGAAGAGCAACCCCTTCTGGTGGACAAGTCAGCGACACGACGGCAAGCTCTGGAATCTGAATGCCTATCGCACAGATGTGATCCAGGCTCTCGGTGGTGTTGAGACAATCCTTGAGCATACATTATTCAAGGCCACAGGCTTTCCGTCTTGGGAAGGTCTTTTCTGGGAACGTGCTTCAGGTTTTGAAGAATCAATGAAATTCAAGAAGCTGACAAATGCGCAAAGGTCCGGTCTGAACCAAATTCCCAACCGTCGATTCACACTTTGGTGGTCGCCAACCATCAACCGTGCCAATGTCTACGTTGGTTTCCAAGTCCAACTCGATCTCACTGGTATTTTCCTCCACGGCAAGATTCCCACGCTTAAGATCTCGTTAATCCAGATCTTCCGTGCTCATTTATGGCAAAAGATCCACGAGTCCGTAGTCATGGACTTTTGTCAAGTATTTGATCAAGAACTAGAGGCTCTTGGCATTGAAACTGTGCAGAAAGAGACCATTCATCCTCGAAAGTCTTACAAGATGAACAGCTCTTGTGCTGACATCCTCCTGTTCGCCAACAGCAAATGGAATGTCACCCGGCCATCGCTTCTATATGACACCAAAGATGTTATTGAGCCGACTACCACCAACAAATTCTGGCTAGATATTCAACTTCGGTATGGTGACTATGATTCTCACGACATTGAGCGATACACTCGTGCTAAGTATCTGGATTACACCAACGACAACATGAGTATATACCCTTCCGCCACTGGTCTCATGATCGGCATCGACCTGGCGTATAACCTGTACTCTGCATACGGTCAATACTTTCCTGGCTTGAAAATCCTTGTGCAGCAAGCCATGGCCAAGATCATGAAAGCAAACCCTGCCCTCTATGTCCTGCGTGAACGTATCAGGAAAGGCCTTCAACTGTATGCTTCAGAAAGCAACCAGGAGTTCCTCAATTCCCAGAACTACTCTGAGTTGTTCAGCAATCAGACCAAGCTCTTCATTGATGATACCAACGTGTATCGAGTGACAATTCACAAAACATTTGAGGGTAACTTGACCACGAAGCCCATCAACGGTGCCATTTTTATCTTCAATCCTCGTACCGGCCAACTCTTCTTGAAGATCATTCACACCAGCGTTTGGGCTGGTCAAAAGCGTCTGGGTCAATTAGCGAAGTGGAAGACGGCTGAAGAAGTGGCAGCACTCATCCGGTCTCTGCCTATCGAAGAACAGCCAAAGGAGCTTATTGTCACCAGAAAGGGTCTTTTAGACCCCCTGGAAGTGCATTTGCTTGACTTCCCCAACATCTCAATCCGGGCGTCGGAGCTTCAATTACCCTTCCAAGCTGCAATGAAAGTTGAGAAGCTTGGTGATATGATTCTTCGCGCTACCGAACCTCAGATGGTCCTTTTCAATTTGTACGACGAATGGCTGAAGAGCATATCCTCTTACACTGCTTTCTCTCGTCTTGTGTTGATACTGCGTGCTCTCCACGTCAATCCCGACAAGACGAAGTTGATCTTACGACCTGACAAGACCGTCATAACGCAAATGCATCATATTTGGCCTACCTTGTCGGACGAGGACTGGGTCAAGGTTGAAACCCAACTACGAGATCTGATTTTGCATGACTACGGAAAGAAGAACAATGTGAACGTCTCTAGTTTGACGAGTAGCGAAGTGCGAGATATCATTCTCGGTATGGAGATCTCGGCGCCCTCTATGCAACGACAACAAGCAGCCGAGATCGAGAAACAGCAACAGGAGCAGGCACAACTGACAGCCGTGACAACTAAAACTCAGAATGTTCATGGTGAAGAGATCATCGTGACGACCACTTCTCAGTTCGAACAGCAGACGTTTGCTTCCAAGACAGAATGGAGAACTCGGGCGATCGCCACATCCAATTTACGAACTCGATCCAACAACATTTACGTCTCGTCCGTGGATGACGACGTTGAAGATATCACCTACGTCATGCCGAACAATATCTTGAGAAAGTTCATTACCGTTGCTGATCTTCGTGTTCAAGTTGCTGGGTATCTATACGGTATCTCAGCGCCGGATAACGACCAGGTCAAGGAAATTCGTTGTATTGCCATGGTGCCACAAATCGGAGGTCTGCGAAGCGTCCAGCTTCCGCACCAACTGCCACAGCACGAATATCTTGGAAACCTTGAGCCGTTGGGTGTTATTCACACAATGGCTGGTAACGAACTACCATACATGTCGGCAGCGGATGTCACAGAGCATGCGCGCCTGCTGGATACTCATGGTGAGTGGAAAAGGGAAGGTAGCATCACGGTCGATGTCTCCTTTACGCCTGGTTCGGTGTCACTGTCGGCCTGGGCATTGACCCCGAACGGCTACAAATGGGGTGCCGAGAACAAAGATATCGGGAGCGATCAGCCACAGGGCTTCACGACATCCATGGGAATCAAGCGCAAGCTGCTTTTGAGCCCGCGGTACAAGGGCTATTTCCTTGTGCCCGAGAATGGCAAGTGGAACTACAGCTTCATGGGGAGCAGCTTCGCTGGCCTGGAGAAGAAGCCTGTACATGTCAAGCTCGATACCCCGCTCCCCTTCTACAGCGACCAGCATCGTCCTCTGCATTTCCAGAATTTCGCCGAGCTAGAAGACATTGCTGTGGATCGAAACGACAATTTTGCCTAAGCGGCTTGGCAATGGAGAAGGCCAAACGAAAGGAAAAGCTGCCGACGAGTGATTGGCATGGAGTGCGTTCGCGAAGGCATGGCGATGAGATTAGTAATAATTAGCAATAGTGAGGCGTTTGGGGACATTGGGTTACGCTCGTTTGAGGGTGAATGAGATTTTCTCCTGTGTTATTAAAAAAAGAAAAGGATGGTCCTGGGTGTATATTTTGACAGCATGATACGTGGTGCTAAGTTGTACAATAGCGAAGAGCGAGGAACCATATGAGAATGCCATAATTTCAATTGATTTCGACCTCGATGTTAACTTGTTCGCAAACTGCCACATAGCTATTTCGGGTTTGTATTCTATCCTTCCACGATCAACAACCGTGGCATCCTTTGTTTTGCGGGTGAACGATTACATATCTCATAGGATTTCGGAGATTGTGCAACAACTTCTATCCTACTACTCTAGGTAGCTTATGCTTGTGAACTTATTACGATTAACCTTAAATTTCCGAAGTAACATCGCTAGTAGAGCCGAATGCTTTGTCTAACGCCCAACCCATCCACCAGCTTACAGAAGTAATTTGATTCATAAAGTATTTCGCTACCTCGCAAAGTGTCACGGCGAAGAGGAAACTATGAAACACGACCGGCTTTTTTCCGAAGCCAACACCCATTCCATTTTACCGCCATGCTCCTTGCTAAAACTAAGCGTCGTACCTAGACATTAGACATTACACACGCTGTCTGATTTACAGTCTTGTCTAATAATCTGGGTATACTTCTGTCTGTTCCTTCTATCTATTTCTTTCGGCTGTAAGTCAACCATAGATCTCGCAACGATGTAGACGACTTGGCGTAAGTGTGCATTGGCGACCCGAAGCCTTCATTCAAAAGGGCTCGAATGGTGGGTAGGGCAGTTTCCCGTCTTCTTTGTCCTCGTCGGCCCATCGCGATCTCGGATACCAGGTTGGTTTTTCATCCTGGGTAGCCGGATGTCCGGGGAGACGGAGCTTCAAGTTCGGGAGGCCGAACGGGTTTTCCATGCTGCCTATCGTAAGAATAGACGCGAGAATGTCCTCCTGCAATGTCCCCTTCTCCACCTTTGGGCATTGATGCCCGGGGATGGTGATGGTCATCGTTGGGCTCTTTACATTCGACTTGTTGTTGGTGGTGTCCTTCTGCGACTTCTGCTGGTCTTGGGCCTCAGCTTCTTGTTTTCTCTTCTCTCTCAACTTCGCCGCCGCGGCCTCTTGCTCTTCCCTACTTGGCTCCGGGTAGGGATGCAGTTTCGACAGCGAACGCTTCTGGATCTGGGACAGCGGTGCCGGCCCCGATCTTATCGCGCTGGCGCGTACGGGCGCTGGGACAACCTTGCTGGAGACCGAGGCTTGGGACCGCTTCGCGATTGCCGGGGGTATCGAGCTTGCCTGCCAGTCCTCGGTGACAGGCTGTGCCGGGGGGCTTGTGCTATCGGTGGTGGTCACGGAGTCGGCAATGACGGGACGCTTCGGCTGCACCGATGGGCAATTCTGGTAAATGGTTGGGTTGGGCATCTCGAAAGCCATCCATGAGATACCTCGCACAGCGGTGGCCTGGATGAAAGCAGGCGTGGTTAGCTATGGAAAACGCAGGCGGGCATTGGCACCCGAGACATACTTGATCCGCTGCGGCGAGTCTGTAGAGACTGCCAACAGTGCTTGGGCGAGCCCTGACGCGGGCCAACACACTCATCTTGACGATTGTGGTGGAAGTCTTGATTGATCAGGGACCAGGTTGGGTGAGAATAAGTCTTGTTATTGTTGTTGTGGCGAGAGCGAGAGCGAGGATGAGGTACCTAGGTACTTTCACGTTTGCGGTTCTGCAGACCAGAGAAATTCGCATGTGATGATGGCGAGATCTGTCTGGAGGAAGGTAGGTGGTTTCGAAGTGTTCAAGTTGGGAAGTTGCGAGCGTGTAAACGTGCACATGTGCACATGGGTGTCAATACCTAAGATTAGTACAGGTAAGAGAAACGTAGAGAGAGCCGGGAGTCGAGGGAACACCTGCCTTAAATACCCAGAGTCGATGCAGTGCAATGATATAATGAATGCTACCAGAGTTTAAGTGCACAGCCTGTCGAGCTATCAGGCTGCATAAGCTTTTGTTTTATTTTCAAAGTTCACAAGGGGCAGACATGATCGACACGAACCACATCAAGGTACTCGGTACTCACTCAAAACGAAGAAGTTGGGTATACGTAAGCGGGAGGGTCAAACAGATGCAGCGTTGAACTATACCGTGTGCTTGAGTAGCCCGACACCATGTGCTGAGGTCGTGTCTTTGGCTTCCTATGTCTAGGCATCGAATGGTCATGCAAGTGCTCTCTGTTATTGTTGCAGGTTCCCCTGGTTTAGCACTGAGACGCCCAGCATATGATTCGAACCAAGTGGATTTGTTATTTGATATCCCCGTTCACGCAATTAAATACCTATATTGGTTTCCATTTCAACACCGAGCAGCGTCGATGATAAACTCGGCAGCCCTCTCCGCCACTGCATATAGCGCCGGTGTCAAGTGGCCACTGAACTGCAAAGGCAATATAGACGCGTCTACAACCCTGACGTTTTCCGTATCGTAGACTTTCAGCTTGGAATCTACCACGCCGCCCAACTCGCGGGACATCATTGACGCGGTACCTATGGGATGGTGATTGGGCACCACTGGAGAATGGCAGGAGTCAGTCCACATATGAGCATCGATCAAAGGAATAGTTACTCACACGAGTCGCCGATATAGCTAATCCATTGCTCGTCGGTTGCGTTGCGAGGCAGCACATCATCCGTGGGCGAGAGCCTACTGGCGACAAGCTTGCTAGCAGGCTTCGTGCACCAGAACTCCTGCGACAAGCGGCCCAGGCCTATCTGCACATCGGTATCGAAATCGACGAGGAAATACTTGGGGTCAATGGCCGGGGCGTTAATGGCATCAGCAGACGTGAGATGGATACTTCCCCACGAGAATGGCAAGAGCAGCCACACGGCTGAATACAGCGCGCCTCCCGAGAACGCCGTCAGTGACTCGCCGATCGTCACCTTCTTCTCGAAGATCAACTCGTGCTGTGTCCGCAAGAGTTTCTCCACGTTCTCTGCCTTGACGGCGCCTTTGCTAGCAGCGGCCACTTTCCTCGCCCATTCTGGTATTTTGGCTGAGTTGTATGCTTTGATGGCGCATGTCTCGTTGCCAAACAAGTCTTGCGCCGTGGAAAATGTCGCGTACGGTGCGAAACCTGACATGTTCTGTGTGCTGGTGTAGATGAGAGCTGTATTCGGCTGTTCCTGGAGGTATTCTCCTACGCCGGGGAGGTCGATGCGCGTCTCAATTCCGAGTTCATTCAGGAGACTGGCAAGATATGTCAGCAGCAAAACGCCATTTCCTAACGAATATGTGATAAATCGCTGTCCGCACTAGGTAAGTAAGTACCTTGGATTCCCGACGCCAGAGCTCTCGAGGATGAGAGGTGATCGCAATGCGCCGGCGGATAAGATGACTTCAGCGGTAGCCTTCAATCGAACCATTTCCCCGTCAGGAGTGATATACTCCACTCCCTCAGCAACAGCAGTGTGATGAGTTGCTGGGCTATTTGCCCAGGTTATCCTCTTAACTGTACCCTTGATAATAGTGAGGTTAGGTCGGTCTTCCACAGAGTAGTAGTACGACCGAGCCGAGTCAGAGCGCGTGTTCGTATCGCGATCCAGAGTCTGCGGCCAGACACTGAAACCGCGTACACTGCCATTATTAACATCTCTAATGAGTGGAAAGCCAAGTGCTGTCCAGGTATCTGTGACAAGCTCGTGGAAACTGCCATTGATAAGCGAGAAAGGAAAGCCCGTATGGACGTGGCCCTTGTCGCCGTGGCTCTCCAGATCGTATGTAGCGCCTGCAGCCACCTGTGCAGCGTTGGGAACAGTAAACCTTTCGGCCTTTTTGAAGTACGGGAACAGCGCTTCCCAACTCCAACCCTCGTTGCCGAGTGTCTCCCACGCATCGAACTGCGATCTATCGCCTCGAATGTAAGTCATGCCTGAAGCCGCACAGTTAGTGACATACATAACTCATGTAAGGCGGTATCTCATTGTCGATGGGTGGGAGGTTTCAGACTACCGCATACCATTGATTGTGCTCGTTCCGCCTATGGCTTTACCAGCGTGCCACTAATGTTCCAAAGACTCAGTAATTGTGTTCAAACGAAGTGTAGGTGTCTCAACGCCAAAAACCCAGCGACACTAAAAGCTGATACGTACGGGAATTGTACGATTTCCCGCAGCCGGCTGCGGCGTTGTCGAATACAGCCAGTCAATCGACGTATTGTATGGCACAGTGAACAAGCTCGGATCCGTAACGTTGATGTTGTTTCGCACGTCGTCCCCGGGCTCGATTACGGCGACTCGGACGTTCGGGTCCGCGGAGAGTCGGTTGGCTAAAACCAGGCCGCAGGTGCCGGCGCCAGCGACGATGTAGTCGAATGGCTCGCCATGTATTAGCGTAGCACTCAGAGCCGCCAACAATATGTTGGTGGGATAGGCCGAGCCTCTCATCTTGTGTTCTTGCACGCAAGATTATCACTCTTCATTAGTCGCTCGAAATGAGTAATGAGGATGTATTGGGTAAGTTGTGGACGCTCTGCCAGCTAGCTATTTGTATACAGTGTGTTTCCGTCGTAACTACTCGTACCTCATGAGACCCTTACAGAGTACCTGCCTCACTCTGCTCACCTGGTGCATATAATATACCTGCCATTACTGGTCCTAGGTCTGCTCGTGGGCAGGGGCTACGGACCGATAGGATTGAAGTTAGCGTTACACATTGACATTGGGCTTACTTCATACCTTCCTAAGCAGCCGAGGCAAAGTCAAGAAAAAGTGTTCGTGTCTGTCACAGTAGTGGGACCGGGACACGATGACTTTATATTTTAACTCTGCCTCGGCAGCCATGATACTATCGTTTACCTTCTCTTTAAAATATAGTTAGGAGATATCCTTCCTATGCCGCATACCCCTAGGGAGGTCTAGAGTATACTCTCCTCCGGCGTTGAAATTCTAACTAACAAATACCATCGTTAGCTACTATGTATGTATAAATACCGCTATACAGCAGAACCTGGAGAAGATGGGATCCTTCTTGGATTGAAATGTGGAGAAACCCCGACTTTGCTCGGAGCTAATACATTTTGAGGCGGGTGGGCGAGGTGGGTTACGTGGGGTTGGGTTGGGGTATTATTATTGGATTGGACACTTAATTGTGATTAAAATAATGGGGAGTTTGAATAGTTGAGGAAAGGAGCATAATTCTCTCAATTGTTTATTATATCTTAGGATAATCATGAACACACACATGTCTATGAACTGTTGTCTCATGATGATGGTCTCTTAGCGATTAACATCCACTGATACCTTGTTTAGGTCCTTGACACAATAGCAGATCATATTAATTTGTAACAAACACCGATAGAACATGAGATCACAAGATAACAAGCTGGGAAATTCTAAGCTTTCATTATTCGGTACTCGTCAATGCCTGGGTATATGAGCCGGCCAGTATCAGAAGCGCTATATACATCAAAATGCCACGATACGGCCGTTGAACGCTAGAACTTAATCTCTCTCCTCCATAATGCTTGTTGTTCTAACGATCATGAGGAAAGGTGCCTTTAAGATGCAATAAGTACACGCCATGATCTAAGTGCACCCGACAAAGTTGTTTCCGCTGGCCCCCTCGTGGGTGATGGCGTCTTGGAAAAGGCCGTCGGCGTTGAATACGACGCGGTCGGCGCCAGGCGAGCCGCCGGTGTACGCCGCTCCCGAAGACAGGATCGGGAACTCGTACCAAGGGCCTGGATCGGGGAAATTGAAGCCTTCGTAGTTGTTGTACTGGTGAGGGTAGTCATTGCTGCCTACTTGCTCCCCGTCCTCTTGGTACCCGTAACCCTGCGAGACAGCAGCGTCGAGGTCGGACTGCGAGTAGCAGACATCGCCGCAGGTCTTGGCGCAAGACTGCTTCTTCTCGATTGCAGCGCCGGAGACGGTGACGGCAGAGATGGCCGCAAGGACGAGGGGAAGAATCTGCAAAATCAGTCAGGGACCATCGCAAGTATAGACCTCCTTGACTGAAGGGAAATTTGTTCTTACCTTAGATCCGAACATGTTGTAATTGAATTAGCTAGATGGCGCGTGTGCAAAAGGATGTGGATTGAATAGCGGGGGTTGAGTCGGTTGATGATCCAAAAAACAGAAGATGAGGAGGACGAACTGCTGCTTCTTATATACAGTTTGGCAAATATGCTCGCGTGTTCACGAAGCCTTCCGAGAGGCTCCGTGAGAGTTGCACGAACTCCCAACACGGTTCCATACTTGTCCAACCTTATCTCTTGGCCGCGACACGGGGTCGTATCACCGGGCGCCTATGGTGAGACTCTCCTTCGCCATGAGGCTAAGGAGCAAGCGAGCAAGATCCATCTGAAATCGACGCCATGGACGACAATAGACTAAACGACGCCGATCGCGACTCCTACAGAAGCCGTGTGTACGGACCTTCCCAATTGATGCCAAGCCCCCGTCGGCCGGGGCAGCGGTCTACCCTCGAATTTCATATTGGCCCAGCGAAATCTATCTCAGACACCGTCGTCGTGCGCAACAGGGGGAACCACATGATGCATGCAGAGCAAGACAGTCCATGACCCTGAGATAAAGGGGAGATTGCTTTCACAAGATTTGTTTCTCGCATAACAGCCATAGAGAGAGACAGAGGAACAAACCAGGTCCTAAGACAACGCGCACGACGGACTGTTTCTCGGCTCTGATTGGCGGGGGCCAGTCTCCATATTAGCGTAAAGTCACGCCTGATCGTCGTGCGCACTTAAGATCTACCTTCCTATCGCGCAGGGGATCGGCCTATAGTCAGGGTGTCAGGTATGGTGTCGCGGGCTCGGCGGGTGTCGAGAGCTGATTGCGCTGGCGTCGAGGTTGAGCACGCACAACTTGGACCATGGAAGAGGTCGAAGCGTTTATTTGAATAGGCAGAACCACCTCGAACCGCTGCACCCCCCTAGATGGCAGTGTTGACAAGGGGCATTCATGGCAGAAACAGCCTTCGCGCGCACTTTCATTGATATTGTTATGGCCGCGCTTATTGTCACTGACCAGCTCGATGGGTAGCTCATGGCGAAGTCATGTTGGTAATCAAATTACCTACCAACACCATCAATCAACATCCCGCCGCGGGGCACATATAAAGCACTGCAAGCACACTCTTTACGCACGCTGCTCACATGAACGATGTGCGCGACGACAAAATTTTAGGCACTGGGCTGTAAAAAACAAGCGAATCAACTTCAGGGGTATCATGGGTTATATTGAGTTTGCTATGTAGGCATACAGCGTAAGACTATTTTATTATTACTGTGAAGTGGCCAGGTGAATCATCTCTTCGTGGTACCTCGATCCAGAAGTCGGAGGACCAAAGTGGGTAGTCCAGCCCAGAGATCACACTCTCATTACCTTTTCTATTGCTTCTGAGAAATCATCATCTCCTCGTTTTCCGCGATGGGAGCTGGACGGTTAACGCTCTTGTTCAACTCGTTTTCCCCCACCACGCTAGCATCGGTACCACCCAAGCCAGCAGGGGTCAGGTGGAGATCCTGGTTCTGACTGAGAGCGTACTCCTCCTTGTCGATGTGGCGGAAGGTGAAGTAAAAGACGACAGTGAGGATCCCACCAGCAATCGCTGTGCCGCCGAAATCCCAGAGCAAGTGAGGGTCGGTAATGACCGAAGACGCTGCAAGACCAATGGCGTAGGCAATGGCGGTGTTGAACAGGTTGATGGCAGACACGAGACCCCGCATGTTGACAGGAGCACGCGAATATGCAATGGCATAAGCGGGCACATTGATGAACAGTTCCGAAATACCTCCAATGGCGTAAGGAATAGCCATCCACCAAATGGAGATAGGTGCGACACGATCACCAATCTGACAGTGGCTAGTCGCCATGTTACCGCATGGCGACAGTTTGTAGGCGTAGTACTGAATTAGGGTGTAGCCGACACCACCAAGGGTCGACATGGCAAGGCCTGTGGTGATACGAGCAACAGGACCGTAGTGAATGTTCAATTTCCGCAGCGTCGGGTAGAGCACATAGTTGAGAACTGGCGCAGCAGCGATGATACTGAGCGAGTTGAAGTTGGAAATGACATCGTTGGGAACGCCGTCAGTCTTCAAGGCAGTAGTCAAGAAGTTCGCAGCGGAGCCGATACCATTGTCGTTCAGGAACTGGATGGGGAAGAACGAGAAGATACCGGTAGCTTGGAACGTGCGGCGGACGTCGTCAACGAAGGCATCATTCCATTGGGTTTTGATTTGCAGGCCAGCCTTCTCAATCTCGCTAGGCTTGGCCAGGTCCCAGAACCCTGAGCGACCAATTCGCTTGAGCCCTCCTCGTCGGAAAACAACTCCAAGTACACGGAAAACGTTCAACAGATCACTTCCTCCAGGCGGGTGGAGAATCAGACGCTTGTAGAGGAACCATAGCAGGATGGGCAAGGGGAAGTAGAGCAGGAGCGGCAGGAGAAAAGCAAGCCACCAGCCAACATACTTCTCGGCGTACGAGGTGGCGACACCGAAGAAGCCACCAATGTTGATCAGTAGGTAAAACCACAACATGACCCGTTCTGTAGTCGATTCAGGATCCTGAATCACGCGCTCACCGCTGGCCAGAGTCTTCACTGTGGGGACAGTATCTGTGACCTGATCGAGCAGCAATGGCGAAACGTTGGGCTTGAACATGGCAGCACCAACTGAGAGAACGTAGACAGAGATGAAGTATGGGGCCTTGGCGGTACCATTCGCGAGCAGTTCCTTTGAACCAGCAGCAATCATCAGAACGTGGGCCACACCGAACACGCCGACACCGTAGCAGATGATCTTGAAACGACCGAATTTGGCATCGGCAAGATATCCGAAGATGAGGGGAAGACCATATGCCAGGAAGTTGAAAGATTGTCCCACGGCGTTGGCGGTGACGGTTCCCAGGCCCAACGCACCGGCGGTCTGCTGATCACCCGGGGTGTTGGGCGGGGCACCAAATCCATTCCCACCTTCAGGAACTGTGGGGGAAGTTGTCAGTCTCTAAAACTACATAGATGATGGGACGACCTCAAGACAATTCTGGTGGTTGAAGCTTGCGAGGGTGACATACGAGGTTGGTTCACGAAGTTGGAAATCAACGGTTGTACGCCGTAGAATGAGGCACGCTCGCAAAATTCGACGATGCAAATAAGGTAAGCGACAATGGGGAGATTGCCAGGAACTCGGCGTAGTGTTTTCAGTTCCTCGTCAGTCGGCTTCCCCTCGTAATCGGCCTCCATCACGGTAGGGTCCAGGAAGGCATTGTGCTTGTCACCGGTAGGAGTGTGTGACATCTTCTCGTCGCCCGTGGGCACACGGTCGAGGTCGCTGGAGCTGCCCATCGTGAAGTTGTGTCGCACAAGAGCGGGCTTGGCAGACGTGTTGATGATGAACGCAATGGACACGAGTGTGAGGGAGCAAGGAAGGGGAACAGAGCGGACGGAGGGGGCACGCGACGACTTTATGCAGAACAAGGAAATTCCCCAAAGCGCAAACCGCCTTGCGTGGAGTGGACGGGTAAATGACCAGGGAGGTACTTTCCGTATGCACTCCGCATCAGCTAACTTACGTTTGTACTGTCCTCGTACATAGTAGCACGGGGCCACGGGCAGAGGGGGCGACAGGCCTGCGAGGGCTTGCGCCAGGGGAGGTTCGGGAGGTACTCTACCCTCGCCTACCTATACGTACATCTACATGTACATATATGATTTGAATGTAAGACATCAATGACCAAACTCTAAACTGGCGGGGCTGATAGCAGGCGAGACAGGCGAGAGGTAGGTACATAGTAGGAGGTTTGCTAACGTGATAATGCACCATACACTAACGCACGTAGACAGTCCCGAGTCTAATCCTGGGTAGGCAATTCATAAAGATCCGAAAGGCTAGCATTCTGGACATGGCGAGCATCTCGCATGGCACGGAAACGGAGCTCGACGGGGCCACCACATATCATGGTAGACAGACGACCAGTCAGCGTGCTCCCCGCCGTTATCTCGGCATGGAACGATGCGCAGGGAAATGCAACGATCCCGCACAGTTCAGGCCCACATGCTGCCCACACTGCGGCTAGGGGCCCGAGTCGTCTAGGCCGAAAAGAAGCCGCTAGAGGCGAGAGGGTCGAGAGGGTCGCTCACGGCTCACCACAGGGCTTGCTGCATGCCTGCTCGCCTGCCTCAGCTGTGCGGTACGCGCAGAAGGGTATCGAGGTAGCTCTTGATGGGGTGGATGGTGGGCAGATCGAGGTGGCACCGGCTCTACTTCCCGATTAGGTAGGTGATGGTTCATTTGATGATGATATCCCCGATCTAGACTGGCTCGGATGGCTCGAGTGGCTTCGACTGGCTGGAAACAGCGGTCGAGATAGCCATGGGTTGTGTGCTATGAATCCTGGTCCGGGGACTGGTTTAGTCTGCATTGCCAAGGAGAGGGCTCGTAAATTATTTGGAACCCTTCCTCGCCTTCGTCTGCTCGCGGTTGTGTGTATTACAGTATTTGTATATACAGTACCGCGAGAGTACAGCACATGCCTCGCATGGCTCGCGTGCTTGCACGAGGATAGATAGGGCTATGTATCGGCCAATGGCCGCTCAGGTGGCGATCAGGATTCCGAGCTGGGGCGTTCGAGGCGGTTCTTTGACCGAAGAACCTGACCAAAGCAACAAAGGCGAGTGGCCAGTCTCGTCAGCTCTGGAGACGACCCCAGCCTATCCAGCACCGCAGGGGGCGAGAGGGGGCCCAGTCAAGGGCCAGTCTCTTTGACATCTCGAGAGCTACGGAGTACTCGTACAACTAGGCGTGCCTCCCGAGCCTCCCTCGCGTGCTAGGGCAGGACCGACATTCCTGAACGGCGCAGTCATCAGCGCGAGATAACGCAGGCACGAGAGAAAAATGGTACAGTTGGCGATTGTCAAGCTTCTGCCAAGTCGGGTTGCTGCAGCGAGGCTGCGCGGCGGCCGAGACAAGCTTCTGCAAGCTTCTGCAAGCTTCTGCAAGCTCCTGGTGCGGCCGGTGTCATCTGCTTTGTGCTCGCACTAAGGCTGAGATGGTCTTAAAAGGTCTTGGTAGTCGAGAGTGAGAGTATATGTAGGCGACCTGTAGGCATACGATCGAAAGCCATCCCCATCTGATGGCAGTCGACACGAGGCCATCACGACGATAGACACTCTGAGTCTCTGACCATGGGTTCCACGACGACTAGCCCCTCTCCACCCTCTAGTTCGTCTAGTTAGTCGCTACCTACTCGTAGGTAGGCAGTAAGACGCAGCTCCGCTTTCAAATACGGGTCTTGACGATAGAGCTGCTCGGAGCTGTGATGAGGGAAAATCAAGAGACGGATCGAGAGTACCTAGGTACTACTTACCTAGCCAGAAGGCAAAGAAGCCCCACCTCCATCGCGTCCGGGCTCTCCCAATGGCCAGATTGCCTACGGTAGACCCCGGCAAGCACTACATTAGGTATGTAGGTAAGTATCTAACCATGGAGCCGAGGCAGCCAAGAGTGCCAAGCCTCCTCAACCTTAGCTTACAGTACCCTGGTCCCCCTGTCCGACGCTAACCTTGCCCCCTTGGAACTATCTAAGGCTTGGGGGAATGTTACCTCACATTGTGAAGCTGAAACATATAAGTAAGTAAGTACCTACCTACCTTAAGTATCATTATTGTGGTGGAAAACGCAGCGTGTGCAAGAAGATGCGACATATCTAGCACCTAGTCCATATACGCTCAGCCATGGCGCCTATTTCCATGAACAGGAGCCTGATCTCTCTCGTCAAATGGGACTCTGCTGTGGGAGAGTGGAGGACGGAGGACGAGATGCACGTTTAGCATCGAATTGGCATCCATGATGGGGTACAACGTAGCAGTGGTTGATGTAGCTAGCACCTTGGCACCTCGGCACCCAACTTCGCCAACGTCTTGTCCGCGTGACTAACTACAGCTCATAATCCCTCACTCTTCTCCTTCGTTAATTAGCTAGCTTACCGACTGCCTGGTTCGAAGCAAGCAAGCAAGTGAACGTGATACCACGAAATTCCCTCCCATGCGAACCATGGTGTCGACCTGCTAGATCGATCCTTCGCAATCTTTGTTATCTCGAAAACAGGGGCCCTACTCATGCACCTGCGACTGTTGGCAATACCTACTACTACTTAGCACTATCAGGTCGGAGGTCGCCGAGCTAACGCCATTACCTGTTCTTTAATTCCGCTATGCGCCTGGTGGGAACCTTACGTTTCTGACATGCAACGTTCGTAACGACGAGCTGATAGCTGATTGATTCCTCACGGCCCCCTCAGTCCTGCGCTCTGCTCTGCTCATGGCAGGCGAGGCAGGGAGGAAACACCAGTGATTGGCCATTGGAATAGGGACGTCTGATCTACGATGGGACAGAGTATTCGTATGTATGGAGGATGCCTTGATTGCCTCGATTGCCGCCGATCACTTCCTGCGCAAGCCAGTATGATGGGTATCACGAGGGGGATGACCGCGAGTTAAGATTGGCTGGAAAACGGAGTAAGGGTCCTAGGCAAGTCGAGATCCCGTACGGAACCCGTACCGCGTATGTGCAGTAACGCTGAAGCGAGCATGGAAGCTGTATGGAAACATCCGTGCCTCTCGCCCCCCTCGCTCGTCTGCGGCGTGTACTCTGCCCCCCTGCCTCACCTGCTCTCCCCGTGAATCCTACGAGTTGACCAACCCTCGCCCCTCCCAATCCTAAAGGACCCTGACACGTGCCGAACCTGCGTGACTCCCTTAATTCTCATGTCAGCTTTGCCCGAAGGAGGGTCCGATGCCATACGGCTGGCTGCACGGCTCTGCACAAACCAACAGACTGGCCCATGACTGGCGGCTTGACTGAGAGCGGGATCTACGAGTATCACGTATCAGGTATGTAGTCGCCGTCACGAAGATCGTGATCTGATCGACTACTTCAGTTTGGCCTGATCGATCACTGCACCATACATGTAGCCTTGAGAGCGGAAATGGTGCAAAAGCCACGTTGATCCGATAAGAATGCAGAGACTAACAGCACGTAACGATGGTAATATGGCCAGTAATGGAACGACGACATATTGGAAATATGGGCCAAAGGTCGGTACTTGAATCCCATTCCCTCAAGTTGACGTATAGATGCGCTTCCGCGAAAAATGAGTACATCCTGTAAACTTGTCCCTCCCATGAGAGGACTTCCCTTGCGTACAAACTAAACTCGATAAAAATCTTGGGCGATTGATAACATCACTTTAGTGACGATGGCTTGCTACCGAGGAAGGTCGAGCAAGGTCAGGATAGCACTCGTCAACTTCGCACTGTAGCACCTGGAGTGGATTTCCCCAGGACCTGAGGACGATGATATGTGCTGATACATTTGGTATGTACTGCACCGGTACTCTAAACTAGAGAGATAGACTAAGCGCCCGTGCTCGAACCTAGACAATTTGAGCAGCGTGGCACGCGAGTCTTCGAGTGCCCCTATGGGTTGAACCGATGGCCATCTATTTCCCCAGAATAAAGGCATCTTAATTTTACGTCACAGAAACTCACGAGGGGGGCCCGGGGGATGCAGCTACTAGTAATTTAGTCGAGCGAACCGGCCGTTCGGTTAATAAAGTTTACCTACAGTACCTAGGTGTGCTAGGTACGAGTAGGTAAATAGTAGTTGAGTATTTTTAGACAAAGCTTACCTCCCCGCCTCCCCTCATCCCCTTGCTCTCGCCTTGCCTCCTGCTTGTGGTAGCGATTGAGGCTAGTGAAGCTTAGCATTGAGAATCCCATGTTGATAAGAAAACCACGCCACTGCATCTTTTCTGGAGTCGCAAATGAGATCCAATTTCCAAACTACACTCGATCTTGTGAAGACTTAGCGGGCCACATGTATGGTTTATTTATAGTCACGAGCACAATACAACATGCGATACACCTGCTGCCGCCTGAATATGCACCTATCTATTCAATGCTCTTGATATATCTTTCTGGTGGAGAAGAATCTACAGATGGCTTCGTCGACAACTGCAGTCGGGGCTCCCGCTTCTGCTCCTCACGTAACAGCGTGGTACACACCCGCAATTTACCGAGCATGGTTTATCTAGACGTTCCCTTTTCTGTCTCCAGCTAAGGAATTATGCTACCAAGTGGCCAACCAGTCATGATTCTAAATATCTCCAACTCAGGGTCGAAATTCTTCTCCCCGGAGACTCCCATGTCAGCAAAGAAACCCTTCGAACCATTCCATTACCTCCCCTCGGGGGTTTTTGAATTTGGCCGTGTTTGCGATTGGCGAGGCCGCAAATCGATCCTGATCACAAAGGGACGCAACGACAAACGCAACAGCCTATAGGGTGGTTCAGTTTATCATGATCAATATTTGCAATTCTGGACAGGGTGAAAGACGGCATAATTGCAAGATTTCCATCATGGAAATTCATTAGAAATGAGGCTTCATCTCTATCAACGCCGTGCGGCGCTATACTACCCACCGCCATACATGATAAACCCTCGCGATCAGTCTATTGGATCGAGCTTCCCCCGACGCTTCCTATCGAACACGGATGCGGCTGTGGCTGCGAACAGAAAGAATCACTAGTATGCACTTTCCGGGTATCCGATCTGCGGGTTGGGTTACACTACTTAACATTCTGACGAATGGCAACCGGTCTTGTTGCTGACGCTCGGTTTCTGCGGAATTGTTGGTTGCTCTTTGTCCTACTCTACAGGAACGATTATGGAATTACCACCTCCACGGTGTTAGTGGTACCTTTGTATGTGAGTGTTTGCCACCATAGATTACAGTTATGGCCCTGCGGAATCAACCATATCGTTTTAGCATGCACATTGTCCCTACTGACGACGAGTCTAAGAAGCGTCGTGTTGTTCGTTTTGTCTTCGCCTCGCTTAGCGAACTATACACCACCACTATCAGCTAGCCTTCATCCGTAGGATCTGATTGTCGGGACTGTTTGGCACATGTTCAACCTAGTATTGTTCATACAAGCCAGTAAGCCACCGCAAGCCACCTATGGCGATCTTCATGTATAAGTTCTGCCAGTTGATCTGGGAGGGATCGATCGCAAGGGTCTCGCGGGCCGTTCGTTCCAGCATGTGGCCCGCGGTGTGAAGATTAAATGAGAGCGCCCTTCAATAATAGACACTATCTATGTTGACCCTTCAAAGACCACCATAAATATAACTCAATGAAACATTAGCCCTACTATGCGAGCTATATACTTATTTCAAGTTAGATGCCTGTTATAGAACTCGGTGGATTGTACATAGAAACCACCTGGCATGTTTTGTTCCAGCTCAAGTCTTCCGATTTATATGGGTACATAGTAGAGGCTATGGGGCGCTCTTAATCCAAAAAACAGCTGAACTGCGTTGCCTAGCAACCAACGGCCTAGACACCACGAAATGGTGCTCATGTTCAATCATTATGGCAAGACAAGCTTAGACCATACCTACTGATAACCCCTCACCTATGCACGTAATACTTATGCAGCGTTGTTCATTTCGCCACAGCAGACTTTGATTTGGTTATAGACATGGACTTTGACAGTTTTTTACACCTCGCTTGACTGTTTCTTTTACCCATGAGGGCTCGGAGGGGTAGACTTAGGATTATGCCAATTCATCTGTCACTGTTACTACTATGTATGTAGTTACTGCGGGGAAATGGCTCAAAAGACTTTGAATACCAACAGTCTCATTTTTTACTTTTCATGTTTTACTTCCCTGCTGTTATATCTGGACAATCAGTTGTCCTCGACTTGCGCTGTTGAGCTATTTGTGACAGTGTACGTGCGCAATCCATCTTCGCGAGGAATGTCGGCCCGCATAGGAGGGGCTTTGAATATTTTATCCGACTACTCTCGCCAGTTTTGGTCTTTCCTGATCTTCTGCATCTACAGCACTATCCCTCGTAGGTCGTCTGGGAACATCCGATTCGAGCCAGTCAGTAGCCGCCATTCGATGCAATGGTGTTGCTACCATTTCTCGCTTGTTTGCAACTTGTCTGCACCGTATTGGTCCCGCTTTCCTAGCGACCCTCCAATTATGCGGTCGTGAGGGGCAACTTCGGGGCCTGTGTCGTCTGCAGTGAGAAACAATAGTGCGATGGAATAGTATGTGGCCAGTCACAACTCGAAACAAGGGGATCTGGTGGTTGTGGAGGAATCAACCATTACTGCGGAAAGCAAGAAGCTGTCGAGAAACCCAGAGCTTGAGTTTAGCTCTCATCCAACATTGTGTGTGTGTGTGGGATGTCTTGCTGCATGCCAGTCTCGCCAGTGTGTACCTAGCGGGCCTAGGGGGCGAGGGGGGCTAGGTAGGTAGAGACCTAGATCGGGGGCCACATTGTTGTCGTGGCGCCTAAGTAGGTACCTACCTAGGTAAGTGTGCTCGCTAAGGGATGTAATTGGCGGGAGGCATGGCTGCTGTGGAGAGCTGCATGGGCTGGGAGCTGTCAACCTTGAAGTCTATGTCGTCTGTCTTGTGTGTCACACTGCAAGCGCCGAATGAAGCTTGGTGTCAACAATCCAACTCCACTTTTTTTTATTTATTTTTCGTCTGCCCAAAGTAAACATATCTCCACCCTTGCCGACTCACACCGCAACGATGCCTCTTTCGGTTGAGGGTGGACATGCCCATGCCCTTTTTGATCTGTCCCGCCTGTCCAACCAGCCTTAACTGTGCGAGCAATTCAATCCCATGTTGTCTATGCAAACATCGATGCTCGAATACCAGTACTAGGCGAGTAGGTAGTATCACTCACTGCCCACCGACGACGGAGATATCTGCTGCGGAGCTGCCTCTCAAACAGGCTGTGTATTCGCTGCCGAGACTCGATGAACGCCAGCCTATCTTCGCACTTGACAGTGTCACAGCCACAATCAGAACCACCCTGCGGGCGCCTGCCGGGACGCAAGTCATCTTCCCAAGCCCAGACACATGGCTTGCCGGTGATACCCTTGCTTCCGCCATCACGATACACGAAGCCTCCGAAGTCTTGCTTCTTTCGAGCGTTGCACACCTGTCGCTGCCATTCGAGGGCCCAGTGCCACACAACACCTCCATAGTGCCTCGGCGGTGAGCGCTTTCCCATCATGGGCGACCGACCGCCGCCGCCGCCGCCGCACGGCACAACCCCTCGGCGCTCCAACTCCAACCTGCCGCCCGGCAAATACGACATATTCATAATCCCTCCACATTCGTCGGGTGCAGGCTTTCTGTACCTGCCTTCCCTCAAGCCGAACGTGAACAGCTTTGCAGCAGGCTTTGCATCGGCGCTTGTGCTGGTCGTGCTCTTTCAGAGCATGGCCCCAGCCTTCAAAGTATGGTACAAGAACTTCCAAGGCATGGGAAACATGGCCATGCTACTGCTGGTGGTCGCTGTTGGTGTTGGAGCTTGGGCTCTGGGTAGGACACAGAACGAGGGAACACCATCATCAGGCAACAGGGGTGACTCCCGAAACTCGTGGAACTACAATCCGGGCGATAACGGACACTCAGGCGGTTCCTTCCCAGGCTCAGGCCCGACACCCACTTCAGGGGATCCTGATCCTGATGGTCCGCCGCCACCGCCGCCACCGCACGGCACACCTCCTCCCCGGCGATCTGGTCGCACACCAAATGGTGCTGGAGCTGACAGGTCAAAATCATCCTGGCACGATCGCCCCGAGGATCATTATCAAGAGCACCCACGGGAGCGCTCCCAACAATACCAAGAACGGCCTCGAGAACGGCCCCGAGAACGATCCCGACCACGATCTCAAGAACGACCTCGAGAACGATCCCGAGAACGATCTCAGGAACGATCTCAGGAACGATCTCGAGAACGGCCCCAAGAACGACCCCAAGAACGGCCCCAAGAACGGCCCCAAGAACGATCCCAAAAACGACCCAAAAAACGAGCTCAAGCAACGCCCCAAGAGCCTCCTACTGAGTCCCCTAAAGCGCAATCCAACAAGCAACCCCGGGAACCACCCAAGAAGCCACCCAAGGAGCAACCCAAGGAATTCCCCAAGCAACCACCTGATGAGCACCCCGAGAAACCGCCTGCAGAACCGCCTGCGGCACCACCCATAATAAAACAGCCCGTGGAACAGCCCGCGCCCGCAGAACCACCCATAAAACAACCCGTGGAACAGCCCGCAAAACCACCCACAGAGCCACCCTTGGAACAGCCTTTGGAACAACCCGCAGAACCACCCAAGGAGCAGCCTAAGGAAACACCCAAGGATAGTCCAACTCCAGCTGCAAACACGAAAGGAACATGGGAGAGGGCACGGGAGGAGACTCGGCGGAAGGAGGAGGAACGCAAAGCTAGAGAAGCCGAACAACGCAAGAAAGAGGAGATAGCTAGGCGCATTAAAGAACTACGCGAGAAGGAGGCAAAAGAAAGAGCCAGGCGTGAACAAGAAGCCAGGGAAAGACGAGAGAAGGAAGCCCGTGAGAGAGAAGAACGCGAGCGCGAGATCAGAGACAGGATAGAAAAAGAGGCTCGTGTGAGGGAGGAGCGAGAAAGGGAGATCAGGGAGAAGATAGAAAAAGAGGCACGGGAAGCCCGGGAGAAACAAGAAAAAATGGAGCGGGAAGCCAGAGAAAGGGAGGAGAAGGAGGCGCTTGAACAAGAGAAACGGGAAAAGGAGCAGCGTGAACGCGAGCAAGAAGAAAAGGCACGGAAGGAGAAAGAACTGAGAGAGAGGCGGCTCCAAGAAGCCAGAGAAAGGGAACTTCGTGAACGACTCGAACGTGAGAAGACCCTTCGAGAGAAACTGGAACGAGAAGCCAGCGAGCGCGAGGCCGCCCGACTGAAGGAAGCTGAGGCGGCCAAGGCGGCCGAAGAGGTGACAACGAAAGCGAAGGAAGCAGAAAGTATCCGGAGAGGTACATACGCCTTCTCCTCTGTGGGAGAGAAGACAAACCCCTGGCCAAATGGGAAACCACCTATACAAACCCCTCCTCAGGCCAGGTCCTTCAAGGCTCCTAGTGTCGCTCCGAGTGCAGCTTCGAGTGCAACTTCGGGTGCCACTCCAACAGCTACCCCGAGTGCTGCCCCGAGTGCTGCTACAAGCAGCGCTAGACGGCCCCCGCCCCCTACAGCCCAGTCATTCCGTGGCACCGACGATGACGCATATTCGTATCGCCCCTACGACCAGCAGTCAAGAACACATACCCGGAGAAAGTCGGGCGAAACGGTCTTTACAGAATCTTCGTACGCACCATCTCAGTCCACCTCTAGGTCAACACCACCGCCGTCCATGCGAGGGCCGTACTCTACCAAAGACCCAGACAAGATTGTCATCAAAGCAGTCTACGGCTTTCTTAACCAATTTTCGAAAATCCCTGCTTCCCAGCTGTTGTCTGGCGTGGGCCATGTTACAGATGGACTCATTCTACGCATAACTACCGAAGGTCTTTTTATTGACGACGACGTTCGCGGTGTTCCCCAACGAGAGTGGGATGTTAAGGCTTGGACCCTCAAACAAATGGAGGCGTGGTGCCCTGCTCACAACACTGCTGATTCCAACGCATCTCCCCGAGTTCCGAACAAGCCGGCGGCTTCCCGCTTCAAATTCTCAGCGCGTGGCCAGCAAAAAGCGCTTGTGGGCGAGGATGCTGATGGGTACTTGACAGAGTTGCTGCACGCGTGTAAAGACGACTGCCGCATGATACCCCATGGAGCATCGCAAGCCGGCGACTGGAAGACCCGTGGCATGCACCTGTTACGTGCCACCATCAGAGACCAGGAAGGCAAACGCTATGTGTTTGTCATTGGCGAGGAAGAGGGCTGGAAGGTGGCTGTCGGCCTACAGCGCCTGCGAAAAGGAACTCAGATTCGTCAGCTTGGCGTGCAGCCCATGTCCATGGCCGAAGCACGCGGCGCTTTCGAAATGCTGGGTTGGTAACCGGGAGAGTGGTGCCAATCAGGCCAAGTCTTTATGCCCTCCAGCTGGAATGTGGATGAATGGGATCTGTATCAATGCCACACATTCCAGGCACGTAAGGCTTGGTCAAGTAACAAGTTAGTCCGACACGTTTGATTTGGTTTGATTTCAATGCAATGGCGAGCAAGGCAGGTTAGGAGGCGCAGGCGGGCTCGACAGATACGAAATGCATGAATGGATCAGGCGCATGTGGGGCAGGGGGTAGATGCTGTGTTGGAATAATCACATATAACTAACTACTATAAAATCTGCTGTTCACAGGTGTCACACCGACTTCGTCGACCAGGCCGTGCTTACTTTTCGCTGTAGTTGGGCCCAAAGTCTTTCGATACTACCTAGGTAGTGGGCTGTCTGTGATGCTTGAGCTTGGCCCCGAAGGATGATCAATTAACCCGCAAGCTACTAGTAGCGGTATGATCAATTGCCTACCTATGAATCAAGGTCTAATTTCCAGGCAAGGGATCCAATAGCTTTGTGTATGCTTGCATGATCTACCTACCTAGGGAGGTACCTGGGAAGAGGTAAGCAGGTAGAAGGCAATCAGCTGATGGGAAAATCATGGTTAGGGAGAAAAGCTGTTAGTGATAATCACGATGGCAACTTTCACGTGAATGATAGGGAGTACGGAGTATATGGCGGGATTGTTAGCACTGTACTGATGCAATGGTAAAGTCCGATAGAGAGAGGAATGGGTGAGCTGCAATGTAGAGTCGGACTACGGGCTAGAAAACGAGGGGAACTCCGATGCCACTGCTCTCAGGAAATGATCTCGTGTTGCCATTTTCCTACACGCGCATGTCTTTACATCTTATCGTTGTCGTCTTCAGTTATCATAGCAACCATACGCCCTTTCTCGAGAAACTCTCACCGAGTGCCCTTGCTGCTTGCTTGTATTACATTGGGGAAACCGAGACACCGAGACAAGCAATCTAATGCCGTCTCGTAAGCCGCCTTTCACGGCAGCCGTTTGTGGCGCCGGGATCGCCGGGTTAGCTGCCGCCATTGCCCTGCGGCGTGCTGGGTTCCAGGTTACAGTGTATGAGCGCTCCGGATTCAAGAACGAGATCGGGGCTGCGATAACAGTGCCGCCTAACGCGACCTGTGTCTTGCAGCAGTGGGGCTTCGATTTCGCGGCAGCGAGGCCAGTACCCAATTTGTGCACGCGATACGTGGCGGCAGATACACTCGAGACCCTATCGGAGTCTAGATATGAGAACATCGAGGCTGAGATGGGATCTGCATGCCTGAGTTTTCATCGGGTGGATTTACATAATGGGCTGAAAGCTCTTGCAACGGAGGATAGCGAAGGCTTCGGCGAACCAAATGAATTCGGAAGACGAAGATGGAACGAAGATTTCAAAGGCTTCCCTGTTGACATCTTCCTAGGTTGTCGGGTTTCCAGCGTGGACTGCGATTTAGGCGTCTTGACGCTGGCGAATGGGACGGTGATACAAGCAGACCTGGTCATAATAGCCGATGGTGCCCATGTGAGTCCGCTTGCCTCTATGCTCATGAGTGGCGCTCATTGACAAGCTGAAATAGAGCGAGCTTTTGACCAACTTTCTCGGGTACCCTTGCCCGTCCGAGCCCACAGGCCGCTCGGTTTACCGCTGGCTTGTCCCAGCGAATCCGCACAACAGCGCAGGACAACTCTGTGCAGGCAGAGGAATCGACGGCTTTGTCGGTTGGTCCGATCCCAGGAAGAACGTATTCTGGGTTGCTTACACGTGTTCCGGAGGCACTGTGTTGAGTAATGCTGTGGTGCATGACACTGTCGACGCGAACGGTAACGGTAACGGTGCCAGAAGAGGGCGGGCTGGGGATGGCAAAAGTAATGCAGCAGATGGCGAAACATCATGGCGCACCCCGGCGACCAAAGCGGCCGTCTACGCAACCTGTTCTAATTTTAACCCATCTATCTTGAGGCTCGTATCGATGGCGTCCGACGACGACATTCAAGTGCACCAGCTATTCCAACGCCCGCCGTTGGAGAGCTTCGTGAGGGGAAGAACTGCTATCATAGGAGATGCCGCACACGTTATGATGCCCACGCATGCTGCGGGTGCTGCAATGAGCATCGAGAGTGCAGGTGTCCTTGAAGTGCTGTTTGAGAATGTGCAAGGTAACGGCAACAGCTTCGCCAACTGGACTAGCCGCCATAGACAGCAGATAATCAAGGAGCGACTTGCTCTGTTCGACAAGCTCCGAATTCCGAGATGCAACCTGGCCATGATACTCTCTAATGCCGGGCCGGAGGGCTTGCGCCGTCCAGGCGTCGAGGAGGATATCCGTAAGTTTTATCACGGACCCCTCCCATCTCGGAATGCATTGCCTTGGTCTGCCGAGTTTCGTGGCCTCTTGTTCAATTACAATGTTTTCATTGCGGGCACGCAGGCGTTGGGTGCCGAAATGGAACGGAAGCGATTAGCCCGAGACGTGAACCTGCGAGAAATGGGTCGAATGGACTTGTGTTAAGCTCGCTCAACAACTTTCCAGCCTTGGAGAACATTGCCAGGCTCTCCGGAGGGCAAAGGGGCGGGGACCAATGCCACAGCATCGCCGCCAAACCGATACTTTAGTTTCCATCCTCCGTCTTCCCACAACCACCTCTCTGCAGCGAAGCAATCGCCGACCCTGACAACGCCTTGATAGTACCGACCAAGTCGTATTGACAATCCCCGCGCAGACTTCCCCTCGTCTTGCAGCTCTAGTACAACACAGTGCCCCCTTACATGCTGGCTCGACCGGCCTGGATCTCCACCCACCTCGGGGAGGTCCTCAGGCTCGAGATCCGTCCAGATTTCTTGGTAGTCGGTCAGCTTCTCTGTGACGGGGTTGATCATGCAGCCCGTCTCCAACGTTTGCCCGTTGTCTTGTGGGAAGATGTCGCCCTCGTCTACCACGGTTTCGGGTATGCGCGTTCGAGAGTCAACCAAATGTCGCCAGGTGGAGTGTCGCACGCCGTTCCTAGTTTCCGTAGACGAGATGCCTGCAAAGGCCCAGTCAAGACCTGTGCCTGTGTCGCCGGCGTGTTTGAGAACCCGAATGTCGACGAAACGGTGCCCCGGCGATGTCAAGACTATTGTGGAGGTAGGTTCCGACGCATCGTCGGGTAGCCACCTAATTGAGTTCCGGATGGAAATAGACATGCTGGTATTCGAAGCTGGTATTCGAATATGTTTCGTGACTAAGTAAGAGGTACTTAGTTCCAATGACAATACACACACAAATCACCAAAGGGACGTAAAGTGACTACTATTCAGGACTGCAAGGCATCTATCTCAGTAAGAACGGGCCCATAATTCACGTGATGGTAGTACTGTAGTTGATTGGTTTCTATATGATCAAGTAGGTAAGTATACACACCATACGTTGTGTTCTGGCTTTGCTCATCCTACTCCTACCTAAGCCAAGGTATAGGAAACCCGCCCAACGCCCAACTGCTAACTCCCATAGACATACTAATGACATGACCATGTACATATGCACCATGCACATGCATTCTATAAATCTAATGACTGCGGTCCCGTATCATACATGATTCTGATAGCGGCTTCGACGGCGTCGATAAATCGAGCCTCTTCTATCTCGATGTCGTTGACATGCCACTCCTCTCCCCGCTCAATCCGCCTCCGCCTTCTACCCATGGTGTTTCCCTTGTTTGTCTGCCGGACTGCTTTCTTTTACTCATTTTCATGATATACCTCGTCCACTTTTCGCAAGTTTTCTACCAACTCCCCGCCGCTTCCATCTTTCCGACGGGAGGATTCTAACGCGAGTGCGGAAGTATCCGAGGCCACGCATCCCAGCAATGTTCCTAAATTCGTGTTGGCCAAGCCCTTCAGGTTGAATCTCAACCACAGCACCAGCACCCTGACGCATGAACACGCAATCAGTGAGACCCACGCCGTGGACGCTAACCAGACCGACGATAATATCCAATACTGTGAGTGAATTCCTCTAAGATCATGTTGGCGCGTTTAAATTGTACACAGGCTCAGGTACTTGGTAGGTAGGCATTTGGGTTCAATTGTTATACCAATCTGGCAATGCGCTCCAGTGAGGGTCCGTCATTGATTCAAGTTCAAGTTTCAACATCCTCGGTTAACGCAGGAGGGCGGCTCTCACAGTAGGACTATACAGACTAGAGTCTAGTGGGAATAATATCTCGAACTTCCCCTTTCCGTATCTTAGCACACTAATATACCTTGAAGAGCCATTCCGGAAACCTGACTTCAACCGTTGCTTCAAGTTGAGTTCCATCTGCAGATGCGTCGTTCACCACTCTTTCCATCACATGCCGTGCCTCCTTTAGGATGCCTATGAAAGGGTGCCCATCTTTTGCTGTATTCTCCATTCCCCGAATCGTCTCGTTACATATGTCTATACTCTTCCGAAGTTTTCCTTGTCGCTCATAACACCTTGCTAGCTCAACCATCGACACTATCCTATCTGGATGGAAGTCGTGGCTTCGTGATGACATGTCTCTTTGGTCGTGTATCAGATTTGTCAGTATTTTTTCGGCTTCATTGTAACGTTCTTGCTGATTCAGCACTATAACCGCTGGAGTCAGTAATTGCCTTTTATAGTAAAAGAACTGTTTGTAAAACGGATGTTTACAGGTGCCTCGGGGATATAGATACCTATTACGGCAATATATGCTCCCGAGACTTGCTAGAAGGGAGGATGAATGACTTTAGGGGTCCCATACTGGTAGCAAGGATTTGCTTCCCGAAGAGAACGCCGATATGGCTGGCGCTCACAGGTTTGTTGCGCTCTACAATAGCAAGACATCCTGTGAGCACCCTTTCTGCTTGCTCATAATGTCCTTGAGCTCCAAGAACTATAGCCATATTGCCCAATGCCATCAGAGTCCAAGGCGCTTCCTTGCCCATTTTTGCCTTCCTTGTTGCAACGACCTCTCTCATAAGTTGTAGCGCAGGGCTCAACAGATCTTGGTCGTCCATAAGGCAAGAGGCACGAGCGAGATTCTCTTTGGCGTAGGTCGCGAGGAGATGTTCATTTCCCAGGAGTTCTCTCATCCCTTTGACGGCCTCGGAAAGAAGCTCAAAAGCCTCGAGTTTATCTTCTTTTCTGTAGAACTTCATGACTGTGTTTCCGAGATTGTTCATTGCCTCTAGAGTATCGACATGATTCGTACCCAAGGCTTTTTTCAGGCCACCCACAACTTCAACCTGCAGCTTTCTAGCAGCATTGTACCGGCCCTGCTGCCACAATGTGACGCTAAGCTTGTGCAATGCCCTCAATGTGTCGGGGTGCTCGCGACCGAGATACTCTTCACATGTTGTCGCGATATTCTGTTGGAGATCGAGCGCTTCGTCAACCTTTCCCTGCTCCCAATACACGGCAGCAAGTGCTGTCTGGGCAGCTCTGGTACGTGGGCTCCCCAAGCCCAGAGTTGAGGTAAGAGAGGCGACCACTTCGGCGAACAGCTGCTGGGCTTTTCGAAAATCCCCACATTGCGCATAAACGAGACCAAACTTTGCAGACATCCGCACACGATGCGCATTGACAGGGTATACCTTCATCAACCGAGGAAGCCGAGACTTATGAGATCTCAGGTCGACCTTGGTATTAATTTCCGCACGACATGTCTGTATATGGTCAATATGTGGAAAGAGACTAGCATGGTGCAGCTCATCCTCTGTTCCTGTTAAAGGGGGCAGAAGTATCGATGACGCTATTGTCTGACTGGCAATATCGGCCCAGAGGGCTTGGTATCCAAGTTTCATGCGAGGACGATCTCTCGCCCACTTGTGTACGACCGGGTCTTATGGATACAATTCTTCGTTAGTAATTAGTTAACCTTGAGGGTCGTGACTTCAGCGCATGTGTACTGCATACGGTGAATGCAAGTGGAAACGCGACATGTACAAGGTATTATGCTCTCCAGAGCTGCTCAAATGAAATGTTGCTTACGCATCGTATAGGTCTCCCTATTCTCATTGTAATAGATGAGCGACAATTTCTCCAATTCCCTCAGTGCACCACGAATGCGATCCTCTCTCGAGGCTAGGCCCAACATTTGTCGACCATCACGGAGTACCGATGGTAAGGGGGGAGGCATGTTTGCCCCCACGACGTATGTGAAAATAGGTTCAAGTATTTGTCGTACTTTTTCGCCTAAGATTGACTGTTTCTGAGGAGACCTTGACCCTTCCACCGTGGCGACAGTCTTCTCGGACTCGGCTTCCAGCTGAATATTCCGTAGCGCTTTCGTTAAGATCTTGGGTGACAGGTCATCTCGATATAGAAAGGCAAAGACGTGAAGTAATTCAATTGCGTCAGCAGCCTCGGTTCGGTCCTGCTTTTGTTCGAGGCGCTGATAACAGATCTCAAAAGTTGTCCAGATCGCTGCTTCCTGGCTTGTAGCATGCTGTACCTTTTCGTTGTCACGGAGGCTCTCCCAGTACCGTTTATACCATCCAAGATAATCATGCAAGCTACATAGCCTGTCTCTGATTGCAGCCCCGGCATGTACTATGGCCAGAGCGAGGTGGCCAAGTACTTCTGTGATGTTCAACGCCAAACTCTCCCACAATGGCGCCCATGGCCTGGGGAGAGACGAGGCTTTCAACAGTAAACTGGATGCCTCATCAAAACGAAGACCGCTAAAATCATAATACGCAGGCTCGACATTTCCCAGGACTCTTATTGCCCGGTTTCTTGTTGTGATCAGAATATGACCACCGATACCTTTTGGGAAATAATTCTCAACTTCAACGTCGTTGTCGTCGGCGTTATCGAACAGGAGCAACCACTGCTCCTTAACCGTAGAAAGCCAGTCTAGAGCGGCGTCGGCATTGGGGTGTCTCCCTGCGAGCTTGGCTATGTCACCAAGACTTTTCTTGATGCTTTTTACCGAGCTTCCATCGATGGAGAATACTCCCCAGAATCTGATGACATAGTGTTGGTGAGCCCATTAGATATAGTTCAAAGTAAAAATTGTACTTACCTTTCTCGGTTGTCTTCCGCGAACTTGCAGCAGAATTGTGTCTTTCCAGACCCGCCAAGGCCGTAGACAACAAACCGCCTCTGCATCTGGTTTCGTAATGGCTCAGGTGATTGAATGAAACCATGCCTGAGTTCTTGCAGAAGTTTCTCTCTCCCTGTGAAGATGCTACTCACTGCTTGGGGGGTCTTGAAGTATTTGTTCGTTGTGGGTGGCGCTATTAACTTAGTAGCATTGGAAATTGTTGTCTCTAGGTCTCTCAGGGCCGACAAAGCTTCCTTGTCATACCTGGCATCACCTGTCGAGCTGGGAAACTCGCCAAAGCCGGAGATGTGTGACTGTATTATCCCTAGCTGAGCTGCGAGGTTTTCGAACGACTTCACTGTGTTGTCTTTTGACCTTTGCTCTTCTTCCCTGAAGCAGGAGAGCTTGACGTCAGTCAACTTATAGTGCCTTACAAGCCTTAGGGAAGTCGAGGCGCTACATACCGATTGATGATAGCTAGAACAAGTTGCATTGAACTATGATATAAAGAGAGCTCACTTCGACATTGTTGTAGGTCTTGCTTTTTGGATCGCTTCCTATGAGCCTTTACCAGTTTATCGGCATGTTTCGGCAGGCCTTGAGGAGGTGGTTGAGATATGTCTATCAAAATATCGTATATTCTCTGGACGATGAGACGGCAGTGACTGATTATTTGAGCTATGTCTTGCCACAGACCTTGCCACAGACCTTGCGTAGCATCGGGGGACCGGCCCCCGCTCCTTTTCTCTGAATGCTGCCTTTGTGACCTCGAAAAGCTTCTATCGTACGAAGCGTTAACAATGTTGCAGACTCCCTCGAGCATGCGTGCTTCTTCTATCAAGGAGTCGAGTTCGCCTTCAATGGTGCCGCTGCTTCTTTTCAGTTCTCTAGCATATTTCACTAGCCGCACAGTTATGTCTAATAGGCCGGCTGTAGCGGAGACTACAGAGTAAATATCTGCCATTGTGTCATCAAGATGACAATAGTGACAATGGCACCACAGCTGTTCAGCAGAAGCAGAGGCACATAAGTAACGCCCAAAGGTTCGAGAATCTATGTTGTATGATTCAGAGTAAAACAAACAAAATTGTGCGAATATCTGGGCATTTCGGCACGCCGCACTGATGTGTTGGTGATGGAGTAAGGCTCAATTAATCTGGAGTCTAGACAGCGGATCCCGGAAGGAAAAGGAAACTGGAAATCAGATTACTGCTGCCGACCGTCTTTCATTTTACCTGCAGTATCACTAACTAGGCCAGAGTTGGTGCTGAATCCTGATGGCTTACATGTATGCAGCCATCAATATGGCTAGGAAACATGCTGGCATGATACTGTATCATGTATGCCGCCGAAATGCCAAGTCGCACTAGGTGAGGAAATATAGCCAATTAAACTCGGCATTTTCATCCTGATATACTTTTGCATGTCAGAGGCGGCTGTGAATGACAGCAGCTACGGGGTGGTAGTCGGTGTACCTACCAGCTGATGGGGATCTTCACTCCCAAAGTCTATCCCTCTGTCAGCACAGTTCGCAAGGGTTTTGAGAAGGATGGTGCAGTGAATGCATTAGCCCCACAGACAGAGCAAATCACATATCTCCTCATTCGTGGGCGCATTCGAGGGTGGTTACACCTCCTGATGCAAGCAAGGGTCAGAATGGCATTCACAATGTTTGCACCTGAACAAGGGAATCAAAGGGATATCGACAGTGTTTTCTACTTGGTAGGCAATGCATTAAAGTGTCGGCAATTTGACTCCTGCACCCCATGTTCCAACTTATAAGCCCTCTCTTCTCGCCTTTCCCTTCTCAGGACCGGGTAATTTGTTAACGGTAGACTGCATCAATACCAGCATCCAATATCATCTACTCAACACTAATTGTGCACTGGACAATCATGGCAATACTGCAGTTAGCTAGTATTGCCTCGCTTGTGGTGGGCGCTTTCTGGCTGTATCAGAATGTCTGGCTCTTTGTACGTATACCTCAGGACACGCATGCACTCACACACTAATGAATAATTGCCTTAGCCATCGCGCCACAACCATGGCGAAGCAAGGGGTTGCGGGCGGATCCATTTACTCGCATCATCATGGAAGCTTCCCTTTGGTATTGATAAGTTGTTCAAATCACTTGAAGCGGAGAGGGATCGACGACTCCCCTGTATGCAACTCCTGGAGTCATTTATTCCCCCTTATGGCAAGTCTCGGGAGCATAAATTGCTCTAACAGGCCTCTTTACTCCCGGGACACCTACAAACCACTGTTTCATAAGCGATTTATTCTACCATAAAAGGCAATTACTGACTCCGGCGGTTGCAGTGCTTTCACTTGAAGATCATGAGCGCTATGGCGACACATATGGGCAATACTCTGGCGGGATGTTGTATGTGTTCCCTGGCGTCATTTATACCCCCACCTGGCAAGTCTCGGAGGCATAAATTACCCCCCACCAGGTTTCTATGCCCCCGAGACACCTGCGAGCCCCAGTTCTATGAGCAATTACTGACTTCTGCCGGTTGAAGTACTATTCTGACTAGAGATCCTCGCAATATTGCATCGCTCTTATCTGGACAATCCTCCAAGTTTGACTATGGCAATCTTCGACGAATCTGCTTCGGATGCTTACTCGGGGAAGGTATTTTCACTGAGAATGGTCAAGAGTGGAAGAGATCAAGAAAACTGCTAGCCTCAGAGCTACAGAAACCCAAGTTCCCGCCTTTGAGTATCATCGAGTCTCACTTCCAAGACATGTTGCGGGCAGTTGCGCCCCCGGGCGAAACACCGTCGCTTAAAGATGTGCGATCCATCTTTTACAATTATACTCTCGATACAGGGACAGAGCTGTTTCTTGGCGTCTCTACAAATCTCCTTGCTTTGCCCTCGTCAGTCGACAATGAAGGCAAACGTTTTTCGCTAGCATTCAACAAAGCACTACGATGGCTTGCAACCAGGGAGCGATTCAAGACATTCGCGTGGCTTGTTACAGGACCGGAACTATGGTCACTATGCAGCACTGCTCGTGACTCGTTGGAAAACATGATCATCGAGGCTCAAAGGCGAGAGATGGGGTCTACGGCTACACCATTCACTGATTTCCTCGGGCGGACAACCGATATAGGAAAGGCTAGGGATGAGCTTATGAGTCTCTTATTTGCGGCTCGCGATTCAAGTGCAAGCCTACTATGTTGGATTGTTTATGCATTGGCCCGGGAACCTGAAGTATTTGCAAGGCTCGAAGAGGAGGTCCTATCAATCGTCGGCGACGACTCCAAGGTTCCACCAACCGACTCTGACTTGACGAGAATGCAGTATCTGGATGATGTCGTGAACGAATGTCTTCGTCTTTTTCCTGCAGTCCCAATTAATGGTCGAATCTGCAACACCACAACAACCTTACCTGCTGGTGGAGGTAGATCTGGTGAAGAACCAATCTTAGTACCAAAAGGGGCGCTGGTATGCTTCTCAACATTCGGCTGTCAACGATCAACAAAGTACTACGGGGCAGATGCGATGGAGTTCCGACCAGAGAGATGGCGCGAGGTTGACGTGAAGACTAGAACACGCGACTATACATTCCATCCTTTCATTGGCGGACCGCGGAAGTGCCTAGGAGGTGAGCCAACTGTTCTGTTCAGTAATGACTACTACTCCCAAGTCCTTTCTCTAGGGTCTCGGCCTTTTGCAGAAGCGAATGCTAACTGAGTTTCGCATAGAGGATTTTGCCTTGAAGCTAATAAAATACACGGTCTGCCGTCTGGTTCAATGTTTCGGCGCGATCCGAGTCGACAATTTCGATTCTCAAGATACATCTTACTGGCAGGAAAAGATCAAATATCAGATTGGACTGACGATGTCCCCTGATGATGGTGTTCATGTTGAACTCACTCGTAGGTGATTAAGTGTTACCACCTTGCTCCAAGATGGCCATTGAGACAGGCCCCGTATCTGGGGCCAGGATTTCTTCCTGCTAAGCGTCTCCAAGTATCACATGACTGCGATACCAGCGTTGTTTATAAGTTGTAAATAAGCAAAAGAATAGCGTTGATCCACTATCTCGTCGCTTTCTGTTGTAAAGGCGGTATGGGGACTTCGATTCCGGATGCTAAGTGACAACTCCAGCCTCGGAGGCTTCCATACGAACACTTCACCATATATAAATTTGTAATTCAGAGTAAAGATATACATTTGAATCTCAAGGCATGTGTGACGGTACCATATATAAGTAACTATAAGTAGTCAACCTCCTCCGAGTTGATAACGTTCTATCTTTTGATAGTGTAGTAGTTTAAAGGTGCAGACCTGAGCGAACAATACAGTATGTAGTTATAGTAATCATTTGCACTTGCTCGACACAATGTAGATCCATAGTTGCCGTTGCGCTAAGTAACAGAAGCAAATTAATAAGTGTGCCAACTGAAGCTTTGGAACAATTGATATATTAAAGAACGGCTGAATGACCTCGTAGTCAGCCTACAGTTCTACTGCTTCTCCATCGGCGATTAGAGAATCACAGATTCTTGAACATATGCCCAAATGGAGTGAGTATAACAAGACGTAGTAACAAGAGCGTAATCTATTCATGCATTAATAGCTTACTCTGTCATACATACTTCAAGTGGAACGCTTGATCAGAGAGCAGTATATGCCGACTCGGGTATTTCTACTAATACCTGCCCAATACAGCCATGACAGTGCTACAGTATTCACTCTCGTAGCGCCTAATTATTGTTTCGCTACAGAGCATCCTAAGTTTGTTCAGATCCCCTTGTATCTAGAACCGAACAAGATAGACACTATACCGTGTTGATATCAATGGTTGTAGGAATTCCAAGTCGCATACATGTAATGCTTGCTAACCCATGGCAAGAAGTGCGCCAAAACTGCAGCCGCTCTTTATTATTGTAGATGCCGACCCTCACGAGTCTTACTGTCTGGCGTATGTGTAGTCAAAACTATTGTGGGTAAACTTTGTGCAAGTGTCGAGATCCCTGAAGATCAGTAGGACGTCGGGTTGGAGCGAGTGAAGATCACCAACCCAAGCATGCGACTCGTAGATCGGATTTTCGATCTGAACAACAAGCTCGACAAGGTCTCCCAAGAGAGTAAATGGTACTCGCACTTGACAACATGCAAATGTACGAGGACTCAAGGCTGCTCGGCTGCACATAGTCAACAAGAATTCGGCAACATCAGCGTTCGCCAGAGGAACCCGCCGGGCCCGCTTGTTGTTTCTTTACCCACCCGCAACATGTCATGTTATTGATAGTTTGCCAAGCTGAGCTTGGCCGCCGACAGAAGCAGGCGAAGGTCAATGGCGATGACGTACCTATAGGCCCAGCCACGTCCAGGACTGAGGGAGTTGAGGTCCTTGAACCAGACGCCCCCGAGCCACCTACAAAGCACACAATACCACCTAAGTACATAACTTATTACCTGAGTAAGTACAAGTAGATACTCGGATATCTCGCATTTGTGTGGTGGTTACCTAATGTTGTGGAGCGGCTTTCTGAGCCTCTGCACAGATCCCCCCAAAGAAACGGGGACACACGCGTTGTCCAGTCCGCCTCGCCCGTGCAACATAAGGGACAATACCTGCATTTCCCCCAAGCCGCCGAGCGAGTCAAACCAAGGCCGAATGAGGTGCCGCGATATCTCTCGCATCGAAAGCTTGGCCGAAATGAATGTCTCTCGTCTTTCATCCTACTTCTAAATTGCTTCCATTCTTATTTAGGCAGGTTATGTGCTTCGGTTTGCCAACCCGTACGCTGTCTTGCTTGAGTGCGTCCATTGTACGACCAGTAGGCAGCTTGGGCCGCTTTCCGTCAGCGTCTCAAGCACTTCGTTCGGTCCGCGAGTTGACAACTGTCGGACTGGCGGTATGTATGGCCTGTTGACGAATAAGAGCTTGCGCGGTGCTGTTACCTAATGCGACCGGGCGAGCCCGTCTGGCCTCAACCTTCCGGAGGGAGTAAGGTTATCTACCTACTCGCTAGGTTGTAGGCCGAGTTTCCGTCTGTGGAAGCGATTGACATGGCAACCAGATGACGGTATCGGAGTGGACAACAGCTTCCACTCAACCACTCAACGAACTGGCTCACCTAACTACCTGCATTTTATGGGGAGAGGAGAGGACCAAGAGGACCTCGCCGGCACTTGGCATGTCGTTAGCGTATTCCGTCCAGTATCTACTTATTATGTGTACGAGTACAGGAAGGAGATCGGAGCCCAGTAGTCAGTCGCATCGCCAGTATTCTAGATAAGTTCATGCCACAGAACATTCTCGGCCAATGGAATCCTCCACAGGCAGCTGGCGAGCTGGTAGACGACGCCAGCAAGCCTCGCTTTCAAGAAGCAATCAATCTCACGCGAGAGAGGCTGTTGTGCGAAAACAAGGATATAGGGTGATATCTCTGATGAAACAGTGGCATCCGGCAGAGCACCACACCAAGCTTTTGCCATGTACACCATACCTAGGTAGGTAGTATGCGAATGCACTCCACTGGCAGGACACTGGCTCGACTGGCACTGGGAAGCTACCATTCGAGATTCGTGCCTTGATAGGGCTTGGCGACGGCCAGCAGGTCTCGGCAGGCCAGGTTGACACTGACCATCCTCTAGTTGGCCCGATCACAGGAACAGGGATCAGCAAACAACGTGCCGAGTTGCCTACTATTAGTCTGCCACTATGCATGTCAAGTGCCTGCCCCTGACCCCTGGCCCCTGGCGCGAGACGGGCATCGGCCTGGAGTATCGTCCTTCCCAACTGGGGGGAACTTCTACCCCAACTTCCCAACCCGCAGTCCGGCTTGTTCAGAAAACCTGAGCAAGATTCGGCCAGGATCGACGCCGTTGCGCTCGTCCTGTTCTCCCAAGTTGGCTTGCTTGGCCGCGCAGAAGCCGCTTGTTGCTGCCCACTGCAATCAAAAAGTCAAGGCTGATCATCTCTTGGCGTCAGCCGAGTGGCCCATCTCGAGATCTGTGAAGTCCTGGCGAGCCTGGCAACCTGGGGCTTTCGCTGCCGCCATTGGCGTGTGCAGTCATCCTAGCTAATCTCAGCTCACCTGATAAGAGATGCGAATGCTTCATAACTTTCACGCTCCATTTGCCAAAGAGGATTGACAGTGTCGACCTTGGTTTATGATCTGCAAGTGTTGCTTGTTGCCTTTTCGGAGACATGACCTGATCGGCCCGGATCTGCCTATGCAGCGTTTAAAGGCACGATCGAATAGGACGCGGCAATCCATCAACGCCATGCTTCGTTTGCCCACGCTAGCCTCAGATCGACATGAAATCACATCCTTTAAGCTGGTATAGAAGGCATCACATTAATAGACAGGAACCGAGCAACTAAGAAAGTAGCAGGTATATGACTTTGAGCAGGATTGCGTGCTTACCTAGGTAGTCTTCCGTTCAACCCACAGACTTGACTGTGGGTCGCAGCCGTGAAAGCGTGAAAGCCCCTGGCGGGAATCCACATCCTCCGGCCTGTGATGCTACCATGGGGTCTGCTAGATTCAGGAACGATCAGCGATAACCGAAGGTGAACAAGTTAACGAGGGATGCCGGATGCCATGATGTAGAAATATAGCTTCAAGCGAGAAGGTTGTTGGGCTTATAAGAAGACTGCGATTCCCGTCTTGAAGGGTTTCCCACTACCCAGTGCTGTCCTATCCCGCCCTATCCTGCCCTCTCCCATCTATATACCAAAACTTCCTCCTTGCCAATCCCAACCCTAATTCCATCAACATGCGTTCCGCCGCAATCATTGCCGCACTCCCCCTCGCGCTTGCCGCTCCTTCAAAGCGTGCCTCGCCTGCCCCCCTCATCAGGCCTCAGAATGGCGATATCATTGAGGGCAAATTCATAGTCAAGATGAAGAGCACCGCTGGTGTCAGCGTTTTGGAGACTCACAAGAACATGGTCTCCGCCAAGGCCGACTTCACCTACAACTCCCACAGGTTCTCGGGCTTTGCTGCCTCGATGACCGCCGACGAGGTCGAGGCTCTGCAGAACATGCCTGATGTAAGCTGACAGATAATCTATTTGTGATTTTCTGCCATCTTGAATACTAACTAGATTACTAAAGGTCGAGTACATTGAGCATGACGCCGTTGTCAAAGCGTCTGCCACACAGAACGGAGCTGACTGGGGTCTCGCTCGGCTGTCCAACACCTCGCCCAAAAACACCACCTACACATACGACGAGAGCGCTGGCGAGGGTGTCTGCGCCTACATCGTCGATACTGGTATTGACACGACCCACCCCGAGTTTGAGGGCCGTGCCACCTTCGCCACCAACACAGCCGACGACCACGACACCGATGAGAACGGCCACGGCACCCATGTTGCCGGCACCATCGGCTCCAAGACATACGGTGTAGCCAAAAAGGTTTCCCTCTACGGTGTCAAGGTGCTCGACGCCAGTGGCTCAGGTACCAAGTATGCCCTCTCCTCCCCCCACCTCTTGTATACGAGCGGTCGCTAACCTACAATTTGTTCCAGCTCCGCTGTCATTGCTGGCATGGACTACGTCGTCACCGACGCACCCAAGCGTGCCTGCCCCAAGGGTGTTGTTGTCAACTTGTCCCTTGGTGGTAGTTACTCATCGGCTGTCAACTCGGCGGCGGCCAATGTGGTCAGCGCCGGCAACTTCATGGCTGTTGCTGCCGGCAACGAGGCCATGGATGCCGCCAACTCGTCACCGGCTTCCGAGCCCTCAGTGTGCACTGTCGGTGCTACTGATAAGACCGACACCTTGTCCTACTTCTCCAACTTCGGCGACCTCGTCGACATTCTAGCTCCGGGCACCGACATCAAGTCCACCTGGCTCGACGGCCATACCAAGGTCATCTCGGGCACATCAATGGCCTCTCCCCACGTCGCCGGTATTGGTGCGTACTTCCTGGGTCTCGGCGCCGCCTCTCCCGAGGAGCTTTGTGAATACATCGCTTCACAAGCTCAGACCGGTGCCATCACTGGCGTCCCCAGCGGCACAACAGATGCCATCATCCAGAACGGCCAGTCCTAAGTTGGGGGTCTTCTCTCTGGGACGACACGTATACGACGATGGATAGAACTGATGACATAATGCCCACGCCCCCGCAAGAGCGGGTGTATATATAGGGAATCACGGACAAATAGAGGTGCGCAGATGTCACGAAGAGATGTACATAGTTCGGTAGATTTATCACCCGAACTCTAGCCGATTGGGCTGGGGGCTCTATTAATTGTATATATTTCAATGAAACCGATACTGATGGCGTGGCTATATAATTACGGTTAATATTACATCTGGTACCCTTTGGGGGATACATTATTAATTATTGGCCACTTGTCGTAGTAGATAAGAATCTAAATTAGCTGGGGGTTTGGCCGGGGAGCGATTAAGCTATAATAGCTATAATAGCGGATACGAAACTAAGCTACTTAAAAATAACTAGTTCGAATCAGCGTTTTAGCGACCGTTCTTTAAGTACTATTCGCTATGTCGCCTGTTACAAGCCCCGATACGATACGACGGGTCCAATTGAGGTTACCGGTATAGTAGATAAACAGTGAGGTAGTTTACATGTAGTAATTACACAGTAGCCGGGCTCAACATTACCTAGGTCCGGCATGAAATACCTACTAAGTTGTAGAATATTACCTTATGTAGGTAGGTAGCGTTGTGCCAAGCGAAGGATTGCAGTATGTACATGCACGGGGCGAGGTTGGTAGACGCCCGGCTGCAGTTGTCAAGATCGCAGCATGTCTCAGCACCTTTTTTCTGCATGTAGCAAGAGGTCGCGAGGTCGACGTGGGGTAATTAAGCAATAAGTGCCGTTAAGTATCTACATATGTACTTACATATAGGTAGGTCGGTACCTCTCTGCTCCCTCCTCCGCGGGCCGACATGGCCATTTCAGGCTACTACTTACTATCTAATGCCTAATTCTATCTAATGCCCCCCAAAACCGGAAAGCGGTAGATGGTCACTGCCGATAAAGTTGTTGAATACATGTACATTCTGCACTGCAAAAGGCAGAGGGAAACGGGAATCTGAGCATATACTGGCTTGGTTGCCAATATGAACAGTTGTGTGAGCTGAAGTCAAAATACCAACGGCTTGCCAAGCTACATTGAAAGGGGCAGCTGTTTAGCCGTGTGGCGAACAAATCCCACACGTGCACGTGAGTGAGTGGTATTAAAGCAAGATTCGACGTTACGTAGAATCGTGTCCCCATTGGAAAGCCCGTCCGAATCGGTCTAGATATGAGATATGAGATATGGGGGCTGTCTCGATACCAAACTCTTTCCCAGGTCCAGGTCATAACTCGCGGCGAGGTCGGTATGCCCTTCACAAAGAATGAAGCCGGGAATGGAACTAGATTCAGTAGGCAATGCAAACAAACGCCCAAGCTGTACCATGCCGCCCGGCTTATATGGAACATGCATGTCATCCCTACTTGAGTCTTGGGGGCGGCTGAGTCCACATGAAGCCTGCTTCAGATGACAGGCCAGTAATTACTTTGGCATCATACATTTGCTCCTTTCTATGCCAAACCCAAGCCCGTGTAGAATGGGTCAAATGCGTTCTGGAGTATCACTCCTACCTAGTGCGGTGCTTTGTATCTTAGCTTATGATGCTGCGACCAACTACAAAGGTAGCATGTAAGAGGAGTATCTACGGTTACTATAACCAGAGTTTTCTTCACGTCCGTGTAGAGGACTGAGTCTTTGGCGTTTTGGTCTAGAACTATAAATGGACGGCCCCAATGTATGTGTGTGTAGACCTATACGCATACATAGCGATGAGTATATTGCCACATACAGCCCTCGGTGTTGGAAGCTGAGACCAACTTGCCCGAGCATTAACGCATGTCATCTGCGCGCGTGTGACCCTGCATGCAGTCCTGCCCAACCTCATAGAATATGAATGCTTGCTTGCACAAGTTGAACAAAGTGCAGACTGGGCACACTCTTCTGGGGCGAAGTGGAGGCTGGTATAGCTAGGCAAGCAGTTGTCTCGCATGGTTCGCGGACAATATATACATTCCCTCCTTGCGTCACGAGAGGCCCGAGGGAGTTGTCCCCCCCCGCGCAGCTGGGCGCAATCTCTTATGAAGGGCTTACTCTTGAATATCGACTCGATCGTAGCACCGTTGATCAAGATAATCGAACTGCCTAGTAGCAGACGTTTACAAGCATGATTCCGCCAATCAAGCCACCCTGTACGACAGCCACAAGTGGTGTAGGACGAATACCGCACTTGACTACCTACTTAATGATCAGCTACATATACCAATCATGACATATGGCAGAGAGACACGTTGTCGACGCCCAGGCTGATAGGCGCAATGAGGCTCTTTGATCAACCCCCCAAGCTTTCATGTAGGATAAATGCGATGGCCCTTCCCCATTCTTTGCACTTTGACGCGCACTTGTCGGTGCCTCTCCTCCCTATAATCATATGAGCCGCCCAATGACTATGACCACAACCTCGAAGATCCCTTTTATGTGCACATAAAAGTATATTGTGACGCGTAAAAACTGAAATAGTCTATTGCGAATTCCTGCAGATTGTCTCGAGCTATATACACAACTCGACTTCCAGCCCTCAGTGCGTCACAAGAAACACATCAATGTCTCAAAACATTTACCACCTCAATGGCCCAAGCGGACAACATGGAGGCCCAGTTCGTCCCAATCCACCACCGCAAGGACCCCAGTTTCAGGGTCACGCTCCCGCAGCTCTGCCGAAAGTCTCGAGCCCGGTGGGTCGGAAAAGAATCCCAACGACTCAAATATCCAATGTGCGAGAAGACCTTATGTCCGAGTCGGACATGAGAGAAGAGCTATCCGAATACGCGATATTCCGTTTCGAAAAGTTGAGTGACGAGGGTGAAGTCGATGACTGTGGCCGACCTAAACGGCCTAGTTGGGAACAGGCAAGGAGGACTGAAGATAAAAGCATCTCCAAAGAGGAGGCAGCCAGAAAGATCTGGCAGTTGAAATTCACGACAAGAAATTTAATTGACAAGAAGAATACACTGTCGCCGCCGCTGAAGCGGCAGATTGACAAAACTCAGGAAGAACTTGCGAAGGAGGAGCTGGAATCTAGCAAATACATCTGGACTCTTGTCCAGATCGATCACCAACTCAGAGCAGTTGAACCCTACTTTGTCAGCAGCGTCACCTACCAATCTCCCCATCGGCAACGGAGAAAAGGTCATCAACATTCAAAGAGATTCCACGCCAATAAGGGTCGACATCGCCACACTCAGCTGAAAATAGGATTAGAACGCCTTTCGCTGACTGCTTATTTCCAGCGAGTCCCTCGTCCCGGCGTAGATATCCAAAAATTGTGGAAGGACAAGAAGAAAGGCTCAACGGGAGGCGCTCAAGGCCAACCTGGGCAGACAAATGTCACATTCCAGCCCAATAACACAATTCAAGGACATGGACATCAACCACATCAACCACAGCAGCAGCAGCAACATGGTGGCAGACAGCCAATTCCACCGCCACCGCATCCACATCCGGTGAATCAAAACCGACAGAATCAACATCCCCAAGGCCAGTATCCACCAGGTCCGCAACCACGACCCTTTGATAAGCCAGTAAATCACGGTGCCTATAACCACGGCCGCCAGGAACGTCATCATAGCCTGAACAGGAGGGTCAATAGAGGGAGACGTAGCGGTTCCAGCAGTGATTCCGAAATCGACTCGCGTTCTTCTCAGTCCTCTACGAACACTGCGCTATCGTCAGTTTCCGATCAACGAGGGCACCGCAAGGGGCATCATCAACACCACCACCATCACCACCACCATCACCAACACCGTCATTCTCAGCCCCACGGATACAAACCCGTGAGAGTAGTAAATGGCAGTTCTCTACCGTGCCTGTCGCCGTCTCACCCTCACCACCGAGTGCCCCGCACACCCTATCCCTCGTCCCACGAAAGCGGGTCATCAGTTGCCAGCCATATCGAGCGCGTGCGCGAGGACGCCTACCGAAGAGGGCGAATCGACGCACGGCTCAACCAAGAACTAGGCTACCCCAAGGCTGGCGGACGAAGACCGCGGCCCCAGGTCTACCAGGAACATCTGCCTCGGCGGCGCATGTACAGAGGCTCGGAGGAGGAGGAGGACGACGACGATGACGACAGTCTCTGGCGACGGTTTGCACACCTTGATGTCTACGACCGCGATAGACGCGTAGACGGTGACGTTGACTACCGACACCACCGCCATCACCACCATCACACGGACGCGCGACGGCGGCGGCGCGAACACGAGGACAGGGCGCAGCGTGACTCGGTGTTAGACGACGACCCGTTCGTATTAAGCGACCCGTCGCTGTCGACTTACACGTATTCCACGGATGGGCATGGGCGTGTTGAGACTCATCCCGAAACGCACCCGCTGAGCTCGTCGCGCGTTAGGCGCGCGAGAATTTATTATTAGGAACTTTTTTGAAAGACGATCTGTTGTTCATTTTACGCATTCTCGTATTGGACCATGATCAGGTCAAACATTGTCAAACGGGGATCTGTTGAGGTCGTTGAGGGGAAGCACTCGCTATTTCCATACAGAAAAAGTACCCTGTAACACAAATAATGACCCTCGACTTAACTATAAAACAATTGCAAGTGATGACAAGAGTCTAGCAAACATAAGAAAGAAATCAGGTTTGCATCAAAACGTCGACAAATTGCAACTAGGATATACACACAGGAAAGGGACGCACAATCAATCCAGAATAATAGGAATACAAAGGAAGAGAAGAGTGAAAAAAAATATTAGTATAAAATGGAAAAGAGTGGAAAAGAACGGGGGAAAAGGGGGGGGGGCGGAGTTAACACAGTGATGGCGTGATTGTTCGCATGTCTAGATGGTGGCATTTATAGAGAATTTCAACGCGAATAATCCACCATTGGAGATGGTGTGAAATGCATTACATATACTTTTTGATTATCACAATACCTAGTACAGTTGAGACCTACTGCGTTCCCAAGATGCCGTCCAAAGGCTAAATTTTGTGCCGATATTCCTAGCGCGATTTATGGCGATGCACTCCCCTCATTGCATCGTCTTGAGGAAGCCGTCCAAATCGAAACTCTCTTCGTATTGACGATTGTCCCACAGTTCTCCCAAATCGTCTGCCCATGCCTTCTTGCCTGGAGCCCGGACATCCCCCGTCTCGACGTCAACCATGTCCTCTTCACGCCCGTCGATACCGTCTTTCGCTTTGTCGCCTATGAGGCTAGGTCCTGAATCACCGCCAAAGTTGAATAGGTCGAGGATCTGATCTGTGTCCATCGTTCCCTAATAGAAAGTCAGTGTTAGGTCCAACAAGCACAGCAGTCTCGAGATAGTGTCATGAAGTTGGGTATGCTTACCAGACCGGCATTCTGCTGGTTCACGACCGTAGAAGCGACGTCGATCTTGAATGCTTGTAGACTATCACATTATTAGTCGCGTAGTCCCGTGTAGTTCAAAGCCGATACCAAGGTAGCTTACCTCAAAATCTTTTCCTCTAAGGTGCCTCTCGTGATTAGGCGGTACACATTGACGACCTTCTTCTGTCCGATACGATGAGCTCGATCCATAGCTTGGAGGTCGCGTTGCGGGTTCCAATCGTGTTCCACAAATATGACAGTATCTGCTCCTGTCAAATTTAGACCTAAGCCACCGACACTGGTAGTCAGGAGAAGACAGTCGTAAGAAGGATCCTTGTTAAACGTATTGACGATGTCTTGTCGCTTGTTCGCCTCCACCGAGCCATCAAGACGTAGGTACGAGACAGAGGGTAGCAGGCGTTTCAAGACGGTGTTCTGGACCATGTCCAACATTTCCTTCATTTGGCAGAAGATCAATGCACGGTGTGGCTTGATGGGCTGGTAAAGTGGATCATTCGCGTCTGTGCCTTCGACACCGATGCCGCAATCGACTAACAAGTCTTTAAGAGCAGTGAGTTTGGGAGCATGGACCGGATCCTCTATACTAGTGCCCGATTTCGCAAGCAGCCGTTGCGTGTCGTCGTAGAGCTTGTTCTTGGGCGTCATCACGAGTGCAGGCGAGTTACACAATTTTCGCATGTATTGAAGAGCTTGGAATATGTGCTGCTTGGCCTCTTTATCGTCACGGCCGGCTTCTTCCGTGAGCTTTCTGCCCTGCCTCTTTGTGAAGTCATCAAATAGCTTTCGTTGCAGATCGCTCAGGTCGCAGTAGTAATTTTGTAGTATCTTGGGTGGCAGGTCGTCTAGTACTTCTTCTTTTAGTCGTCTGAGTAGGAAGGGGAGAACCTGCTTATGCAAAGCCTCGATTGCCAGTGCGCCGGCCTCTTGTTCTTTAGAGGAAGCTTTACTGAATCGACTCGCCGCTATAGGCTTCGCAAACCGGTCCAAGAAGACTTTCTCCGCCCCCAGAAATCCCGGCATCAAAAAGTCGAAGAGAGACCATAGTTCCAAAACATTGTTCTGTATGGGTGTGCCGGTAAGAATGAGACGGTGGTTGCTGGCGAACTTCTTGACTGCAATGCTAATTTTAGCTTTCGGATTCTTGATCAGGTGGCCTTCGTCGAGTACAATATAATTCCAGTTTTGTTTCTCGAGAATTTCGGCATCATTGCGGCAGACTTCGTATGAAGTAATCACGATGTCGGTTGTTGCGAACTGAGAGGCTTTTGCCCGCCTTTCCGCAGGTGGTCCAACAAATGTAGTAACGGAGAGAAATGGAGCAAAAGTCTTGATCTCTTGTTGCCAATGGCCAGAAAGTGTGGGAGGGCAGACGATAAGAGAAGGAAGCTTTCGGACATCTAGAGCGCCTGTTTTTTTGAATTCCTCGGCTCGGTGCCAGTGATCACTGGCAACTATGCATAACGTCTGAAGCGTTTTGCCTAGACCCATGTCGTCGCAGAGAATACCATGAAGGTTGTATTTGTTCAGGAAATGGAGCCAATTGACACCATCCTGTTGGTAGGAACGCAACTCAGCATTGATGGCCACTGGAATTTGGAATGATTCCACCTTTTTCGGGTCAAGTAGCTGCGATATGAACGTGCGTTCTCTGTCCCGTCCTCTTAGTAGCTCCTCTGATAAACCAGGAGGATCGGGAATGCCAGCTTCAAGAGGAACTAATTTGACAAGCGTGGCGAAAGACGTAGTTGCGATCAGCCTAATATCATTGTCGGAGTCACTCATTCGCCCTAGAACAGGGACGATGAGGAAGATCACATAGGGTAAAATGCCGTCTCCCATAACAGCTATCAGATGATATATAGCTTCGATGGCGCCTTGGCGGAAATTTAGATCAAGAGGGTTGTTGATAGATGGTAGTACTTGCTTCACTAGTGCTGTTATACCATCAACAGTCATTACACTGCAGATGGTCGCAAGGCATTTGGCAGCCATGTAACGGAAGACTGATAGCTCAGAATGTAGAGCCTTGATCACAAGCGGGACCTGCTGCATCACGAAGGGATGAAGCGTTTCGTGCAGGGTAGGAGTCATCGTCCGAACAACAGACATGGCATCAACCACTTCCTGACCAAAAGAACTCTCTGGATCCCTCACATCAGAGGGGAGCTCACCAGAGAAAGTCTTGACTAGAGGGGCTTCCATGAATGTCTTGAGGCTCGGCACGGTCTCAAACAACTCGGCGCCGAGAGTGCGAGACAGTATCTCAAGAGCCTCCTTCGCTCCACGCCGTGTGATACGAGCACCTCTAGCTTCACGCGCAAATTTTGCTGTATCGGCCCCGTAGTCAACTCTATCTTCCTCTTTGAGCATTGACAAAATGACATTGGTCCTGGCAGCATGGACGGGAAATTCGGGTGTCTCGGCAACTTCGACGCATGAAAATTTGACAAGATTCGCGACGACTTTGCCGGCTGGTCCCCTGCGACCTTTTTCGGTAAAGAGTTGGACAAGTCGGGCGATGGTCTCGGCAGATCGTGTCTGAAGCTGCAGATTCTCCTCAAGTTTTATACTGTCCATGATACCTTTGATGAGGGGAGTGGGCTTTTTGGGTAACATCTTCATAGCGACGAGCGCACATGCAGCTGCAGCTCTGATGCGCGTATCGCGCACATCTTTGGCGGTCTTTGCTTCGTCTGTAGCTGACATAGTATCTTGCCTAGCCTCGTTGAGTTGCTGGAGCGCAATTAGTCGCTGGGCAGGTGCCATGGCCTTCTTGAGTCGTTCATAGTCATCATTGACACATTTCTCAGCATGTGTCAGGGAGAAAGCACCCGGTCCAGCTTCAGCCTCGCCTTGCACCACTATGGGTAAGACAGGGAGCTTTTGTTGGGATACTTTGCCATGGTCTCGAAAGAGGTTGAGAAGTTGTTGGCACTGTGAGCGAACCCGCTGCACATAGCTGACTAGATCTCGATACTGCGACGGTCGCTCATTCTCGACGATCTTCAGCAATTCGTCTGCATACCTAGAGTTTTCTGATTTTGATGAAGAACAGCCTCGTGAGAATTCATCAATCACTACGCAAGCGCTGAGCTGCGTCGAAGCATACGAGGAGCTCAGTCCAGGAATCAGAAGTGCATCGTAGGCTTCCAAGTATTGTGATGGCACAAGGGACATGATCAGTCCCATCGCCCCAGCGGCAGATACACGGGAACGAATGAGGGTGTCCGTGCCGACTAGATCGATGTCGCCTTGCATCATATGACCATCGAGGTCATGCGAATGTGTCGAGGTGGGTACGTCCTCAAGTTTTGCTGACTTCCTACGTCGCTTTGGTGCCCTCTCACCTTCAGCGTCTGCTGAAAGTTTCCGGGAGATAAGAGGTGTCACTCCAAGAACTGTGTAGGTACCTCCGGAAGGTTTCTGAAACAGGGCACCATTCATAGGAATTGGCTGGCGAGACACTCCGACAGGGTGGAGAGTTAATTGCATCAACGCGTCAATATGGGGTGCAAATTCGTTGGCGAGTCGATCTGGATCTTTCGCCAAGCATTCGACAAGAGCATTCCATAATTGTATAGACATCTGGAGCGTTTCTGAGTCGCGTTCGACCAGAATGTTCTGGAAGACAAGTCGGAGGATCTTACCATTCAGCCATCCATGAGAGTCCTCTCCAAGATCGACAAAGGTCATCAACGCTTTGAGGACAGCGAGGCGGACTGAAGTAATCGTATGCCGCAAGAAAGGGTAAAGACGGGGAACAAGTAGTGTGAATGAACTCTCTTCGTCATGCTCAGCCAAGCCTTTCATGGCTTCCAAGACTTCTGGGAACCCACAAAGCGTCGCTAGAAGGTCCATGATCTTACCCGTGCTAGCGCTGAGGTCGTCGCCTAAACTCGAGAGACTTTCCCAGACAATGCTGATAAGTCCGTTCAAGGCGCCGGCGCGTAGCTGAACAAATTCCTGTGCCATCGGTATCAAAGTGGCCGCGCTGACGGAACGCACATCGTCGTCGCTATCGCCAAGACCCTTCATCACCGCACGAACTATGCCATCGATCATATGATTATGCTGGAGGAGCAAATCCTTTCTCACAGCCACGACATACCGCAGCCCAACCATACCGCCGTGACAGACAGCCCAGATAGGTCTATCCATGTCGAGGTCTTCTTGCATAACCATCCGAATTAGGATCCGATAAATGTTGTATACAGATTCGGGTGGGATATGCTTCAAGAAAGAGCCTAAAGACTGGCCGACTGTTTCTCGAATGGGGGCAACACTAGTGTCTGATGCGTAGTCAGTGAATCGGTCGAGCATGAGCACGCAACATAGTCTGCAAGCCATGTCATCGAGCCATCTCCTGTTCAGAGCATGATTATCCGTTCTCGATTTCCCTCTCAAACGCCCAGCACCAGCACCATGCACTCGCAGGATTTCTCGTAAGCCCAGGGCTGCACCATGACGAATCTCCCATTGCGTATCGAAGATATCGAGCTTCAAAAACTCGCACAGGCGTTCGTACGGCCATTCGGACCCCTGCAGTTCCTCGTCTGTTTCGATCTCGGTCTTGACTAGAACGGCAGGCCCTTTGAACTCAGAAACAACTTTGGTATCCTCGTCAACATCGGCAGGCCTCTCGAGGTTGAAGTAATCGTTTTTGGCGCCTTTCTTATGGTCGTTATCTGGCATTGGCGTCTCGTCAAATGTCTCGGATCCAGTAGTAAATGAACGACGGATGGAGAGATCGCCGAACCCGCCCTTTCCTGCTGCCTTTTGTGCCTCCTTCTTACGTTTTCGCTTCAAAGCATTTTTCTGTCGAGCACTAAGCCCAGGCTCCTCTGCAGGCTGGCCAACACCAGAGCTGACCAGGAGTTCGTGACGGGCAAGGCCATTGTGAGGCACTGTTTCCAGTGGGGTGGATGGACTGGCTGACTTTTCGATGGGGATGGGGATCTCTCCATCATCGAACGGTCTGCCCAATAGACCCAGTCGGCCAATGAGGGTCTTTTTTAGATGAGTTAGCCGTGACTGTGGCTCCAAATTTGCCAAACCATAGTCGACGTTGGCCCCTGTACGCAGTAATTCCCGGCCGTATTTGAGCACCATTGCCACATCAAGCGACTCGGGCTTGAAGTAGTCATCGGCTAACAACGAGGATTCAAGATCTTCTTCCTTCTTGACCAGGCTGTCCTCTGTCTTGGCTTCTTGTTTCGGTGCCGTTGTGGCATCTTCATCTTCATCTTCGTTGGGGTCATAGCTTGGAGCATTTTCGATTATTTTGCCGAGAGCTTTGGCGGCAGTAGATCGGGTGTCCCAATCTTTATGACGCAGATAAGGCACTACGCGTGAGAGAAGATTAAAAAGCTCATCGGGATGCTGCTTTTGCCAATCTGCAAGCTGATTAACGGCAGTATCTTTGATTAATTTGGTGCTGCCCGTCTCTAAGATCCTAGAAAGATTGTCAGATACATGTCCAAGGACGGGCCTAGGGTTCCTGGCCAGCAGCAGCATGGGCTAAGAATAAGTGAGAGGAAGAATAGTCAGCGCCTTATCGGTCGACATGTTCAACTTACGTTACGAGACGATCGAGTCTATAAAGCACATAAAATGTTAGCATGGACAAAACACCATTCCACGAACAACAATGATGCTCACCTGGATGCCATATTTACTATTCACTCCGGGGCTGTAAGGCCGATACACAGGGTGGTTCATCTCATGATATTGCTATGTGGATGGGATTAGTCGATTTTCGGTAGTATGATATGGTTAGTTCAGCAACATGATGATTGATGTTGGCCGAGGCATGTAAGTAAAAGATTTCCTACTGGGAAACTTGGAAGTTGCCATGCCAGTCTGCCCCTTCGTGGGCCGTGCATCTTGTGAGGCAAAAACGCTGGTGGCTTCTGTCCTCAGAAACAGATCTGACATCTAGGTAGGGTACAAGTCTGGATGAGAGGCAAACCAAAGAGGCTTGACGCCAACTGTAATTGCATTTTGTCAAGACTTTAGGACACGACAGATACTCCACGCTCTGCAGGCCGCTCATCTTGTTACAAGGTGCCAACACCAAACGCATTGGTTGGTTGCTGTGTTATATGCAGGTTGCAGGGACGCAAGCGCGGGCCATGGACCAAGACAATACTGATGGGATGGGGGACTTTGGACGGGAGATGATAAAGAAAGATGGTTGGACAGATGATACTAAGACGGGGGGAGATGGCATCGTGTAAGTGTTGACAGGGAAGAGCAAATAAAGAAGACCACACTCACGCTTTAACGGGTGCTAACCTTAAAAAGAGGCCCAGAGGAGAGCGTGCGATGATATGATTGGCGAGATCAGGCGCAGACGAGGGATGAGAAGGGTATGGGTGACGGAACCAACGTCGGAGAGTCTTTTGGGTTTGCCGACAAATGCACGCATAGGTAAGGTAGGAGGTAGGTAGTCCCCAGTCCTCACTTGAGCCCTACTTCGATGGCAACCAAGCTCACCAAGGTATCGATGGTTTCCGCGGTAATGGTGCAGGTGCAGATTCACAGATGCACATTTCCTAAAGCGGAACGTTGCCGGGCTCTGGCCAGTACGAAGATATATACCTACCTAAGGTACGGGTTTTACTTGCGTGTTGTAAGCCTGTCTGTATACAGCTGTAGCTGCAGCGCCTGCCGTTCTGCTGGCTGGCTGGCACACGGAAGCAATTGAAAAGTTGCACGTAAGGTGGTACGTGCACAAGGATTGGCGACTGGCGTGGTATCGGGGGCCTGGGCTGGCAGTCAGTCCGGCAGTGGGCGGGCAGCGTGCAGTGGAAACGGAATGCAGCTCGAGGTAATGACTTTTGGAGTCGGCGCGCCGGTCCCTCTTGTATTTGGAGTGATACTTTTATAGGTAGCTGCAAGGATGGCTCGATGGGGGCCGCGACAGGGATGGGGCGTGTCTTTTCGCTGCTGTCTCGCTGGCCCAAGCTCCGCGCCTTGCCTGATTCTGCCTGCTTGAACTCCACCAGCCCTAAGTTAGCCCGTCGCGCCCAGTCGCTGCCCATCACCCTGCCCATCAAACCAGGCTCGCCAGGCCCAGGAGAAGGTACTCAGTACCGAGTACCTAGGTACTTACCGGTGGACATGGCGACTCATCCCCCTGCAGGCTCCGTCGTGCTTTCGTCTGCCGGTGCCTCGTTCTCAGTTCGACCCCCATCCCTGCCTGTTGTCCTACCTGTCTCTCTTCAACCATCCTCGCAACCTCACCAGCCCGAGCCCGACCAGCCCGAACCGCCAAAAAGCACACGTTGTTTGAGTCAGGTCGCATCGAGTCTCTCTTTCGGCACCTATTGCGTGTTCAGTCCCTTGTCCGGATCTTCCTTCTTTGCTCTATGCTACCTAGGGAGGTACCTAGGTGTTAGGTAAGTAGGTATACATCAGATGTGATCTATCTATCCACCATACCCGTAGGTAGCACATAAAGAAAGAGCTGTTGTTGCCGCTCGATTAACCGCGGGCCCTGCGGATGTACCCAGTACTTGTCTGTCTCCTTAGTGTTGTTGCCTTCAGCTGGCTAACCTTCAATACGCATATAGACTGCATCCTTATCGACGTCTTGTTTGCGTAGTACCTACTACCTACATACAGGTAGGTATGTTGCTGGGGTCTACCTGAATTCTGGTAGGTGGTTACCGGGCACCTGGGAATTGCAACTTACTAAGTACTAATCGTGGTTTAAGTCGGCGGCAGTACGAATGTGCGTCATCCCCAGAGATTATCCTCATTCATCGAAGGCGCACTCCAGCCAGCGGGGAGGTCAACCAATGTGCGGATGAACTACCTCGACACTTATTCTAACGAACAGATACAAATCTTGAAATGCCTTACCCTGTTCAGGAATGGCGAGACAGCAATAGCCCGGGTGCCGTGGTATAGTTGGATCCACTGCGCGCCGCGCACATCCCAGCTCTCCGACCTGTAGAAGCTGGGGTCCTGCTGGGGGAATGCATCAGGAGGCTTGGCACCAAAACTTTCGATGATATGTGTCTTTTATGTAGGAGCAACCATCTCGATATCGCGTCTGCCTCTTCCAAGTAAGACGCGAGAGACCTCTGCGCGGGTTGTCAAGATGGCTAGGTGGTGTACATTCATAGTTGCATTGCCTGTCCAGGATGACGCGTAAATGTAGCAGCTACCTACCACTACCTCCTATACTTACATGTAGGTACCTCGGTAGCCTTGGGACCAACCTGCAGTGGCCTGCGTCAGGGACTTGCCGTACCGTGTACGACAGCGTGATCGACACAGGGCCTACCTCATTCCCAGGCCAAGATCAACAAATTCATTAAGGCCAGCCGCAAGCCTCAAATCAAGTCGATCAGATCAACCTTCAGGCGGTACAAGTACAGGTGTTCGGAATTCTCGATCCTGTTCAGATGGTAACGCAAGGCACGAGCCACCCCAATGGTATAATCACTCATACTAACAACTTACAATCTGCATCGATCCATGATGGATATATTTGAATCAATCCAACACCGTGTGCCTACCGTGTTGCTGTGTCGACTGCCGGTGGGTTATACTGCACGACATGCGGTCCTCGGATCAGTGATTCTTGGGAAGAGCCTGCCTGGGCAGCTAGCTACCTACCTAGGTAACTAAGCTCATGGATGGCCCTGCCCTGACAAAGAAGAAGCTTAGTACCTAGCATCTAGGTAGGTAAACAACACGAGCAGCGTACGAGTATTGTGTCACAAGATGGGATCATATAGGTACTGATCACGATTCAAATAGCTTGGAGTTTTAAAAGGGTAAAGCGTGGTTGAGTTCTATTCTGGCCCGTAGGCCCCTGAGGAATAGCTATATGGCCTGCGGCCCACTAAAATTATGCTTCCAACGCCTGGCGGCAGTTGCCACCCATCAGTACCAGTATGGGGGTAGGAATGAACTCTGTTGTAGCCTGAAGAACTAGATACCTATGGGAGCAGAGCAGGCTACATATAGATACAAGAGAACAAAGGATCATCGTACAAACCGTGACATATTATCCTCTGTCTGCGTGCTGTAGGTTCCAAGGTAAAGTAGCGAGAGTAGGTACGAGTAGGTAAGTCGGGTTAGCTTGCTACTACCTACAAATTATTAATACTATATTAGCAGCCGATAAGTGAGCGACAGCTTCTGCTATGAGAGGCAAACTAAACAACACCAGCTGAGATTATTAACCTCTTCCTCTCCTACTATCTATGAAGGTAGGTAGGTACTAGCCCACAACCTTGGAAGGAACGATATCGACTAGGTACTGTAAGTACCTAGGTAGGTGCACCGAGGTAGGCAGGACCTAAAACACAGCCACACCCCACAGCTTCAAACCCAAGCCACAGCTCAGTAAGTACCTAGGTACTCAGCTGCCGAAAGAGCTTCACTCCAGAGCTGCTCCCTGTACGTACCTAGAGCCCCCCCCCACCGCCTGTAGGTACTGTAGTCATTCGCGCCTCCAACGCGTCCGTAAAGAGTTACGTGACAAGCCAAATTCTGTCCGATTATTGCGCGCATCCGCTGTCGCACAGCATCCTCCAACCTTTCCCAGCATTTTCATGCATCGCGCGACAGTCCTCCGAGCACAGTGAACGCGCTGCCCGTCCGGCAGCACCTGTCGCGACCATGTATATCAAGCAGATCATCATACAAGGCTTCAAAAGGTGGGTGTGGATGTGGACGAGGACGAGGACGAGGACGAGGACCTCCAGTGTGCACGCGCACGCGCGCGCGCGCGAATGCGAATGCGAGGGGTATGCTTTGCTGACAGTCGCGTAGCTACAAGGACCAGACGGTCATGGAGCCCTTCTCGCCGAAGACCAATGTCATCGTCGGTCGCAATGGCTCCGGCAAGAGCAATTTCTTCGCCGCCATCCGCTTCGTCCTCAGCGATGCCTACACCCAGATGAGTCGCGAGGAGCGTCAGGCGCTTCTGCACGAAGGCTCCGGCTCTGCCGTCATGTCCGCCTACGTCGAGGTCATCTTCGACAACAGCGACGACCGCTTCCACACCGGCAACAAAGAGGTCATACTGCGCCGCACCATTGGTCTCAAGAAGGACGAATACTCGCTCGACAAGAAGGTTGTCACCAAGGTCGATGTCACAAACCTCCTCGAGACGGCCGGCTTCTCCAAGTCCAACCCATACTACATCGTGCCCCAAGGCCGGGTCACTGCCCTGACCAACATGAAGGAGTCCGATCGGTTGAACCTGCTGAAAGAGGTGGCTGGCACGCAGGTGTACGAGTCACGTCGTTCTGAATCCCTCAAGATCATGACAGACACGAACAACAAGAGAGGCAAAATCGATGAATTGTTGGACTACATCAAGGAGCGTCTGAGCGAGCTGGAGGAAGAGAAGGAGGAACTTCGGGGCTACCAGGATAAAGATCGAGAACGCCGCTGCCTCGAGTACGCTTTCCATCGGAAGGACCAGATCGCAGTCGAAGAAGCCCTGGAGGAGCTGGAGGATTCACGTCAAGGTGGCATTGATGACTCCGACGTGAACCGCGATGCTTACAACGCGGGTGAGAAGGTCATTGCTGCGCTCGATGCCGAGATCCATAAGCTGCAAAAGCAGATGGAGCTCCTCCGCATCGATCGCCGACAGCTAGAAGAAGATCGACGCGATAATGCCAAAGCGAGGGCCAACGCCGAGCTGGCCGTCAAGGACTTATCAGAAAGCATGTCAGCCCAGGATCAAGCCAAACAGAACCACGAGGCTGAACTGAACCGTGTCAAGGCGGCCATTTCATCCAAGGAGGCTGAGCTCAAGAAGCTAATGCCTGACTTGGACAAGAGAAAGGGCAACGAGGCAGAAGTCAGGCGGGCCCTCGACACCGCAGAAGCTGGAAGACAGCGACTCTTCACGAAACAAACAAGAGGCACCCAATTCCGGAGCAAGGCCGAACGGGACAGTTGGTTGAGGAAAGAAGTAGACGAGCTCAACATGACGTTAAGCACACAAAAAGCCACACGACTCGACGCCGAAGAACAAGTGACCAATATCCAGGCATCCATGCAGGAATTGGAAGAGGAAATCGAGGCATTGCGTCAAAAGAACGGTACATTTGGAAGCGACCGGGCTGCTCTGGCTGAGAAATACAACAAGGCTAAAGATGTTGTCCATAAAATCCAGGAAGAGATCAAGCAGCTTCGTAAACAGGACGATACCCTGGACAAAGAACTCCTCGACGCCCAAGAGGAAAGGTTCAAAGGCGAAAATGTCTTGAGAAAAAGTATGGACTCGAACACCTGGCTAGGTTTGGAATCCATTCGTCGACTTAAGCAGAAGCACGACCTTCCCGGGGCTTACGGCACACTGGCAGAGCTATTGACTGTCGATGAAGCGTATCGTCTACCTGTTGAGCAGGTTGCAGGCGCCAGCTTATTTCACTATGTTGTTGACACCGATGAGACAGCGACTTATCTCGTCAAGGCTCTGCAGAAGCAATCTGGCGGCAGAATCACGTTCATGCCTCTTTCGAGATTGCAGCCGAAGGCCGGAAAGCTCCCTAACGCACAAGATGCAATTCCTCTGCTCAATAAAATCAAATACAACCCTGAATATGAGAAAGCCTTCCGCCAGGTTTTCGGTACCACCATCGTTTGTCGTGACCTGACTATCGGTAGTCAGTATGCCAAAAGCCACGGGGTCAATGTTGTAACGCTAGATGGTGATACCACCAACAAGCGTGGTGCCATGACTGGTGGGTACATCGACCCTCGAGGTTCTCGGCTGGATGCTCTACATTCTTTGCAAGCATCAAGAGAAAGGTACGATCAGTTGCAAGCAGATGCATCTGTGCTCCGGAGAGAACTAGAGAAGAAGGATCAAGAGGTCAGTCTTGCGCAAGGTGAGGAACGCAAAGCGGAACAGCAACTTCGACAGATGGACAATAGTCACGGGCCCCTTCGGGCCGAATTAAATACAAAAAACAACCAGGTTGCTCTGGCAAGGGACCGGCTGGAGACAGCCATGGGACGACGAGATCTTGTTGATAAAAACATGAAGGAGTTTGGTGACATGATGAGCGCGCATGCATCAGAATTATCTTCAGACTTCAAGAAAGCTTTGACAGCCGCTGAGGAGCGACAGTTGGAGGAGTTCAGCTCCCAGGTACAAGAACTCCAAAGAGAATGGAACGAAGTCAGCGCCAATCGACGGGAGCTTGAAAATCGCAAAAACAAGCTCGAGCTGGAGCTGCGCACTAACCTTCGGTTGAACCTCGATCAACTTACCAGCCAGGCCATTGAAAGCGCTTCTAGTGGAAGCGTCGATCTAAGGGATGCCAAACGGGAGCTCAAGAAGACCCAAAACGCTACAGCTTCGGTGGAGAATCAGCTTCATGAAAACGACAAACAGCTCGATACCACAGAGTCCAAAGTTACGAACCTAAGTAACCAAAGAGCCCAGAAAGACGAAGAGCTCCAAGACATCGCAAGAGAGATCACCAAGCAGCAAAAGAGGATAGATCGCAATATCCAGAAGAAAGCAATACTGACAGGCAAGGCTGCTGAAGCTGCGCAGAATATTCGCGACCTTGGCATCGTGCCTGATGACGCATTCAAGTATGAACGTCTAGATGTGAAGACGGTACGTTTTGTTTGGATAATGATTGGTGCCACGACCCACCGAGACAACTTACTGATATACCTACGTAAAACCTAGATCAACAACCGCCTGAAGAAGGTTGCAGATGCACTCAAGAAGTACAAGCACGTCAATAAAAAGGCTCTTGAGCAATACAATGCCTTTACTGTGCAGCAAGAGCAGCTTATGAAACGGCGCAAAGAACTCGATCAATCACAACAATCTATCGAAGAGCTTGTGCAGCATCTCGATCAGCGCAAAGACGAGGCCATCGAACGAACATTCAAGCAAGTCTCAAAGGAATTTGCGACCATTTTCGAACGCCTCGTTCCAGCTGGTCACGGTCGCCTTGTCATTCAAAGACGAACGGACAGACGTGTTGACCCGGACGAATCAGACGAAGAACGCCGGAGCAGCGTCGAGAACTATACAGGTGTCGGCATCAGTGTCTCGTTCAACTCCAAAGTGGCGGATGAACAGCAACGTATCCAGCAACTTTCTGGTGGTCAAAAGAGTGAGTTAACATAAATCAGTTCCTTGGCGGTCGTTCATGTATGCTAACCATCGCCAGGTCTTTGCGCTCTTTGTCTCATCTTTGCCTTGCAGCAAACTGAGTCCAGCCCCATGGTTATTTTCGACGAGGTGGACGCAAATCTTGACGCACAATACCGTACAGCAGTCGCCGGTCTGCTCCAATCCATTTCAGACACTGCAGGAACACAATTTATTTGCACTACCTTCCGACCAGAGATTGTTCATGTAGCTGATAAGTGCTATGGTGTCTTGTTCAGAAACAAGAACAGCACGATTAACTGTGTTAGTACAGAGCAAGCCTTGGACTTTGTCGAAGGTCAGGCACCAAAGTAGAGCATACCAGATAGTGCGTTCTGAATCCTCATGGAACATATTCGTTTGGGGGCGACAGGGTTGCGATATTGCTGTTACCCTCTGTTGTATCATTATTCGGGCGGGTTTGGTTGACAGGCAGGCAAACCTTATACCTCAACGCTCTGTGCATTGTCATCAAATAGTGCACTAGGGAGCTCTCTTTCGTGATCTGTTGCAAATTATACAACAACACAAGGCTTTGTCACTTTTTGGCATCCCATGGGTTTCCATTGTGCAACATATTCTTGATAGAAAGAGCTGTTCAGGGCCGCAAGAGGCTATGGACGACTTTCATAAATCCAATGTTTGAATTATGGTGCAAATGCATTATGCATTGCTGGTGTCATCGCAACGTCCAGGGGACTCATTGACAATCATTGGTTTCTCTCCTTTTTGAGTATGAAAGAACGTCTGTTGCCTAGGTAGCACCCAATTCTAATACTCAAAATCCCTGCACAATCCATCACTTATAGGCAAGTTTGTTTGCCTTCATGGTTGCCCAAACAACGAATCAGGGAACATATAATAACCAAGTTTGCTCCGATCCATTTCTGACTTGATTCCCAGTTCCACATCATAACACCCTTCCCACTCCCACCCGCCAGCCAGCCTTATTCACACCTCAGCCATTGTAGCCATGTCTGACGACCACAATACTCCCACAACTACCTCAGCCGTCGTTGTAGAACAGGCAGGGGTCGGAGCCATCATGGCTTCACTACCCCCTACGAAAGCGCAGAAGCCAGCGTCCACATGTGACACAGAAGCCGACGCCCGCAACACATCCATCCTCGCGGTTCGAGGCCTTCGCACAACAGCCATGGGCAACGAGCTCTACGATCTCGCGGATCTGTCGCTTCGAAACTTCGAGATTGCCACCACGCCTGTCACAGCCTCTACGGTGTTTACATCTGCCCAGCCTCTTCCTGTCACAACCAGCTTCGAGCCATTCTACTTCTTCTTTTACGGCTCGCTGCAGGCGCCCCACGTGCTGAGTACAGTGTGTGGTATCCAGGAGACGAATATCTTGTTCCACAAGAACGCCAGCGTTAGTGGTTGGACGTACAAGATGTGGGGGCCGTACCCAGCTCTCGTGCCCGCGGCCGCCAACACGAACGAGGAGCAGGCAACGGTCAAGGGCAGAGCCTGGCTATGCGAGAAGCCTGAGCACGTCGCGAGACTCAGTACTTATGAAACAAACGCTTACCGCCTTGCTTATGTTGATATCCGCATCGAAGCCGAAGATGGCTCAGTGGTGGTCCTCCAGAGCGCGCGCACATTCGTTTGTAATCAGGATCCTGACGAGCTTGAGGATGGCTCTTTCGACATCGGCTTCATAACCAGCTTCTGAATGATGTGCTTGTATTTAGGCCTGTGGATGAATCTCGCTTGCTCAGGTGGCACAACTAGAGAAGTTCGACGAGTCGCGGTAGTTACTACATTGACCAACTGATTCATCACCAAGAATACATGCATTTCTCTTGTCTGAAGATCATCCGCCGATTATTTGACGACACATTTGATAAAAATCGACATTGTGGCATCAAGGAACGATGCATTGTGTAAACTCTATCTATCCGTGTCTAATGAAGATATCCCATTTTTGCCGCCACCACAGTAGATGCAATAATAAGAGAAGAAAGGAAATAAAATGAATGTGTACCCTGTAACTCCTTTACAAACCATTCCATGATAACTTCTATGTCTATTGCTGTAAATTCCCAACACGCCGGTTCCCATTGAATTCTTTCACTCCCACCTATCGCTCGTTCTTGTCCATGTCTCGGCCCAGGGGAAACCTTTGTTTATCATAGCCCTATATCAATGAATTTGTTAACGACTCAAGTCATTACCTAGTAGTTCACCAGCGCACCAGTTGGGATTGAACTTACGATAGTGGGAGTCTGAGGCCATTGGCCAGATCCCATTCGCCGACAGCATGTACTGCCGTTGGTTTCTTAACTATTGTGGACTGATCAGCCTCATGTCCGAAGCGTTCATCATGTAGAATGGGTTAACTTAACGTACGATGAGCTGGTTGTCGGTGGCGGTGGTGCTGGAGAGGAGCCGCCTTGCGTAGTTGACGACCCGGATGAAGAGCCTTTGGTACCAGCTGAAACTGCTGCTAGAAGTACAACCATTTTGAGATGATCTGTTTGCTGCTGTGGTCCTTGAGGTAGATATATTTGTGGAGCTAGACAGTGTCTTGGAGGAAGCTAGAGTGTGCTTTGGGTTTGTGAGTTCGACGAGAGCGATGATGAGGTCTATCGTTCAACATGAATATTTCACTGCACCCTTTATATAAAAGTTGACGAAACCATACTTGGCCTTTGGAGCATGAATCCATGGCTATGTAAATTCATTCAAACTGATGAGGTGGGCTATGAAAGGCGTATGGATGACCATGAACCACAACCATCCTGCTTGGCTGAAGGCTTCCTCAAAGGGAAACACGAAGTACCACTGTATGTTTCTGACTTGGTGCCAAACTCGACATGGACATAGCTTCTTGATCACTGCAACTCCGTATCATTCCTATCCAATCCGACATCATGGCTTGGCCTCCATCAAGTGATCCGGTTACGGAGGCGGAGACTCATTCCTCGGATTCCTCACCCACAATCACTACCATGTCCCAGTCAGTTCCTCCTGCTCATAGGTCCAGGCATCTGGGCCGCCAAGCCGAGGCTCTGGAACCTTCAAGCTATTTTCGGCCAGCCATCGTAGAGATGGGCATAGACAACAGCGGTGTCCTTCAGATAACCCGCATATAAGGCTGAATATCTGCCAAATGAACACGCGACAATGTCGATCTGACGGGCTCAGCAAGATGGCACTAAACTCGTTTGGCGGGTGCCAAGACATGCAATAGCTCTGGACTCGAATCCGCTCCCCTTTTGGGATATTTCCTATTCCAGAAACTCGATGTACCATCGTCTCGCCTCACCTTGCCCTTCTTTCGACAGGCGTCAGCTACAGCTTATCCAAAGTGCCCCAAAGTGCCCCCATTGTAGGGTTACTAGCATACCTACCTAGTCTAGGGTGTCTTGGCGTCGGATGGTGAGGACCATCTGCATGGCTGAGGTATTGAGCAAAAACATTCTTACACGGCGTATTCTTTTTATCTTCACATCTCAAGAGTCATATTTTGTCACCGAGTTTGTGGCTGTATTGTCAAATCCTGTTGTCAACCCCCGAGAATCCGGAACCCGGCAACATGCCGCAAACCTCGATCCGGAACCGTGCCGATTCCTAATAATCATTGGCCAATTATGACCCATGCATGAGCGAGTGCAACGAGGCGCAAAGTCTATGCCAACGACCGCATCTCAGCCGCGCCAGGTACCTGTCGACCCAAGTACGTATCGGTTCATCCCAAAAGGCGCAGTATCACCGTATCGCAAATATGAAGATGCCATGTGCTTATCCTACATATTTTTTTTTCTTTTTAAAAATCAAAGTCAAGTCGATCAACTATCATCTTTTGTAACGCAAACTGATGCCAATATGAATCATAATCAAATCATCTAACTAGGTAGATACTAGTAAGATTGGTGTAGCTAGCATCCATAGGAGGATAATACATACGCTGATGAGATACACTGGATTTGCGAAGGTCGGCGAAAGTTGGTCCTCATCATAGCCGTCATTTAAGCTTAAAACAAAGATGAAAGCATACTTATCGATTAATTGCCCTAATTGCATGTATTGGTATTTGAACGGCATATATATGTGGAATATTCCTTTCACGCGTAATGCATGGATAATGTAGCAAGGAACGTTTCCATACTACATCTTATAAAATACGTTCATTCTATTACGAATGCACCATAGTTGCGGTGTCAAGTGCTTTTGCACTAGAGCAAAGGAATATAGCAGTAGCCAAGTAGAATAGTAGAATAGTAAGGGTCAGGTGTCAATTCTATTGATTCCTGGGCTCTCCCATTCAGTGGGAGCCGCCCAGCCCTTATATACACAGATCTAGTAGCCCAAACAGCCCCTAAAGGGGAGCCCCTAGGTGATGTTGAAGCTCATGCTACCGTGATACCTGACATGCGGGGGTGACTCACGTCAAGCATTGTTATTGAACTAGGTGGTGAGGAGTTACAGGTGACAGCTGTAAAACTCTACCCATGCGTTTCGACACAGGGAGTAAGCAAACAGCTAAATGCTCGACTTGATAATGCCCCCCATCTATGTTTATAGTGATTCATATTCATATAAGGCTCTTTGACCCAGTTGCTGGGCTGCCACATGTTAATACTAACCATCTCCGAGATCATGGTGATGTAGCTGTCGAGTGGAACATTTCCTACCAGGTTGCATTTTTAATACACACAGTTTGAATGCCTGGCTCGACAAACTCAAAGTCTAATCTCTTTAGTATTTTGGTAGACGAATACATTGCCACCTTTCCCGTGTCACGACCCAAGCCCTGCCATAGTAGCTGTAATCCTAGAACTCAACTCATCTCTACTCTTCGCAAATCACTAAGCATTCCGTTCCAGGCGAGCGGTGGGCCATATGGCATGGATTGTTGTTACTCGATACTCTCAGAACGGTGCCCATGAATGATGAATTTATATATAGATTTTGTTTCGTTGCTAATGGCACGATGTCATTTTGCAACTGCTATTTTGCAAATTGACTTGTCCAAGGGATGGACTAGGAGAGCCACAATGGCTGTCTTTCGGTTAGATGATCTTTGAGCACTCATCCTTTGGAGGCTTAGAACTAATCACTAGACAAGGCGGAGCTTTGTGAGATTGTGCAATGGTGGACGCCGAGCTGCAGATCCTAGCACGATCTAGTTGAAGAACAACATGAAGTATGGTGCTGGATTGAGGTTATATTTTTGGGATCTCCAACACCGTTATGATGAACCTAATAGTGGAGCTTTATCAACATGAAGGTGCCCATCTTGCTTCATAGATTGATTCTCATGATAACAAGCCCAAGTTTAATGCCTTTCAACAGGACCAACGATATGACAACGATCCACTCGTAAAATCAAGCACATGTAAGAGTTGAAAACGTCTCAAGATGTGGCTCGTCTGAGGTTCATGACCTGGTTATCTCGGCTTGGGGCGGGAATGAAACACACCCAATCAAGCCTTACGTCTTTATGCTGCACTTCATAAAACAACGATAGGTAGCATGTGGTCACGGAAAGAAAGTCTCTGTCCAATAGGCAAACTGTAAGACCCCCGAGCCGCGAGGCAATGAAAGCGCCACCCAATAATTACCCATGACCATGGAGGAAACAGTATTTTTAGCAACTGCCTACTGCTTATCCACCTTAAGGTGCACGGCCACTTCATCCATATTACCCATCTGCTCCTTTGTGTGACCATTCAACGACTGCCTTACGCAGGTGGCGAGCTGTGCTGGTAGGACTCAGCTCCCTGGTAACATGGACTAGTGGAGAAGGGAGTGGCTGGGGTTGAAGGAGTGTGATAAAATACTAGTTGGACTTGAAAAAACTTAGGGCAAATCGAAACAGGAATCATGGCATCAAGGTAAAATATGGGATAAAAACGAAACGGGGAAGAACTGGGTTGCAACTCAGTTGAGGATTAGGCATATAATTACACCGATGTTGATTAATTATTTTCCCCAAGTGAAAGCTTGCCCGCAAGCTTGGGATGAAGAGTCTCACGCTCTACCTAGTATGCACACATATGTATATATGTATTTGGGCTAACTGGGCTAACCCGGCCTTGATAAAAAGCTGTTGTGGTTAGTCGCCTACATACTTGTGGTGATAAATGCATTGCGAAAATTGATGTCCTCCCGTCTGCTTCACCTATAACTAGAGTCACGTCAGAGGTGTAGACCACAAATGGATCACGTACTAAATAGATTTTACGGCTCTGCAGTATTTAAATTACTCCCAAAACACCAGGAACGGTGGTGTTGGCTTCAAAGACAGTTGCTTGAAGGTGGTGGGTGTGGTAGCGGGACATGTATTTTTTCGTTATACGGGGCTGGGTTGCATTGCTTCCTCGTAGGTAGGGAGGTTGAGTCATTTGTCATAGTATATTATTAGCTACATGGGGGTGGCTTGTTGCCACTTTGGTGCAAGATACCTCTCTATTGGTGAAATCTTCTCACGGTCTTGTCGGCAGATTCGGTAGTTGAAGCAATAGCTTCAATTGCGTTTCTTTCCGTTTCTTCCAACTTGAAGTTCCTTTGCTGTGTAAGTGGGCCAGACGCGCTGCAACCGTACCTTGTACCTACTGGACAGCATCAAGATCTCATTGGTTGGTCAGGTACCTACCTACAGTAAGGTTACTACTAAGGTAGCGAGTAGGAGCCCTTGGTCGGATATCGATAACAGATGCGGACCAGGTGGACCTGGGCGAGGGGTCAAGGGGTAGAGGGCGAGGAGGGGCTCACGGCGGGGGGCTTGGGAAGGTGCAGCACAACCCACCTGCTGTGCTCCTCGAGCTGCACCCCCCCGTCGCAGCTGTCATTCGGTGGGATGCTAGAATACCTCTTCCTACCACATCGTAGCAACTACAACTACTAGGAGGCACCGCAACCGCAACCACCTGGCAGTCTTTGCACTGCCCTCTGCCCTTCCGATTCCAAGTCACCCCAAAGTCGTCTAGGCTTCGCCGGCGTAGGTCAAGATGCCTGTGGACTACAGCAAGTGGGTGAGTGCAGGTGCCTGATGCACCTGACCTTTGCTGCGTGGACGGTCCATTCCGACGTGCTGACCATGCGTCTTCTCCGAACAGGACAATCTGGAGCTCAGCGATGACTCCGATATCGAGGTCCATCCGAACGTCGACAAACGCTCCTTCATCCGCGCCAAGCAAGACCAGATCCACGCCGAGCGCCAACAGCGCCGCCTCCAGATCGAGACCCTCAAGTACGAGCGCCAGATCAACGATGGCCTGATGAAGCGCATATCCGGCCTGTTGGCTGCCCTCGAAGCCAATGCCGCCGAGGCCGAGTCCAACCTCGCCGGGATGGCTTTCCGGGCCGTCATGCAGTCTGCCGGGAGCCCCGAAGAGGACAAGCCGCCTGCGCGACCCGACGGTGTCCATGCCCAGGTCGAGCAGCCGCCCACCTACACCAAGATGATGGCCGCCCTGCTGGACCAGGTCAACGAGACGTTGAACAAGGACGAGCCCGAAAACCGCTACACTGCCATGGTGAAGGAGATCAACAATCACCTGACAAACGTGCAAGACCTGCAGAAGCAGCTCTTGGACAAGCTGGCAGAGCTGGAGAAAGAGGAGGGCCGCAAGATCACGAGCGACGCCTACCATACAGGCTTTGACAGCTCCTACGTGGCAAAGTCGGAACCGTCCACATCAGGCCAGACCAAGAAGAACGACAGCCAACCCCAACTCCTGAACCCCAACTTCTCCGCAAGCACGTCCGACGAATCCAAGGCGACGTCTCCAGCTGACAATGACGACGACGCCGAGATCGAGGCTTCTGCCGACGGCCAGAAATTTGCAAAGATCAAGGCCGCCGAATACCGGGAAAGCCATGCATTCATCACCTCACACCCTCAAATATTATCCGAAAAGGAGACCGACGGCATCCTCGTCATGGCCTTCGACGCCCAACTAGAGAATAAGGACGATGTCGCACGGAACTACATACACCAAGCATTACTACTCCAGTATTGCCGTAGTTTAGGCAAAGATGGCGTGGCGCTATTCTTCAAGCGCATCACGACTCAAGGCCACCAGGCCCAACAGGTCTTCTACAAGGACGTGCAGGACACCTTCTTCCGCATCAGGACTCGGTCAAAGGAGATAAATGCGCAACGCGCTGCAGACGGCGGCGAGGTCGAGCAGATCCAACTCCATGCGGTTGAGCCAGGCACGGAGATCAAGATCCAGATCCCCCCCGAGAACAGTGACGACGAGGCCGTTCAGCACGGACGCGTCATCTTCGAAAGCTTTGCGCCGGACATGCGAAAGGCACTGGAGTCTGGCAGCCTGGACAAGGTCAACGATGTGCTTGGTAAGATGAAGGTTCCCGAGGCCGAGGAACTCGTGGGCCAGCTGAGCGAGGTAAGTGCACAGGCATGGCACCATGACTCGTGTGTGCTCGCCTGCTAACTATCGTGCAGGCTGGCATACTTAGCTTGGAAGAGCAGATAATAGACGGTACGACAGAGGAAGGCAAACAGAAAATCAAGGAGATGGAGGACATGGCTGCGATGGAGTCAGAGTCTGCGGGCGATCCCGAGTAAAACACCATCAAAATTGTTTGTCTGGACTCCGCTCTGCCCAGGCTGCCGAGCGATGCATCGTATGTGGAACAGCTAACTTACTCGCCATGCCTATGCTTTGAGAACCTCGATTGGCCCAAGTTGTTGTTCAAGAGCGCAGCAGCACCGCACGCGCAGCTCCGCCATGGCTCCCTTGACACGACTAGTCGGCTTTGCTACAGTCATAGTGCCTTACGCCTCATTCTCTCGTGTTTTGTGTGAGACAGCGGGCAGTAGGTACTGCTGAGTCCACGTAAGGAGGCAAGGCTACATACACTGAACGTGTCGTCTGATTCTGTCACCTCCCAAATATAGGAACCATTTGTTGTGAACCAATCGATTGCAATTCAATATATCAGCAGCAGCAGACCAGACCATTAAGGGGCTGTGCGTGAATGCGAGTGGGTGTGCTGGTGTGTGTATCGTGTACTAGTAAATGGGAAAGCAAGCTGGAGGGTCTTGGTAGCCGAGCGAGGTGGTGGACAGAATAAAGTTGACACTCTTTCTTGGCAGGCCCACTATAGTGACCTTCGTTAGCTCTTGTCACGTGATATAAGCTCAGGGCTCATTTAGTATTTTTTTTATACTATATTAATTATAAAAAATTACCTACGTATTTAATTCAGTTCAAATACTATTCTAAGACCCTCTATCAAGAGGCTATTAAAAAAGGACAACAGAAGTGTAAATAGCTTCAAAATAGAGTCCTGGAAGGCTATTGCCAAGCACACTGCCAAGAAGTACTCGTGGGGCTAGTCTGTAGATCAGGTGTCAACTTTTTATTGTCCACCACCTCGCCGAGCTAGCATCACGGGTGCCGATGTGGTCTTGGGCCGTGGGCTGCCCTTACCAGTGGAGCGCTCGTATTTTCATCGACAAGACCTTCATTTTCATGCGGCTGGGAAGGTTGCCCCGAAGGTCGAGTCAACTTGTTGGTACGTTGATCGATGACGGACCGATGTACGAAGGTATGTCATAGTGCATAGTGCTTGTCAAGTATGTATGTAGGTCCCGGTTTGAAGGGGATTTGACATGTCCAATCTATGTAGCCGCAGAAACTCTGCGACCATGGCACCATGGGTACGAGTTTGATACAGTCGTCCCTTATGTATGATGCCTACTGGGATTCCCCTCATTCTTGGGGAAACAAATCCCACATATGTCTGCTCATTTACAGGCCCTCGGTAAACACCATGTCAGCCCTCGTCAGCCATGAGGGCCTATCTATGTAGGTGCATGAGCACCTACAGTAGGCATGCTAGGTAGGCGAGTAATCGTAGGCGGTGGTTGAGGATGGACAGTATGCGTGCTATGTAGATCGGGTGGGATGATACTTGGTTGAAACAACAGCCTGGAGGGTCAACGAATGGAACGCGCGTTTACACCCGTACCAGTAGGTAGGTAACTTGAAGTAGTATAAGGTTTTATCCCTGAATGTATGTACAAGTATGGACTCCGCGGCGAATCATGCCAGGTGGATGCTGAGTCGGTCGAGGGAGTGTGCACTACCTAGTAGTAGTTAGTACCTAATCGAGTCTAATGGACTTACTAGGTGGGTTTGGGAGTTAGTGCCATAGCTCGTCCGCCGCCCCTGTCGATTACTTTTAGCTTAATCATCCTTCGCCTCACACTACCTGATATTTCCCGATCGAACACTCCCTAGCGGGCCTAGGTAGATTAGGTACATATGTAGCTAGTAAACGTAAACGGACTTGGGAAGCAATGAACGTGTAAGCGAGTCGTAGACTACTTAACCTAGACTAAGTCGAACTGGCTGGTATTCATTCCCGAGGTCATTTCGAACAACTCCATCAATACCTCTACTACACGCCAAAAGGGGCATGGCCCAGGTCACGGTCTTTTTACGAGTACTTGTCGTTCGGGAACATCACTTGGCACTCGGCCATGATCAAACGTATCTGTGAGGTTTCATCGCCGCCCTGGACCCAAGCTGACGTGGAGAGAGGCGCAGTCGTCCGAGGTCAGCCCCACGACAGACTCGACAGACAGACAGACCGACCCGAGCCAACCCTGTCGATCGCCATATGCTGGTCAGGACTCAGGGGTTTGGCACCTCATGAGTTTTGGCCCGGCCTTCATTACGTACCTACCTACATGCATGCAAGCCGTGCAGCGGCTGGGGGCCCGGGGGTGGCTCGGGTGGTGCTCAATGCTCAGTGCTCGCTTTCCTCCTCCTCCTTCCATCCTTGCTTTGGCCGGCATCGACATTCATTCATTCACTTGCCATTCACTTGTTAAGGTCGCGTAGTCCGGTTGGCATTCCACTCCGCTCGTTTGGTTGTTTTACTTACTGTTTATTGCCCACCAACTTTTCCCACCACAAGAGCACGCATAGAGCGACACACCCCGGCCCCCAGTTTCCTCCGTTGAGATGAAGCCCTCGATAAGTGCGTACATAGCAACGCTGGCCGCTCTGGCGAGCACAGCGTATACATCGCCGCAAGGCGCCAATGTCGTCTCCACCATAACGACGGCAGCACCCGCCGCCTCGTCGACTTCGCTGGCATCAGGCGTAGCCTGCAACAACTCGCCAGATCTCTGCAGCCGCTCCTACAGCAACATCACTCACCTAGGCGCTCATGACTCGTCTTTCCTTCGCGATGCCAGCACCGACAACTCGATAGCCGGCAACCAGTTCTTCAATGCAACCGTGGCGTTAGATGCCGGCCTGCGGCTACTGCAGGTGCAAGTCCACGACCTCAACGGAGCTATCCAGATGTGCCACACGACATGCGACCTGCTCGATGCAGGCCCGCTGAAGGGCTGGCTCGCTGCCATCAAGTCGTGGATGGACGACCACCCGAACGAAGTGGTCACGCTCCTGATCGTCAACTCAGATGGCAACGACGTCAAGGAATTCGGATCGATATTCGAGTCGTCCGGCCTCGCCAAGTACGGATACGCGCCCACAGGCAACGGTTGGCCGACCTTGCAGAGCATGATCACCGCGAACACACGCCTCGTGACGTTTATAGCCTCCATCGCGCCCAGCAGCACGTATCCGTACCTCCTGACCGAGTTCGAGCACGTCTTCGAGACGTCCTTCGAAGTCACGTCTCCGTCCGGCTTCAACTGCTCCATCGACCGGCCCAAGTCGCAATCGTCAGCCGCCTCCGCGCTCTCGGCCGGACTCCTGCCACTCATCAACCATTTCGCCTACAAGAGCCTGGGCTCTTCGATCATGATCCCGGACGTCGACAACGTCGCGAGGACAAACGCCCCTTCCACGTCCACTACGGGCGCCCTGGGCTTGCACGCAGAGACCTGCCGGTCCGAGTGGGGCTTCATTCCCACCTTCGTCCTCGTGGACTTCTTCAGCGAGGGCCAGTCCATCAAGACGGCGGATGTGATGAACGGCATCAAGAATCCCGTCGGGCGCACGAACAGCAGCGTGACGGAGGGCACCGAGACGGCGGAAAACGAGGCGAAACGCGGGCTTGGCGCCACCGGCATGGGCACTGGCGCGTTGGTTGCCTTCATCGCTGCGGCCTTGTTACTTGCATAGACAGTCATCACTATTCTGTTTCAGATGCGCAAGTTTCGAGCCGTGGGATTCCTTGATTTCGAACTACCTACCTACCGAAAATGATATGGTGGGGGGAAAAATTCAGCATTTGGGTCGGATAATTTTTTCTTTTTTGCTTCATTTTGTTGTTGTTTCGAAAGCTGCATAGCGATGGCGTTTTAGTTGGGCCAACTTGGCAACATCTGCACACATACCTACGCAGTACGGCGATTGAGTTTCATATATCAACAGGAGTCCACGACTCTGTATCATCCGTACATCTACATAGCCACTATAGGCTTCTCAGACATGCTATGCGATATTCCGTAGATGGCTTAACCTAGAATATCATAGCGAATAACTCTCTTGTCAAAAGTAAACGTGTGATGCCACCCATTGACCGCGAGTTCAACCCTGTCTAGTTAGAATATGTTGTCACCGTAAGGTAGCCTGGACAACTATTAGATATACACATGTCTGTCGTCTCTTAGAAGTGTGGAGCGCCGATTGTCGTGAGGCGACTCGGCCCGGTGGCGGGGTTTTATAAGTAGCTCCGTCGCCTTACATGCTACAAACCGTATCTGGGACCTGCCAATTCCCAATCCAACTGATTACGTCCAACCTCAACCAGCACCTTACCTAGGTACCTGCATATACGTAGGGACTCACGCCAGCACGACTCGCACATTCACATGATCCTCTATGCAGCAGCTGTAAGGTTGAAAGAAAGCAACAGATAGAATGACACAGGGAAGCATGGACTACTCTAGCGTCGCAACGCCCGAGCGGTGTTATGCCGACTTCTGTCTGATCCCGGTGCGGTGTCCCCTCCATCTACATTCCGTACACCCCCAAATCCTCAGCCAAGAAGGCTGACGTACTCTTTCTCGTCCATGCGCAGGTCGGCACCGGCTCCGTCTCCGTCGCAGCCGAAGTGGCCGAGGTCCAGAAACTGCTGAAGGCCAGCGGGCTCGTATATACGATGCACTCGGCCGGTACCACAGTCGGTAGGTGTCTGCGATGATTTGGGTGCACTGGTCTTTTCCTGTTCTGCCCTCATGTACTGACGCGACATCATACATGACAGAAGGGTCTTGGGATCAAGTAATGAGAGTCATCGGACAAGCCCACAGCGTCGTCCACGCGCGAGGCGTCGTGCGAGTACAGAGTTCGATGCGCGTTGGTTCGAGGTGAGTTCTTGACTTTCTCATGCCCCCTACCATAGCCCAGCGTATCTCACATCCGATGAACAGGACGGACAAGGCGCAAACAGCCCAGGACAAGGTGAAGCGTGTAGAGGACCTCCTATCGACGTCGACTGCATGAATGAGCGCCAACAAAGCTAGGAAATTCAGGACTAGATAGTACATTGAAGAACGAACGGTGGTCATGAGTGGGCAAAAGCTAAACAATAATAGGAAAATGCCGTACTTTAATTGAACAAGGTTAGGTATTCAGATAAGAAATGACTAGAAACCGCACTTTGCCGAACCCCTTGGGTCGTGAGGTAATTATACATAGAGTTTGCCCGATTCTACACTTTTGGAGCGCCTACCGTGCATGTCCCGTAACAGAACCCCCTTTTATGTTTCTCCGGTCACTTACCATACCCCGTCATGCCGTCAACTGGACCCGGACTGTGACCTGGACGTGGACCTGAAACCCCCTTTACATTACACTTTACAACTCATCAACAGTAATGTGAGTAGATGCGATGTATTCGAGCATGACACTACTGTCGTCAGCTTTATCCGCGCATGGTCTGCTTCTTAGCCGCCTTGCGCATCTCCTTCTCCTTCTCCTTCTCGAGGTATCTCTTCTGAGCTTTGGCGTCGAGGGCGTTCAGCTCGGCGTCGCGCTTGGCCTTCCGGACCTTGTCGCGGTCTAGCGCCCGCTCCTCTGCCTTCTCCACCTCTGCGAGCTTCTGAATCTGCTTGATGTTCTCTTCGCGCACGCTCTTGACCTTGCGCAACACCTCGGTCCGGAAGTGCGCGACCGATGCCAACTGATCGGGCAGTCGAACGAAGTACGAGAATAAGGGGAGGAGACTCTCATAGTCGTTGGAGGACGGGAGGTGGTATCGGATGAAGATGCGCTTGCGGGGAACAGCTTCATCCAATCTAGGGCTCGATTAGTATCTGGAAGGAGGACGGAGGACTGGGCCACAAGCTATCTAGGGGTTCTGCTTACGTTGCAGGCTTTTCAATAGGCTGATCGGTGATGATAAGGTAGTCGAACAAATCACCGGCTTTGTTGATAGCGTCGACCAGCTCGTCGGTCAGGAGCGCCGAGGTGATCTCGGCGCTCTCGCTCATGACCGTTGTCCAGATAGGGAGCTTAGGATGGTCCTTGGTGAAGGTAATGGAGACATCGTATCGCTCGTCGCGAAGCTGCTTCATCTGGCTCTTGTTCACGACGGCCCAGACGAAGGCGTCGTAGGTGCTCTTAGCGTCCTTGCTGCGCACTTCAGCGGCACCGGGAGCGGAGGGGACAATCTGGGCTTCCCTGCCGTCGAAGGGGTAGATGGTTGCGCCCAGGGCGTCTTCGGGTGTCGGGTAGCTATCGACGAGAAAGCCAATGATGAAGTCGGGGAGGAGCATCAGCGGGTTGAAGCGCTTCATCAGCGACAGCTTGACATCCATGAATGCGACGTTCTGGCGTCCGGTCGCGTACGAGGCGAACTCGAACAAGCTCTTCTCCCTCAGGACCTTGTCGGATTCGTCGTCAGAGATGCGCGGCGCGCCGGTGCCGACCTGGGCAAACTCGGTGTTGAGGAGGGAGGCATGAGCCTTGGCCCAGGCCTTCGCCTTGGCGCGATTCAGTCGCGCGCCGACGAAGTGGGCGGTACATATGAGGGCGATGACGACCAAGATAACGCCCTCGGTGCGAAATTCGCTCAGACTATGGCGCTCGTGAACATTGTACCATTTGGTGTAGGGAACGGCGGTGGGAACGGGGCCGCCCGCGGTCGCACCAGCGCCGAGGCTGCCGGCGGTGACCTGGAAAGGCAGAGGCGTGGGCTCGGGCGCACCGGCGAAATCGGCGAAGTCTACACCCAGCCGGTCATCAGTCATCAGTCGGAGAGAGGGAAGGAAGAGAGACACGTACCAGAATCGGCCTTGGCGGGAACAGGCGTGTCTGCGGACTTGCTGCCCCCGAGCATGTTCTTCAAGAAGTCGGCCATCTTCGCAAGGGCTCACGCAAGAAAGCAATTGCTTGCGCGACGAGGTGGAAGAGGAGAAGCGAAGAGAGACGTCGAGGAAGGGAAACCGTCTCCAACAGTTCAATTCGCCGGCGACGCAGGAGAAGCACACGGTTTCGAGTGCTGATTTGCTGGTCTGCTGCTGGAGGATGGAGAAGGGGGTCCCAACTCTCGGGGTCCAATGCTGCGCTGCTCCACACTGCTCGCCCAGGACCTTCAGGCGCCTTCTCTCAGCTGTTCCAGCTCGTCGTCAACCAGCTCCAGTGGCTCCAGTGGATTGCAGCGGCTGGGATGCCACCGGCCAGGGCCTGTTCAGGGAGGTATCCCTGCTAGATGCTTCCAACTTAGGTACCTACCTAGGTACACAGAGGTACTGTCGGACGATGGCTGTGGCGTGTCGTGTGGCGCACGGATGCTTCCGTTGCTGGGGTGTTGATTCGGCTTACCTTAGGTACCTAGGTACCTTATTCAATGTGTCGAAAGTAAACAAATGTCGACTTACACCGTGAACAACAGAACAGAACAACCGAATGATCTCAGGCTCTCAGCAAAACAACGGGCGCTTTATGGAAAAAAAATCTCACTAGGATAGAAGACGACCATAATCATGTCCAAAGTGACCACAAAGCGAAAGTATGGCAAGCAGAGCAGGAAGCCAGCTGCTAGTGCTGGACGGCTGTTTGTCGAGCTGCCCCAGACCCCTATTCGCACATCGAGGACCACGGCAGTAGACGAGCCTATTTTCGACCACGACGAGGCCGTCTCGAAGCTCGCGCAAGATCTCTCTACAGTAAATATCCAAGATGAGAATTCCGATCCAACAGAAACACCTCTACCTCGGCGAAGGAGAACGAGGCAGTCGGTCCTGTTAGACTCACCCGAACGCAGAGCTGTCAGACATCCCACGCCGCAGAAAGCTGTGCCTGCCTCGCCGGGCCTAGAGGCCGTAACAGCAACGGAATTGGACGAGGAAACAGGCTCTACAAGGCCTCCCCAAGAGGAGCCTAAGGAGCTACAAGTGCTCTCCTGGGGCGACGTTTGTCCGCCTAGCGACAGCATTACCAAGATCGCAGAGGCCTCCTACGCAGAGGTGTACCGTGTCACGAATGAGCGAGGCACCAGCATCATCAAGGTGATACGGATGTCTTCGCCCATCAAACCGCAGACCAAAACGCAACAAAAGTCGGGCCTGGTGGACGAAGAGCCACACAGCGAATCTGATCTGCTGGGGGAGCTGCAGATCTCCGAATGGCTAGCGGATATCCCTGGGTTTGTGGTCTATAAGGAGCGGTACATAGTGAAGGGCAAGACGTGTCGAGAGCTGCTGGAGACCCATCAGACCTTCCACAAGAAGCTGAAGAGGCAAGATCCCGACCGGTTGCAATTCTACCCATCACCCAGCCGGTATCTCGGCGACACCAAGTTCCTGGTCGTGGAACTGGGCGATGCGGGGACAGCACTCGAGGATTTTGAGCTTGCGACTGCCGATCAGCTATGGGACATATTCTTCCACCTTGCGATCGCACTCGCGAGGGCCGAAACAAGAATAGAGTTCGAGGTATGTTTTTCTGGGCTCTGAGGCTGAAGCGTCATGTGCGCATTGTGCTGATGATTGCAGCACCGAGATCTTCACGAGGGAAATCTCTGTATTCGAAAGGTCGACGAGCCTGTCCCGAAAGACGAGCGGACTCGGGCGGGCTACTTCGGTTTCTCAGGTCTCGAAATAACCATCCTGGACTATGGCCTCTCACGAGCACAAGGTGACTATGACTCGGAGCCCGTGGCCTATGACTTGGAACGCGACCTCAGCATCTTCACTAGTGAGCATGCCGCGCAGTGTCGTGTATACCGGCAGATGAGATCATTCATGCTTCGAGGGGACCGCGTCTGTTTACCCCCTGAAGACCATCAAAAGCCCTACGCAGAAGGAATCGATGGCCCCATAACGTGGGCCATCCATGAACCGTACACAAATGTCCTGTGGCTCGCATACATATATGAATGGATGGTCGATAATTTTCGCGGCCTTAGGAGGGAACTCAATTCCTTTAGACGTGTGACAAAGGAGATGTGGTCTTTCTTAGATCCCCAGGCCGACGAGAGCGTGCCCGGGTTCGGTAGTGCCAGCGATATCTTGCGCTACGCCGTCGAAACAGGTTGGGTAGACGAAGATCACCTGATGGGTGGCAGAGATGAGGTCGAGAGGTCGATATTATCGATTCTCCCTGTTGATGACGTAGAAAGCAGTGCCTGTGCTGCCGATCGCTCGGTACGGCGGTCTCCGCGCAGACATCGACTGACGCATGTATAGCAAGAGGGCATTGTATACCATGGACGACGAGCATGGAATACTCGTTCGCTTTCTAAGCGCATGGGTTTCTCGCAACCGGATTGGAGCATTAGCTGAAATTATAGGCACATCTGTACACCACATATCCTTTACACTTACAGCCAGAGGACGAGGTATATAAAAGCATTGGCCAAGTAATTGCCTTTACGAATGTCGCGTATCAACAAGTCGTGAACAGGTACGCGGCGAATGAAGGGTCCAAGTAATTAGGTGGGTGCGATTGATCTACGCCGCACCAATGCGTCTAGAATCACCTGCTCTTATCACAGCTTCTACCAAAGGGGGGAGGAGAATGGGGAGACTGCCTCGACTGCCAGCAAAGTGTTCAACCCAGCCGATAGCCGAAGCGCTGGGATCATCAAAGCGGTCTGTGGACACTGGACAGGTCAGAAGTCAGGTCAATAACATTGCCGTCTATGGGCACGCACAGTCGCGGATCCACTGGTGGCATGGCGAGTCGACCGACTCGTCGGATCTGCACTACTTCCGCAAAAGCAATATTAGTGCCTACCTCGCCTACCTGCTCGCCTACGGGCTTCCTTGTCTCCTTACCTAGGTGAGAGGATTGGTAATGCTCTTGGGATCTATACCGGTCTGCAAAGCCGGCAGAGTTGAGTTAGTCAAACACGGTTATGTGGAGATTCCCTGGAACGACGGTGGCTGCCGGTGTCAACACAAAAAGTTGGCGTCATGCAAGAATGCTTTCGCTGAAAAAGCAATCTTGGGATCTTGGGATCAACGTTTCCGAGTCTCGGGGGGGCCATACTGCGGATGGCATCCGCATTGCTCTGCGCAACTAGGCGCGGAGCAACCACCTACTCGTATGCGTGGTGCGTCTGCAGCTCGTTTAGACTTGGCACCATAGCGGCGGCACATTTGGACGATGAATCGGGCCCTTGGCAGGCCCAGCAGACCCTTGTGGAGAGAGGTGCGGCAGACAATTTAGGGGGCATTCCAATGCTACATAGATGATAGCAAATCACACAGCGCCTGATGTCCATTTGATGTGACTATTGTAGTGGGTGGTAACTTGTAAGTGAAGTCGGTGGTCATGTGACGACAAAGGTGCGCGTTATTTGCGGTGATGTTGTTGGTGGAAATGTCGATTCAATAGCGGTAGAGGTACTTACTGCATGTACTTCATGCAGCTCCAAAAGGTCGACTCCGATCGACACTACTACATGTAGGTATGTCATCAGATGGCCCATCCCAACTTACATAAGTACATATATCCTTTTGTTTTGTTTTGGGAGGGCTGCATGATCTATCATCAACTGCCATCCCATGCTCGCCATGCTCGCATGCCAACTCTACCTACCCTAGTACACTAGCTGTGGGACATGGCAAGATGGCCACGGGCAACGGCCTAGGTAGGTAATTGACTCCCGGTAATTGGTAGATCTGTGCTTGGTGGATATACTATCAGCCGGCATACCGGGACAGCTAGCTGGACAGCTGGACAGGTGAATCCAGAATCGTTCGCGGGAGATGCCTAGTCGAGCTATGGATTTAACAACCGGGTTCAACTACCTAACCGGGATGGTCAGCTACACTAGGTGGTCCGATGGTATGTGCTTATATAGTACATTTCTTAGTAAGGTAAGGCGATGTAAGATAAGTACCAGAAGGAGTATAGGGACCACCCACTAACTATGCGTATGTAGGTATATTGACGAGCTCGACCAAGCTGAACGACGATTTGTTCTTAGTCTCGTCTGATGCAGGTAGGCGGCATCGTCATTTCCACACGTGCACGGATGTTGGGTCGAGGTCATAGGAAGTATGTGATGAGATCGGAACTTACCTTAGGTAAGTAGGTACTAGGTAGAATCAGACCGTCCGAAGTTCAGGCTACGCCGCTTAGGAACTTACCTACATGTTAGGTAGGTACCTAAAGTACCTACCTGGTAGGTCCATGTAGGCACCCTCCCGAGCCTCCTAGCCCGTAGGTACAGTAAGGTCTGTAGGCGAGAGGTACACCTAGCCTACCTACCTAAGGTACCTCTAGGGCTAGTAAAAGGTAGTACCTCGTAGGTATGGCCGATGTCCCGGTCCGGTTGACGTTTCCGTTCCGCTGTCCCGCTGCCCTCGAGATCCACCCCTACCTAATAATAACCCGTCACATAGTCCGGCAGCTACAGATGAAACACTCGGGGGGTAGGGTAGCATTGCCGGTGGCCAGCACCTACAGCTCGCCTACAGTACTGTACATAAGTGTATCCTGAGCTATCTCGCTATCCTCCCTCGACTCGACTCTCCCCCCACCCTCTCCCCTGCATGGCCCGCCTCGCCTACTTCTGTAAGTGCGTCTTGGGGTAGGGCTGCTGCCCAATGTCCCGAGCACAATCCGAGCTCGTGGGGTGAGCTCTTCTACATGCCACTCATCATTCGCCGTCCGCCTGCTCCTACAGCACGTGTACTGCGTACAGGTACAAGTGACACCGTGAGGCATGTTCCATCCAGGCCGAAGTCAACCAATACAATACTGTATCCCGTCGTCTATTGACTGGGCGAGGTGTGACGGCGGTGCAAGAAAGCCGCCGCCAAGGTGATTGTCTCGACTGTGAGAGGATATCGTGCCAACATCAAACGCAGCAAGACGTTCCCAGACCCCCAGAGTCCCAGAGTCCCAGAGCTTAGTGATCGCCAATCGCCATGCCGCAATATAAGCAAAGATTCTTGGCAATACCGGCACAAGTCACAAGTGTAGGCATGCGAGGCATGCGAGGCAACGGAACAGGGGACTTCGTTGCGCCCCGGATGTATGCCGTGCTGCTCCACGTGTAGGGGCCCAGCGACGGTACGACTGTACGCTTGCCGCTGGGTCTCGACATACGGAGTGCTACATACATGCATCTCGCATACCTACACCGTCAAGCGTCAGTGCCGTGAACACCTCTGTCCTTATTCGCGATCATCCTGTGGATGCGGCCGCAACGCCCCTCGCGATCCTCGTCCCACCTTCCCGTGACAGGAAGGAGTCGTACGAGGCTGGTCCTGGTACGTCAACTGGTAGCGTATTTGTTCCGTTTCTGCGCGCATTTCTTCACTTACAATCGCACTAGATAGTCGGCGAGACGGCCTTAGTGGCCTTTGTTCGTGGAGTATCTAGTCTATCTCCTCCCTCTCATGTGGCCTCCCTACACTAGTGTGACCACGATGGTTATGCGTATAGTAGCTAGTCCCTTGAAAAAAAAAAGAAAAAAAAAGAAAAAAAGGAAAGGCTTCGAAGCTGTCATCAGCTTCGCTGTGCTACTGACTAAGAGCACAACGCCTGTGCGAGTGAACCGTCGTGAATGATTGGTAATCGCGCAGGCCAGAGCCCAGCATTGAAGCATGAAGCGTGTCTCCCGGACGCGAGATGACCACCAGCCAATTTGTCTTAGCCACAGTATGGAAGTTAAGACATATATGCTATGGACACAATGTACTGACATCAGTGACCCTGGTCACCTATATTCGATCCAAGAAACGGAACACATATAAGGCATCAACTCATCACCACCCCCTGTGTGGCTGACTTATTCTCAACAGCTTCTGCCATCACGGTGTTTAGTCTCTGGCTTTCTCTTGCGCCAGTTTGGTTTCCAATTTGAGTCACTCATTCCGTCGGGCACCATCGTTACTTCTACAATGGCGCGTATCGCCATTCCCATCGCCGTCCTGGCGCTGCAGCAACTGGTTGCTGCTACCGGTTGTCCTTTCGCCGACCCTGCTAACCTACACCTGAAAGCTGCTGGTGTGCCCGAGACACCTATCGCCGACGCCACGGTTGACGATAGCAAAGGGTATCTGACAGACGATGTCGGTGGTCAGATCAGCGACCAAGATAGCTTGAGAGCTGGCGAGAGAGGCCCAACTCTTCTCGAGGACTTTATCTTCCGACAGAAGATCACACACTTCGACCACGAAAGAGTGAGTCATTTCACACATTCCTTTCCTTTCAAGTAACGAGATATAAAGTCTAGGCAGAGAGTGACGTAGGACACGCAACAATTACATGGTACTTGGTTGAGTTAACGCCTTTCCCAGGTTCCAGAACGTGCTGTACACGCCCGAGGCGCTGGAGCTCATGGCACCTTTACGAGCTACGGTGACTGGAGCAACATCACTGCTGCCTCCTTCCTAGGGAAGGCTGGAAAAGAGACTCCTGTCTTCGTCCGATTCTCTACCGTAGCAGGGTCACGAGGAAGTGCTGACACAGCGCGTGACGTTCATGGTTTTGCAACCCGTTTGTAAGCTCAACCTATCCAACCGCCTCCACTGCTGCTCGCTTCTGACTGACCTGGACTTAAGCTACACTGATGAAGGCAACTTTGGTACGGAAATGGTACCCATCACCCCTCACTGCTGACCTGCGGACTGACACTTAATTCGTAGACATCGTCGGAAATAACATCCCAGTGGTAAGTGAATCAGCACCTGACCCTAGAGAAGGGAGAGTCCATAGCAGCCATTGTGGCACCTCTGCCACTCTGTTTGTGCTAACTTGCTGACAATTCTCACTGTAGTGTAAGTAAATAAAACGGTGCCACCCGGTATCGTATTACTTGTCTAGGACAATGAGAGCCCTGCAGGACAGGAATCGTTGAACAACTCAAGCTATGAACTTATGCTGACCTTGCCCGTCATCAATAGTTTTCATGTAAGTACCTACATAGGACACTTACCAAGTACCTGGTCATCTGGACTTGCAGTAGCTGACGAGCAAATAGCCAAGATGCCATCCGCTTTCCCGACCTAATTCACGCGGTACGTTTCGACCACCCATCATATCTGAGTTTCCTGGTCTGAATTAGGAGGGTGTCGATAAGCTGAGAAATATCGGGAATTGAATTACCTTCCAGATGGTGACGGCTGACTCTGAATGGTGCAGGTCAAACCCAAGTCAGACAGTGAAATTCCCCAGGCAGCTACTGCACATGATTCAGCATGGGACTTCTTCTCGCAGCAGCCGAGCACTCTCCACACGCTGTTCTGGGCCATGGCTGGCTTTGGTATTCCCCGAGGTTATCGTCACATGGTACGATCCGTGTATCCACCGATATGTTTCAGAGAGCTGACTTCTGTCGCGTAGGACGGATTTGGTATTCACACTTATCGCTTAGTCACCGATGAGGGCGACTCGAAGCTTGTCAAATGGCACTGGAAGACCAAGCAAGGCCGGGCCAGTCTCTACTGGGAGGAGGCCCAAGCCGTTGCTGGAAAGAATGCCGACGTTCACCGTGCTGACTTGTTCGATGCCATCGCTTCTGGCAACCATCCTGAGTGGGAACTGGCCATCCAGGTCATCGATGAGGACCAGGCACTGGCCTTTGGCTTCGATGTGCTCGACCCTACCAAAATCATCCCTGAAGAGTTTGCCCCTTTACAAAAGATTGGTGTCATGAAGCTCGACAAGAACCCAACGAACTACTTCGCTGAGACGGAACAGGTCATGGTGAGTTTTCTCAGTTCCTGATGGTACACCTATTGGCCCGCCGGTAAGATGGGAGGTGTTGAGCTATTGCACCATGCATCTGCCAAACGTCGCCCTGCGGCGGATTTGAGTGAAATAATCTGCTGACGCTATCATTCAGTTCCAACCCGGACACATTGTGAGAGGAGTGGACTTCTCGGAAGACCCATTATTGCAGGGACGTCTTTTCTCTTATCTGGATACCCAAATCAACCGTCACGGTGGTCCCAACTTTGAGCAACTCCCTATCAACAGACCCGTCGTTCCAATCCATAACAACAACCGTGACGGTGCTGGCCAGAACCTCATCCACAAGAACACTGCACCATGTAAGTTGCCGACTGTTCAAACCAAGCACTGCGCGAGAGAACACATACGGGAACCCAACTGCATGAGATCATGCTGACACACCATATCAGACACGCCAAACACGCTGAACGGTGGATTCCCCATGCAAGCTAACCAGACCAATGGACGTGGTTTCTTCACCGCGCCTACTCGAAAGTTGTCCGGCAACTACGTACGCGGCTTGTCCTCCACCTTTGACGACCACTGGTCGCAGCCCCGTCTGTTCTACAACTCCCTCCAGCCCGTCGAGCAGCAGTTCCTGATCAACGCGATCCGCTTCGAGACGAGCAATGTGCAGTCCCGAGACGTCAGGGCCAACATCCTCACGCAGCTCAACAGGATCGACAACGATATCGCCGTCCGCGTAGCCACCGCCCTTGGCATGGAAGCCCCGGCGCCCGACCCGAAGTACTACCACGATAACACGACGCAGGGCATATCCATCACCAACGAGACGCTGCCCACGATCGCGACGCTGAAGGTCGGCATCCTCTCGAGCGTGCTGGCCCCCGGTGCCGGCAGCAACTCGTCCCTGTTCTCCAACTCGTCGTCCAAGGCCTTGGACCAGGCCAAGAGACTCAAGAAGCGCCTCGACCTCAGCGGCCTCGTGACCTCCATCGTGGCCGAGAGCCAGGTTGCCGGCGTCGACAAGACGTACTCGCAGGCCGACGCCACCGACTTCGACGCCCTCGTGGTGGTCGCCGCCGCCGACGACGCTGGCCTCTTCAACCTCGACTCCCTGTCGCCCCTGTACCCGCCCATGCGGCCCCTGCAGATCGCCTCGAGCGCTTTCGTCTTCGGCAAGCCCGTCGCCTACTTTGGCGGCGCCGCCCCGAGCCAGATGCTCAAGGCCGCCGGTTTCACGGCTGCGAGCGCGGCTGCGGCGGATGCGGGTGTTTTCGTCGGCGCGAACCTCGACGCGGCTGCGAAGTCGATCGAGGATGGGCTGAAGACCTATAAGTTCACTGACCGATTCCCGCTGGACAAGTGAGGGAGCCTTTTGATACTAGATTCACGAGGATGAAGATGGAGACGCGATGAACTTTTTCACAAGAAGGCGACGGGAGTTGCGTAGATTATAGATAGAACGGGCCCGTAATTCCTTGCTTTGCAGATACACTTATTAATAGAGACGCGAGTCTTTAGAGGTTAGCATTATTATATCATACATTGTGTCACCAAACCCTGGAGCTTTTCTGTATCGAGTCCGCCGAACACTACGCGATGCGATGGCGCCAACACGACAAGCATATATGTGGGCCTTGTATGAAGATACCCCATCGAGAACTGGTTGCTGCTTGTTTAGTAAAATACAACTCATAAAAGCCAGAAGCTTCATGAAAGAGTTTTGGCATGCGGATTTTGAACCTTCCACAAGGCGGCCCGGCCATACTATGAATGTACCTAAATGCGCGCGCCTAAAAGATAAGTGCATGACCCCAAGCATTATTCAATTGAGGGACTAAATAGTACTCTAGCTGAGATTTACTACCTTAGGTGCTAAGCGTGAACTGAGAGTATGAATTCCGTCTGGGGTGTGTGTGTAACATTTGCCATCCGTTATAAAAGGGCATTACTGGACCTCGTAGGGAAAGAAGACACTATTAGTAGGAGACTAGGCTACTTCTTCATCGCCCTCGGCGTCTCGTTCCTCATCTTCCGCGTGGCCGTTGGCAGCGTCCACATCGCCCTCTTCGCCTTCATCAGCCTGGTCGCTCGGGAACGGGTCCATGTAGGGGTCTGTCTTCCACTTGTCCACGATAGCCTGCGTCTTCTCGTCGAAGTTGTTGACGGTGACGGCCAGTCGGTCAGGGATTTCTCCCACATCATCCGCCAGCCCAGCGTTGCGGTGGATCGTCTTGGAGCGCTGGGGTTTCATGATGACGCGATGTATCACAGGCGAATAGTAGACGGCTTTCTGGTCAAGCATTTCATCGTTGTTGAAAGTGATGAGCAACTCTTCGTCATACTTGGTGACATTATCAAGCTCGATCCCGTCCTTGGTCTCGTACGTACGCATAAATCGGAACTGGTAACAGCCCTGCCCTTCACTATTCCGACTGGTGTAGAGACCGTCGTCATCGCGTTCGGGATTCAGCACATCAAAGCGGTCATTGAACTTCTCCGAGGTCTCAGGTGTGTCGCTAAGGTAGTAATTATAGGTTTGTGGGTTGGTAGGTTTGGGGTTATTTGTAGGGTCTTTGTCGTGGGCTTGGGTTGCAAGTTTGTACGCTGCTTCAACGTCATCGGGATTGGAGACCGGCGCGATCAAAGCGTTCAACAATCGCTTGTCGTAGACACCAGAGGCGGGTACAGGGTTATTAGTGAACTTGAGCGTAAAATAGCCACCAAAATCCGGGAAGGCGTCGAGGTCGGGAATCATGGGGTAACTGTCGACGAGCTTGAGATGGCGCTTGGTAGGGTGTCGGACGCGGCTCTTCTCCTTCAGGTTAGCAGCAGCTACAGAGAAACTCTGGTCAATCTTTCTCTTGATATACGCCGGCGAGTCCTTATCGGGTTCGGGCGATGGCCGCTTGGTCGGGCGCTTCAAGGGCGTGGGGTTGAGGGAACGGAGTGGCCCAGCCTCATGCTTGCCCTTGGACGTGACCGAGGAGATGTATTCCGTCCGGCGGAGGAAAGATACAGCCGAATCAGCTGGTTTCGGTTTGCCGAGGGTCTGCAAAGGGCGCAATAGTAGTCGGTCATGGGGATGGAGCGATTGCATAGACGGTGGTTGCGACGATGATTGTATAGCTAGATACAGCGTCACATTAGTTCGGTCGGGACCTCCTAGCCGCTGTGAAATGGAGAGGAACCTTACAGCTCTCGTCGCCGTCAAATATACCGGGCATGCCCACGAGGTCCAGGGGCATGCCCAGCTCCGCATCCGCTTCCACGTTCAATGGCTGCTCTCTGGCGAGCCTCGATGCGAAGCCAGGCGCCGTGTATTGGCCGCTAGCAAGGCCCGTATTGGGGATGTCGAGAAGCTTCGGGGGGTGTGGCGGCGGGGGAAGGGCATTCGAGTACCGGATCCGAGCTATGTAGTCTTGATGGACAGGGCGATGCTCGCCCCCGCGCGACGACGAGGCCATGCTGAAGGGCTTGTCTGTAGGGAGCGGGCGTGGTCGAGATTGAAGAGGGTTGCGCGAGGACGTGGGTACGCGCAATGGGCAGGGGGAGAAAAGCAATGCCAATGCCGAATGCCAATGCTTTGCCTATAATGGTAAGAAGAACTCCAAATGCGTTGGCGGGACCCGCGTTGTTCAATGTTGTTGGGCGAAGCTATAAGCCAGCAATGTGATATGATGTGGTGAGGGAAAGGTTGAAGCTTCACGCGCGTCGCTGGACTTGCCCACATGTAGGTACCTAGGTAGGTACTTACCTAGGCCTTATCAGGAGGTACCAAGGTACGAGTAGGTACACACACACCCTGGCCACTGTGTGCAGCAGGCTAGGCTAAGTAGACACCTACCTTAGGTAGGTACAATCCCAAGGTACAATCCCAATATTCAATCACCTGTTTGCGACGGTAGCGCTTTCCACAGCTTGGTCCTGTAATACTACAGGTACCAGTTAGTTCAATTTGAGTTCTATGGATAGGAGAAGAAGGGGAGGGGGGGGGACTAATAATAAGCCATGTTATCTATTGTCACGTCCATGAGGCAGAGGAGTTTTTGTGTTTTTTTCCCATTTCAATTGAATTATATACCAACTACACATCTACCTAAGTACTATGCTGTCTTGATAGTCGAAACTGGACCCCCTATCATGGGCATCCAGTTCCGGGCCCAATCGCAACAGTTGATGGGTCAGGTTAGACCTTTCAAGTTTAAGCACTTTGCGACACATAGATCTCGGCCATTGAAGAAATGGCAGAGCAAAGCCTCTCAGCTGACCATAGTCCCAGTTCCCCGAAACCCCAAAATGACAACCCTCAAATATGCACTCAGGAAGTGCTGCTCTTGCCATATTTAGCTTTGCCAAATGAAAAGGGGACGTATCGGTATTTGATCATATGCTGAATTTGCTTGCGCACTGTAGATGCAGGTCAGTAAAAGTCCGCGCACGTCGAGACAATTCGGATTGGGGTGCCTACTCGTCAAGATAAAGAGGATAAACCAGTACATGACCAGGACAGGCCAGAAGACTGGGACGTTGAAGATTTCGAACCAGCTGCAGGCGAAAGAGATGACTACAGCACGTGTGGCCTCGTACCAGAACTTGAACTCAGGCAGTCGGCGGATGAAGGGCCGGAACTCCTCGTCCTGCTTCGTGGGCAGACTGCCAACGGACCCGTCCTCCATCTCATTGTCGAGGATGTCGTTCGAAGGGTCGAACTTGGGCTGCAGGAAGGCGAGGAATAAGTTGAGCAGGTAAATGCCGAGCGCATAGGCCACTGTGCATCCCACTGTTAGCGAGCAGGTTCGCGCCCCCGTGATGCGACAGAGGTGATGGGGTGCCGAGGTTCGTCCTACCGATATACCAGCCCTGCGAGACAAATACGCGAACGAAGAAGAGAGATAGGGCGACTGCCGTGCCAACCCATCTGTAGAGGACGTAGGGGGTTGATTTGTCCAGGTACGTTTGGTATTGCTGCGAACAGTAAAGTGTCAATGTCTCGCCTCCTGTGTCTTGAGACCGGCTCGGGTGGTATCAGGTGAACTGACCATCTGGAGCTTCGAAGTCTGCGCTGTGACAGCCGCGAAGGGCGTCTGGTCGGATTCGATGCCCTCCATCGCAAAATGGAGTGGTTTGGAAGAAGGAAGAAAACAAGGAGGGGCGACGTCGGGAATGGCTTTGTCTACTTGGAGTTGGGGAACTGCCAGGTAGGGTGACGGTTACTCGATGTATTAAAAGGTTTGGCTAATGCGAGGTCGTGGTGACGGGGAATGAGCGTGTTGGTCGAAATAATCGATTTGCCGTGGGAAGAAGATTAAGAGATTTGGATGTCGGAAGAACGACAGAAAGTTAGATAGCGCGAAGCGACGCCCGTGGATTGTACCTACTAAGGTTACCTAAGGGCTGGGTTGCGCCAATGAACTCTGGATGGATGATCTGGCCAGCAAGGATGAGTGCCTATTTCAAAAGCCCACCAGGCCTAGGTAAGTACCTACTTACGTACTCGAGCTCCACTGTTCGTTATTAGCCACGTTCCCAGAGCTGAGGAGCTAAGCCCCCAAGCCCCACCCGCCAGGACCCCAGCATTTTCTCACTTGTTCCGTTAACAGACGAGACAGATGGATATCTCGATGATTTTTGGGATTGAGACATGCCGTCCCACTAGGTACCTAGGTACTAATATATACAGAACCTGCATGCAAGCTCACATCATGATGCATACGGGAATTCTGAAACAACCTTGGAATGGATATCACTGGCAGCTTCGAAGCCTGGTGTACCATGGTATGAATCAAACCGGATTACAGAGTTATACGCCATTATCGTTAACCAGAGGCGGTCTTATCTTCCAGGTGCCCCCCAGGTGCTGAGGTCCCGTCTCCTGTGGTGGAACCCATGCCGCTGTTCAACGGGAATTGGGGAATGCTGTCAACCTCGGCCAGCTTCGGCTCCCTCATAATTACATCAAAGAGCAGAGCTTCCTGGTCAGCAACCCGAGATAACTCATCTACTGGATATTTAGGTATCTGGTGTGAACAGTTGATGAATTCTATTTTTGTCTTGTATCCATAAACCGTTGTGCATCGCAGTTCAACTCCAGGCTTTACGCTACGCTATCTGGAGATTGTCTCAATTCGATTGGCACTGCTTCCCCGTGTGCGGGTTTCTACCCTTTTCATCACTATGAGTTCACTTAGGGCCGTGAAGATGATGCCACTGGGCTGTCGTGTCTTGCCCACATCGACACTTCCAAGAGTGGTACGACGATTCTCGTCTACTCCAGCTAGGTCATATGAGCATCTTCTGACATCCAAGCCCAAACCCGGCGTTGGTCAAGGTGAGACAATCTATAATTGTTAAGTATACGACACCAGCTTATTCCGAACCACCAGTGCAGTTGAACCGGCCCAAGGCGCTCAATGCACTATCCTCGCCTCTAATCGCGGAGCTCAACGATGCTCTCCGCCAGTTCAACTCAGCAGATGATGTGTCGGTCATCATCTTGACCGGGTCCGCGAAGGCCTTCGCGGCGGGCGCCGATATCAAAGAGATGGCACCTTTGACGTTCGCCGAGGCGTACACGAAGAGCTTTATCGAGTCGTGGTCGGACCTGACAACGCAGGTCAAGAAGCCCATCCTGGCCGCTGTGTCGGGCCACGCCCTCGGCGGCGGCTGCGAACTCGCCATGATGTGCGACATCCTGTACTGCACCGAGAATGCCAACTTTGGGCAGCCCGAGGTCAAGCTAGGCACCATTCCCGGCGCCGGCGGCAGCCAGCGCCTGACGCGCGCCATCGGCAAGTCCAAGGCCATGGAGCTCATCCTCACCGGCAACTCGTTCTCGGGCGTTGACGCCGAGAAATGGGGGCTTGCTGCCAAAGCCTTCCCGAGCTACGAGGCGCTCATGGAGGGTGTGATGAAGACAGCCGAGACCATTGCGGGCTACTCCAAGGTCGCTATCACTGGTGCCAAGGATGTAGTCAACAAGAGCCAGGAGTTGAGTCTGCGAGATGGTGTCGAGTACGAGCGGAGGGTGTTCCACGGTATCTTCGGTAGCCAGGACCAGAAGATAGGTATGACGGCATTCGCCGAAAAGAAGAAGGCTGAGTGGACACACCAGTAACGGCTCCACGATGCAGTATGAGTTCGAGCTAGTCCAAGGCCAGGTTTGCTACCTAGGCTGCATACTCATAATCAATGCCGTTGCACTGGCACTTATACTGAAATCGAAATCGAAATACTCCCGCCGTTATGAGTGCACTTTCCCGATGTTGTTCTAATTCGCGGGGAAATCGTTCGAGATCTCAAGCGAGCGCGTGTTCTCCGGTGCACACTGACCATGAGGAGCGTAGACTAAACAAACCCAAAATTACGAATGCAAAGCCGCCGTGCTGTGCTCAAAATATACGAAGCTGAAACTAATTCCCGACTTGGGCTGGCAAACTACCGTAACCTACCTACATACACGCTTGTGGGTCGCTAAGCTGGCCTCGATGGAAATTGCTGAACGACACGAATGTGAGTTAGTACTTCATACTCGACTTCGACCACCTACGGATTGGATGTGATGTATGTACCTAAGGTAGGTACTTATAGTCAGTATCTTAGTTCGATACTTATATCCATGCACTCCACAGCGTGCCGAGACATCGAGGAGATACAAGATATCACAAGAACCTAGCCGCAACCAGATTGTGCGTACACCGGTTCCTTGGAATTGAGTACAAAAATGCGAGATGCGGGCTTTCCCAGCCGGAGCGAAGGCTCGAGGCCCAAACGATATCAGGCATTTTTGCTTGTTGCTCGAGTCTCATATACCATACTGTCATTGGCCATGGGCCAGGCATACATGGGCATGTGATGCCCTCCAAGGTTGGTTCTGCATATACTTGCCATAAAAGGGCAGCACGCAGCACGCAGCACGCAGCACGAGACTGCACTGGGCGACAGGCGGTGGTTGCCGTAGTGCCGTTAGGTAGGCTACCGCTGTACCACTATACGTCGACCTGAGGTACCCGTGGACTCCACGCACCACTGCAGCCGCCACTAGAGCTGACCGACCATTCGGCCTTGCGAAGACTCAGATATCGTCGAAACATATCTCGAATCCCCGGAGACCGCGCCGGGTCCTGGTAGCGTTTTTGCTCGAGAAACGGCCATGGCTACCTCAAAACCAGGGGTCGACTTGGAGAAAGAGTTGAACTGCTCGGTAAGTACCGATACTTACGCTATGTCTTTTGTGGTTTCCGGGACGGCACCCCTCCCGATATGCGATACGGCGGGGGGTACCTAACCTACCTAACGCTCCTTCCTGCCTTCGATGGACGCCGGTCAGCCCAGCACGGGCAGGCAGGCAGGCAGGCAGGCAGAAAAAGAAGAGAGGAAGAGAAGGCGCACCCGGCTAACTCGAAGCGCGCATTCCTGGTCTAGATCTGCACCGAGCTGTTGTTCCAGCCGCTGACGCTCCTCGACTGTCTGCACACCTTCTGCGGCTCCTGTCTGCGGGACTGGTTCGAGTGGCAGAAGACGTCGGCCGAAAACCACCCGACCCCTCCTGCGCCTGGTGCCACCATCTTCACCTGCCCATCATGTCGCGCGCCCGTCCGCGATACGCGCCGCAACGCCACCGTCACGAGTCTGCTCGACATATTCCTTGCCTCGAACCCGGACAAGGCCCGAGCCGAGGCGGAGCAGGACGAGTTGCGCGCCAAGTACAAGCCCGGCGACAATGTTCTCCCCCAGGTCCGCCTGCCCGAGCGGTCTGCCGCCCAGCGCCGCGCCGACCAGCTGGAACAGCAGATGATAGAGCAGGCACGTGTGATGAGCCTGCGCGACGCCGGCGTGGAACCCTCTGCCCGACAACGTCGCGAGCATAGCAGGTCTGCGCGGGATGCCAGCCGGGATACGAGACATCGACCACCACGTGAGGACGAACAGAGACATAGGACGGGCTCGACGGGCATGCTGCATCCTGAGCCGCGGTCGTCCGGCGAGCGACGACGGCGACGCAGCGAATCGCGACATCGACCCGAAAGTCGACAGCCTACGCGCGATTCCTCGTCCACCAGAGCAAGGCATATCGAGCATCAGTCGTCCATCAGGTCCCTGATCAGCTCTTCGAACGTGGACTCGAGAGACCTGGAGCGTGAGATTGACGACTTCGCCCGTCAGATCCAGGAGGAAGGCCTTCTCGACGGCCTGGACCTGGACAACCTCGATCTGAGCCAAAACGATGAGTTGAGTCGCAAGATCACCGAAGCATACCGGAGACGCCAGAGGGAGCGGTCCCAGGCCGAGTCTGCAAGGAGGAGTACTACAGCTACCCCGTCGAGCCGATCCCAGACCGTGTTCGCGCCGCCACGGCCGCCAGCGGTAGACAACCTCCGGCCGAGTAGCAGGCCAAGGTCAAACTCTGCATTCTCACCCCGAGACTCGAGCGTAGGAAGCCCAGCCGATGGCCGCAGTCGCCCGCCTATCACATCTGCACGCCTCGACGTTGACAGTGATTATGAAAGGCGGCGACGGAGGAGAACGTCAACTGGCGCCAGGAGCGCAACTGACCCCATTCGACCAAGCACAGCTGAAGTACGGCCGGCAGCTCGATCGCAGACGGATTTGACTCTTCGCTCACATAGCTCCGACCCATCCAGTCGTCGACCTTCTATCGCAGATGCAAGAAGTTCCAGCTTGCCAGTGGAGACTCCCTCGAGGGATACATCCACAGCGGGGCAGACTGCCAACACTACGAGAGAGTTGTCTTTCAGCGAACGAGCCACCGCCGCCGCGCAAGCATCGCAACCTTCGCAACCATCTCAGCCATCTCAAAATCTCTATCCCCAACCCCTCTTTTCACCGACCGATGATTCTGGAAGCGAGCGCACGAGGCGACGGCGCAGGCCCTCCAGTCTCGTCGTGCCTCAAAGCCCGCTTCCGAGCCTCGGACTATTGCCTTCACCCACTCACCGAACACACCATCAGCGGACACGGTCGCAATTCTACCAAGAACCATCCATCACATGTTCACGTTGCCAGCGGCCTCACGTCGAATATGAATTACACTTCAACTGTGCGAGATGCTTGGGAGGCGAGTGGAATATCTGCATACAATGTTATAGGGAAGGGAAAGGGTGTGCACATTGGTTTGGGTTTGGGTATGCGGCATTCAAGAAATGGGAACGACAGCGCGCTGCCGTCGACTACCCACTTGAGCCTCTGCATTTGCTCACCGCCAACCGTTACCTTCCGCCTCACGCTACGCCAGGCGGCGCCGAAGGTCGCAAGACGCTCACGACGGAGGACCCCGCAGATCGGCTTGAGAGCGGTATGTTCTGCGTTCGCTGTAGTGTCTGGGCCAACGAGTGCTACTGGCAATGCGATGTGTGCAATGAAGGGGACTGGGGCTTTTGTAACGTCTGTGTAAATCAAGGGTGTGCTTGCCCACATCCTCTACTTCCCCTGACATACGTGTCGCCGCCTTCGTCGCCCGCCCTTCTCCCTTCTCCTATTGTTGCCCACTGCGGTACTTCTCCACCTGGGAGCCCCGGACCTACAAGAGCACTGAAACATAGTCGGCCACGCTCAGCGACGCTTTTCACGGGCCCCAATGCCCTGAGCATTGGCAATTTCAAACCCCTCACGTTTATGACCACATGTGATGTGTGTCGGCGCTCTATCCCACCGAGTGACCGCCGGTATCACTGCGGAGACTGCATCAGCACTATTGTCCCGGAGACCCAGCCCGGGGACTACGATATCTGCTTCGACTGCTATGATGGTCTTGTGCATGATGGCCAACTCTCTGTTGACAACGGACCAGATGGTTGGCGACGGTGTTTGAACGGTCATCGCATGAGCATCGTTGGGTTCAGCGAGAATGAGGGCGGGCAGAAACGGGTTATCACACGTGGCATTGTGGGTGGGCTGGGTCTGTCATTCGAGGCCCACGACAGTGACCAGACTCTGCAGATATGGTGCTGGTACGCCGGTGGCATAAAGGTGCAGCGTCATGTGACTGCCGACGTAGCTGCTAGCCCGCCCGAAGAGCAGCAGCAACATGACTTCCCCCCAGATGGTGGAGCTGGTCAAAGAGGAGTCGCTGCATGGCCATGGTATCCAGCTCACGACGCGACTGACGAGCTGATGTTCCCGAGGGGCGCAGAAGTACGTGAGATTGAGGACGTTAATGGGGACTGGTGTTTCGGGTCCTATATGGGCGCCAAGGGGTTGTTCCCTACACCATATGTGAGAGTCACAATGACGAGCGCATGAGATAATGGTATATACCCAATACCCAACTGTTTTGGATCTGACAGGAGATGGCAAAGTACATGGAGCCGTTCTCGACTTTTGATGTCAAGTTAGTCGTTGGATTTGCTTATACATACCACTTTCGCCTTCCGGTCTCGGATGTTTTCAGATGTTAATATGGCAGCTACTTCCTGAACTTGGAGTTACAATGGACATTGGCAAATTCGGGTGGTTTAACGTACCTGTAAAGGCAGTATGGCCTACCTACCTAGTACATATCTAGTTTCTATGCTTTGCAGGGCTAGATGATTGTATGCAGGTAGATTACCTAGTATCACCGTTGGCATCACAGATACTCTACGGTAATTTCTTTTGGGAAGCGATTGGAAAATGCAGCTTGGACATGCATGGCCAGCCACTCAAGATACTATATATACTTGGCTGTAAGTTGGTAGGTAGGTACCTACGGGCTTGCTTAAGTACCTACCTCCTGTCAGCAAGCGTTGGGTCACCAGCCCCTGTCTTACATTTCATGGTATTTGTTATTAAAAGCTCATGAACAGAACAAGCCAAGAACAAGGGTGGACCTACTCCAGAGGTCCAATTCTGCGCATGTAATTCAGTATCGCTATTATTTCGCAAAAAACCGAAACAGGAAAATGCTGGTGTGATGTTTTTTTTAGCATGGATGGCAGACCAATGCAAAGGGTTAGTCAGCTACGGCGCGCTAATGAGCATTATTAGACCGTTCGGTAGGCTTCCGGCAATGGCGTGATCGGAGAGCCGGCGGGTGGCGGGCGGCACCGGGGACGCTCAAAATGCGCGAAAGTCCCCACCACAAATTCCCATCTCGTCCTGCAAGACCAACGACCTCTTAATAAGCCATTGAGCTAGCTCCCAGTGCATTGGTAATAACACCCCGAGTGCCTTTAGTCAAGGGGCGGAAAACAAAACACCTCATATATAACGACACGCTTCGAGAATCCGTCGCCAACTCACATTATTGGGGTACCTACTTATTGAACTTGCTATAACGAACAATGTTTCGCCACAGCGTCCGGCGGTTCGCGACGACGGCCGCGCGCAGAGCCGCTGCGCCTGTTGCCGCTCACGACCCCAGCGCTCACACGCTCACCGTCTCTAAAGCGCAGGGCATCGCGAAGGGACTGACTGGAGGTATGTTAGGGGACTGAAACAACACAATCCGCCCTCGTTGCCTATGTCATTCCATATGTGAGAAGAGTCCCAACTCCTCCTAAAGTGGTGAATTCAGCCGGTTTCATATCAGAATTCGCTGAGATTGAGCTCTGAGAGGAGCCCCCCTTACCCGAGCCTTGTGTCTATCTGCCAACTATCGGCGAATTTTCTCATCTTATCTGATGGGATCTTGTTTTGAGAACCCCCAACTATGTATTCTTTCATGAAGTTCCTTTACGAGATTCCTATCGCGTACCTTGTCCTTTGCGTCCTGCCTACTTACTAACACCCCTCACCACCCCCAGCCATCGGCAACACGCCCCTCATCCGCCTGAACAAGCTCTCGGACGAGACGGGGTGCAACGTGCTCGGCAAGGCCGAGTTCATGAACCCCGGAGGGTCCGTCAAGGACCGGGCGGCGCTGTACGTGGTCAAGGACGCCGAGGAGCGGGGGCTGCTGCAGCCGGGGGGCACGGTGGTCGAGGGGACGGCGGGCAACACGGGCATCGGGCTGGCGCACGTGTGCCGCTCGCGGGGCTACAAGCTGGTCATCTACATGCCGAACACGCAGTCGCAGGGCAAGGTCGACCTGCTGCGCCTGCTGGGCGCCGAGGTGTACCCCGTGCCGGCCGTGGCCTTCGACAACCTGGAGAACTACAACCACCAGGCGCGCCGCCACGCCGAGCGCCTCGAGAACGCCGTCTGGACCAACCAGTTCGACAACACGGCGAACCGCCGCGCCCACATCGAGACGACGGGCCCCGAGATCTGGGCGCAGACCCAGGGCAAGGTGGACGCCTTCACCTGCGCCACGGGCACGGCGGGCACGCTGGCCGGCATCACGCGCTACCTCAAGGACGTCTCGGGCGGCCGCGTCAAGTCGTACCTCGCCGACCCCCCCGGGTCCGTGCTGCACTCGTACATCCAGTCGGGCGGCAAGCTGGCCGAGCGCGCGGGCGGGAGCATCACCGAGGGCATCGGCCAGGGGCGCATCACCGACAACCTGGCCCCCGACGTCGGGCTCCTGGACGGCAGCCTGCACATCTCGGACGAGAAGAGCATCGAGATGGTGTACCGGTGTCTCGACGAGGAAGGCGTCTACCTGGGAGCCAGCAGTGCGCTGAATGTGGTGGCGGCCAAGGAGGTTGCGGAGCTTATGGGCCCGGGACACACGGTGGTCACGATGCTGTGCGATGGCGCGTATCGGTATGCGGATCGTCTGTTCTCGAGGAAATGGCTCGAGAGCAAGAACCTGCTCGGCGCCATCCCGAAGCATCTGGAGAAGTATATTGTCTTGGCATAGTTTTAGGTAGGTAGGAGGGGAAAGAGAACGTAAAGGGGCAAAAATAGAGAGTGGCATTTGAGGACGCAGGTGATGGATAGTGCTGGGCTCCAGCGTGGTCGCAATTGAGGCCGATGCGTCACGTTGCTCTGTTCAAGCAGGCAAAGGCGGCGAGTTCACAAGCGAGAAACACTAGCCAAGTTCGAGCGAGACTGCTCAATTAGTCCTCCTCAAAGATCCCTTGTATATATTGCACATTGAATAATAGTTATACACACATGTTATGGGCACGTTGAAAGTCATCACGACAGCGGGGGCCCTATTATGTGTAATCAAAAGTATTTTACCCTCCCTGCCCTCCTGCTTTATGCGGCACTGTAGAATTTCTTGTACAGTAGCTGCCCGCGCGGCTCCAATATCTCTTGGCCAGCTTCTGCGGTCCGCTTTAGCTCCAGGTACCAGTCTTCCACGCACTTGCGCGCCTCCCGAATTTCGTCCGCTAGGCCATCGCGCCGCGTTTGCAGCTGTTCGGCCAGCTCCGGCTTCACCACCTTGGCGGCCATCTCGAGGCCGTGTAATAACGGAGTAGCAAGGTATAGGAACTTATTGTGGTTTTGCAGGTACTTCAGCCCCCTAGAATTTATAAAGAGCTCGGCGGGTTGGACCTCCCTCAGGTTCTTGCCCTCGGGCCAGACGGTGACGAGGTCCCATGCGGACTTGTGCAGCTTTTCCAACACCTCATCGGTGGAGTCGTGCTTCGTGGCGAGGGCAGCGGACAGGTGCAGCGGGGCGGCGAGCACAAAGGGGTCGCGGGCCAGGGGTAGCTCGCCTGGTATGAGGGGCTGCATGGGCTGGTGGGCTTCGTCGTGCAGAATCTCGATGACCATGTCGGCCCAGCGCAGGGCCGTTCTCGTCTGGGCTTCGTCCCAGTCGGCGTCGACGGCCTTCATCTGCACGAAGTGGAGAAGCTCGTTGACGACCTCATGGGTGTTCAAACGGAAGCCGGTGTGCTTGACGGAGCGGGCGCAATCGATGATGTCGTAGATGTGGCCCTTTTTGCCGACGATGCGTATCAGCTGCGCGAAGAGGGCGACTTTGAGGTGGCGGCCAGCATGGGCGATGCCTTCGAGAAGGGGCTTCAAGTTGGCGAAGTCGGCGTCTGTGTTGAACAGGCGGACGGCTGATATGAGGCTTAAGCGGGTGCTCGGGATGGTGGTCAGCGGGTTCTGGTAGCGGAACTTGAGCACCTCGCCGTCGATCTCAATGATGACGGGGTCGTGCTGCAGTTTCTTCTCCCACTTGCGAGAGTAGATCCTCTGGCGTTGGGCCTCGGGTAGGTAGGAGGGTAGGATGATCTTGGTGCGGATCTCGCTGAGGAGGGCGTCGAGCTCGGGCGACGAGGTGGCCGAAAAGTGGGTGATGTTGGCTGTGTGCGTGTGTGCGACCAGGTCAGTTTGCGATCTTGAGTCGCCGGCCGGGATAGACGGCGCCGAGGAGGCAGAGAAGACAGAGAAGACAGAGAAAGGGACGGGTCCGTACCGCTTCTCGGGAGGGTGGATGTGAAGCTGCGCAGCTGTTGGTGGTGGTGGGCGGCCAAGAGGCTCGTCCGGCTCGTCCTGGCGCAGATGGCGCCCAGCACCGACTTGCTCGACATAGCGCCTGCAAGCAAGTACCCTTTTCCCGGGCGCTCTGGTGCGCGCTACTTGATGCGGCGAGATTGTGTGCGCAGGTGTCGGTGTTGGTTGTTGGTTGTTGGTTGTTGATTGTTGGTGTTGGTGTTGGTAAAGTCTGTCGAACCGTCGAGCTTCATCCCACTTTGTGAGTACAGTAGTACTTGGGTACCTTACCTACCTATGTACCTAATCTAGGTAGATACCTAGGAAGGTACCCAATGAACTGCACGTCTGGTCCCCGGGCCATTGATTGGATGACCCCGGCGAGGTACCAAGAACGTCGATCGGAGGTACCTTGGGGACCTAGGTAGGTGTACCTTGGCCCAGCCTAGGCAGCTCCGGCCGCAGCGGCGACAACTTTTTGTCCAACGGCCGGCGTCAAACCGGCAGTCAACACCACACTCACACCACACCACACACCACATCACACACCTCACTCACCACACACCACACCATGCTCACACATCCCACCCGGCGGCCGCTCGGCGCCTGGAAGGGCGTATTGAGGCGTGCTCGCCAGCAGCAGCGACCCGTGCCCTTCGCCCGCACAATCACCACCGAGACGACGGCATCGACCCCGACCGCTCCAGAGCCTCCCGTCATACCGGCAGCGACGCCGATACCGTCACCACCTCCTCCTCGCAAGCCATACATGCGTACGTCCTTCCGCCCACCCCACCCCAGTTGGCATCTCGGCGACAACTGAGAATGCCCGGGATCCTCAGCCCCACCACCAAGCCTGAGCCGAGCCGGCCGGGATCCAAGTAGCTGACTGCCGCCCTCGATGGAAACAGACTCCCTCCGCACCAGGACTGCCAACACACCCACGCGGTCCGCCTTCGCCGTCTACCCCTGCGCGCCCTCGTCCCGCGCCCGCGCCCCCGCCGTCCTCGAAACCTACCACGCCCTGCAGATCCGCCGCCTGGACCCCAAGGGCCTGCGGACCCAGCTCTTCTCGCGCTCGAACCGGGACGCCGCCAAGGTGGGCGACGTGCTACTGGTCACCACCAAGCGCGGGGAGCCCTTTGCCGGCGCGTGCCTGTCCATCCGCCGCGCCGGCGTCGACACCGCCATCCTGCTGCGCAACCACCTCACCAAGCTCGGCGTCGAGATGTGGTACAAGATCTACAGCCCCAACGTCCTCGGCATCGAGATCGTCCGCCGCCGCCCCAAGCGCGCCCGCCGCGCCCGCCTGACCTACATGCGCCAGCCCAAGCACGACATGGGCAACGTCGACCAGATCGTCGCCTCCTGGCGCCGCACCAGGAACGTCTTCAGCTCCAAAGGCAGGGGTGGGAAGACCGCGTCGGCTGCCGGCGCGAAGGGGGGCAAGAAGTAGGTGGAACGGAAAGGGCGTCGATTTAAAGCCCCCATGTTTGTTATTACCATTCGAATGGCTCTTTGGCCTGAAGGAACCATGGCGGTGCCGAATGGATGGCTTCGACGAGTGCAATCTCCCTGCTGCTGGTGGCGAAGGTCCTCTGTGAGGAGCAAGAACGTCACAGAGACTGGCCAGACAGCTGCGCAGAAACGTGCAACTGGGATGGGTGCATGCCAGTAAGCATGCCAAGAGAAGCCATCCCAAACATAGTGTGCGTGTGTACACAGACAAGACTAAGACTCTATGTAGACAATGTACTATTACCAACATCAACATTTCGTGCATATAAACGTCGAGTCAAAGTTCAAAAGGGGGGGAAAAACGCGTGATTATTACTGTTCCTGCGGCGTTTTCAATCCAATTGCTCTTTTGAGCATGCGGCATGTCACTATCATTCCGTGGAGCGTGGCATACTTTACTACACCAAGAGACCAATGCTATTAGAGTAGGTACTGAGTAATAGACAACAACAATCAATACTGGTGCATCGTGTTTTATCATGTACCTAGTTGGCTACCAAAACCCCGTGTCAACGCCAACTTCGCTCAAACAACGTTCTCCCACGATAAATATTGCCTCCTGTGAGGTAAACACACAATATGTACACGCTCGCTTCTCAACTCGCTGCTTGATTTTACCTAGGGTACTCATAATCAGACAATGATCCAAGTCTGCAGAAATTCCATCCGGGCCTGAGCCCCCTTCTCTATAACCAAAAAAAAAAACCCCGAAATGAATGACAAGGATCAGGGCTTGTCTATGTTACTGATCTTAGTGTCTAAACACCCGGCACGTAACCACCGATGTGCCATCATCTTGCACGATTGCCCAATCGCCTAGTCCAATTGTCGTGGTCGCAAGCACAGTGGCTCTCTTCTCGCTTTCGTCATTTCAAGAATATGAAAGCCAATACTGACACACAAGTTTCCACTGCCAAATCATTGGTCTTTTGGCGCCGAGCTGGTACTGTCACTATGACGGTGCCACATATCACCAAACGACTCATCCTCGACATCAGCCGATCTAGTGCCCTTTCTCCTCCAGTCCGGCGCCGTAAAGGGTTCTGTGTCCGCTCTTCGAGCCCCGCCGCCCGGTTCCTGGGAATGCGAGTTTCGCGTCTTCGCCGAGGTAGCACTGGTGTACCTTCTTAATGTGTCCGGTCGGATTAAGGCAGACGCGTTATCCGACTTGGCCTCGGACTTGGCCTTCGAGTAAGCGGGCCCGATATGTAAGAACCCCGTAAGCAGGTTGTTATGTCGATCTACACTGCGACTGCGATCTCTCCGCCTGCTCGACGGCCGGAGGTTGGGTGGTAGAGTCATGGTAGAATTGCGCCGTTGCAGTCTGAGCTCTGCATCTTCTGCCTCCTTACGGTTCAGATTCTCACTAGGTAGCAGTACTGCACGGTCAAGTCCGTATGGCAAACCACGATGACGGCCACGGATCATCATTGCAATGATGACGAGCTTGCCGAGAACGGAGAATTGGGCAACGAGCGACGCGTTTGTGCCAGGGAATCCCAAACTCAGTCCGACGGTACCGTAGGCACTGACAAGTTCGAAAAGTACGGCAAACATGGAGAACTCCCCAGACATAAGGCGGCCCCCTTCGGTTATGGTAAGGATGAAAAACCCAAGAAAGACATACCACAAATCGAAAGATAACTGGCGTCGTAAATGAGTTCCCACGTACGATATACTGGGCTGATTATCGTCGTCGACATCTTGCCCGGTTTCATACACGCCAAGAGATTTCTCTTCATACACATTCGTCTTGCGGATCGAGATAGCCACGGGGAAGACGGAAATGTACATCATGATCAGATAGGAGGTCTGTACTGCTGGGTGAACCTCGGCAAGATTGAGGCACGAAAAGCCGGCGGTTCTGGTCGATGCGGCCTGAAACCAACCATCTAAGAACCGCACGTTTAGCGGTAGCTCGGAAATAGCGCCGCGACCCAACTATATTCCCAGTTAGCAACGTCGACATCATAAAATCTTGGACGAGAAGCTTACGTCAAGTACAAGGAACAGAACCAGATCAGTAGCGTTGAGAGCGATGAGAATGAAGAAAAGCCACCAGTTTGCGTTGGAAGGGAATAGCAACGTGAAACATCGTCGAGGATGATCGAGTAGAAATCGAAGTTCTTCCCAAAGACCCGAGCCGCGTGGAGCGAAGAGCGAGCCCAGCCAGATCATGAATCGCAGTGCAACGGGAAATCCAGTGTTGCCCAAGATGATAAGAAAGGACATGACAAGCAATGGGAATATGGCCGTATTGAAAGAGTTCATGCTGTCGGGGGTCAATGTAAACCCTAGGTCCATGAACGCAGAATTGGAAGTCCAAAACCCCCACCATACTGGGTTGACACCAACCGCCTCGACAAGCGAACTGTAGAATTCGTTGTTGTGCAAAATCCAAGGGACCAGCGTGATGATACCAAACAAGCTGTAGCCCCAGAAATATATGGTAAGGACCAGAGCCAACGTTTTCAAGGAGCGATATTCGATGCCACCGAGCTCTTCTCTCTGTTCCTCGCTCAGGTCAACGAACTGCGAATTGCGGCCCATCGTCGGCTGCCAGCTTAGATATGGCATAGGATCTGCATCTTTGCCTTGTGTCAAAGCTGTTCTGATACGACGTAACGGATTGATGCGCTCCTGTTGTGTAGATGATGTTTCGCTTCGATGGAATCGTTCTCCTTCCTTTCTCGGTTTCCGGAACCTGAGATTTCCAACGACATGGGCTGCTGCTTCCAAGTTCTCCTCCATCTCTTCAGGTAAGCTCTGGTCGTCTCTCCTCGGTCTATCAGGCTCTGCAATGGTAATGGTTTGCTGCCGCTCCCCATGCTGTAATGGCCGCTGGGGGGCACTTGGTTGCTCCAGGCTTGATCTCCGGCGTCCGCGAGGGATTTGGGGATCCCTTTCCACATTTTCATCTATTTCGTCAGCCTCCTCTTCAAATTCCTCGGGCAGAGCCCCCATGTCTGCGTCTCGAGGCCCAGGAATCCTCAAAACACTCTTATCGGCCTTACGTTGCTTCTCTAAGATAGCAATATGTTCGGCATTCGTCCTTTTCCCTGGCAGTGGAACGGGAGAGTCGTCGTCGTCCTCCATCGCTATACTTCTCCGCACATCGTTGGCGAATCGTATCTGGGGGTGCGGGACTCGTGGCTCTTCCTTTTGTTCCGAGCTGTCTTCTGACCCGGACGCGGTAGCATTGCCCGTCTCACGTAAAACATTGATAGTTCGGCCATTTAAGCCTCGCTCTGCATTTTCCACCTCGGGTTGGGTCTTTGAACGTGATTTACTGATTGTGACCCTCCGTGATCTTGCTTCTCTGACAATGTGCTGGAATCGTTTCTCAAACCAGTACAGTCGAAGAAACACCACAGACGAGTTGATTGCGATAGGATTCGACAGCAGTGAACAGAAGTACATGACTAGTTGCTGGAAGGTGTTGAGGAGATTCACATCTATCGTGTTCAATCCAGCCTGAGTATTGGCCCCGGCAGCAAAGGCCAGAGCGTCGATGTAAGCCAGCTGGCCATGACCAGTGGCGTACATGAGAACCGAGCCTATAATCGTCCATCCAATGATCCAAAAGTCTATGATACAGTCAGCATACCATTGCCACAACTTTGAACTCAATGTGTGATCTTACAGTGGAGTGTGATAAAGTTAAAGTGGGGGTTTCTTGATATGAAAGATGGGCGAATGGCGTGGACCAACTTCGTGAAGTGCTCCCGGAAACTAGCCATGGCCAAAGGCGAGAACCAAGCAGTTCCCCAACAAGAGCAGCACGCAGAGGACCTGATAACCGAGGAAACGAGAGGGAAAGCGTATGTTAGAGATCTAACGCGTGCAAGATCTGGCGCTTCAGATCATCAATACTAGCAAGGCAAATCCAAAGCATCGTGGGAGATTCGGAATGGGAGGGAAGCTGCGGTAACTGAGTCAGCACATGGTACTTGGAAGCCAGCTAGGCCGTCCAGGGGTAGTAGTGGTCTAGTGGCTTTATGTTGGCATGAGAACAAGTTAAAACAAGAAACACAATGCAAGAGACAACACGAGATCTCGAAAGAGCAATGGTCGAGGGGACGTCAGAGAAGAGGACAATTGGCTTTGACGCCCGATGTCCCAGAGAAAGAGACCTGAACGAGGCTTATGGACTACCTACCTAGGGTAGGTAGTTCAATTCAACCCCAAGAACATCTGATCTCTCACGGACTGTAGATGGGTGGTACAATCCGAATGAAACCGTGGAGTGAACATAGGCCTCGAAATTAAACGTACCTAAACAATGGGAAGTATCACTCGCATTGATGGCACGATGGAGATTCAAGGCAGCTAAGATGCAGCAGGTAACGGGTATGGAGGTAATGGCGAGGGCAAAAACACGCAAGGACGAGCGGGTGGATGGAGGTTAAGAAAGGGTTGCTATGGCTAGTGTTGGTAGATCATTGACTTGGTGGACTGTGGGTCTGTATGGCGTGGTATACCTGGTCAGACTGGTGTGGGATTTTGGAGTGCAATAGGGATACCACCAATTTTCTGAATTGGAAAGCTTGAGATGGGGATGGAATGGCATGTGGATGATGATAAAGAGCTGCACTGGCGGTTAGCCCAGCTCTGCGCAGCCACCGCGCTAGGAGCAATGCCGTCCAGCTGTCCCCGAACGAGTCTAGCGTTGTAGGGCCCCCCCTTGAATAAAGCTGCAGCTTGCAGACCTCCAGCTGCATGAACAAACCCACACTGTACTTGTGTACCTAGCCCGGTACCTTACCTCCCTAGGTACATAGAAGTAGGTACCTACCTAGGTACCTCCGACTTGAACGCTCCCCAGACACACACACACTTGCCGAGGGTTGTGATTCCCGTGTGGTATACTCGTACCAACACGGGTTTTGCCAAGAAATCACTCATGGCGGGTGGGTTCTCTCGTCCGGGGGTGTCCGGGCGACTCGAAAACCCCCCGAGGCCCCGTTGGAGTCTTGGAGACGGTCCCTGTGATAGATGACAGCGGAGGCCAGCAGGCCAGCACACGGGTTGTGGGCCAGACCTCCATGGCCTTGCTCCGACACCTCCAAATGATAAGGATGGCAGGGATGGCAGTTCATAACGACTCAGACAAAGTCTTAGCTCTAGTCCATTGGACTGATGTCAACTCAGCCAGATATAAGGGACGTTTTGTTCACATAGAGTCAAGCCTCTACCTGCACAGGGGACTAAGTCATGTCAATCACACTCTACGGCACGTATGGTGTCTCTCCCTCCCAGTCCCGCCAGTATCTGAATATTTTCACGTGCTGGCAATACCGACATGGATGGTCGTAATTGCCAGGGGGAGGGTTGAGATGTACGAATATGGCATACGATGTACAGTACTCGTACTCCGTACTCTCTCTCTCCTGCCCCAGCAAGAGCAAGTTTTGACACGGTCGCGCAGTTGATTTGCTGTGTGGTTTTTGGAATCCCAATGTCGTGTAACGATATACAACTTCCCTGTCCAGGCCAAGAGATCCCATGTGAGACAATGCACTAAAGCAGCCGATCGTATCATCAAACCATGCAATACCTCAATGGCCAATAGCTGCCATTCGAATACCTATGATGGTTGGGGGGCCTCGTCATTCATTCACCTTGAGTACACATTGTTATTTTGAGTCTTGCTCTACTGACTCCTGTCTCATTTATCTAATCCGACACCACGACTTTCGATTTTTAATAGTACGGCCATCAGAGTTTATTCTGGCATATACATCACCTCCGTAAGTATGGTGAACGAGGTTTGTCCCTATCAAAATAGGAGGACAATGCTGCAGTGTACCCATGCTAGGACTAGGTGGTTTTGAGGGCATTTGCTGATGCGGCACGGGGATATTAAAAGTATCACCTACCTATCACCAGTCTCTTCCTTCACCGCCTTCCAGTTTGCAGAGATAATTCCTGTCATTTATCTATCGAAAAACGTGCTTCAGCACTCCGCACATCCAAGTTCGACTTGCGATGCTATAGTGTTCGACGAGATTTTCCAAGGTTCTCGATATTGCATCTAGTGAGTGTCGCGCAAAACACAACTACTGTACACGAGCAAGCCGATCAGCACCACCGCCATTTCATTATTCAAGTAAGGTAGGTACCGAAAGTATGCTGTGCTACTTTACGGTGTAAGCTATTTACCGTGAGGCATCACCAATAATCCACGTACCGAGTCAAGTACCATAAGTACCTTACGTACCGAATGTAACCTTGTAAGGCGACGGCAGGCTCTAATGCTCAATGCGCCCCTAGCTCGACTAAAGTGCCTAAGGTGCTTGAGGTCTGCATGTGCGCATCGGACTCTCGGGAGTACCTCTATGTAATATCGGATGATGTCATTTATCACCGCTGCCGCAAATAAAACTACCTAGTAGTACCCAGTACGCGACAATTCCACGCACAATACCTGGGATCGAGACCTGATCGAGGCTGACAATAGTGCAACCATGGCGCATACCACGGGAATGACCAGCTTCCGATAGGCGGCTCGTTTAATTAAATTGTCTACTCTCATTACCGACGGTATGGAACCATGTAGCCGTATACGTACTCAGCTCGAAACAAGCCAATGTGCAAGGCCGATCCCAGCAATAAGGATCCCAGTCCGCCCATGTGTTGTTTCCAATCGTGCTGATAGGGTCGAAGCCATGCAGTACTACATGGTACATACTCCAAATTGCGCTGACACTTCATAATGTACCTAGATAATATATTATACCCGTGACTGCATAGTGATCATGATAATGTTTGAATTCGCATGCTAGGTCCGAGATTCTAGACCTCCTCGCGCGCCTCGATTTGTCAGTTTTGCACTGCTATCAAATCATAATAGTGGCCCAGCCTCAATAGTCATGATATTTGATCGTGCTCTTTAATGAACACTGCCCATGAGTAAATGGTTTCTCCGCCCTTGACCGGAACTCCTCAGGAATGCAATAGGAAACTCTAGCATACACATATGCGTGTATATATACATATCATACTCAACCGAGTGCCAGGTCCATTTCGAACATCTGTGCAGCCCTAACGCTGGTCCTTGAGTCTCTGCTTCTCCCTGGTCATCTTCTTGAAGAAGACGTTCTGTGTAGGCTTTTTCTTGAGCGTCTTGTTCATGCTCTTCCTCTGCTCGATGTACGCCATGTCCTGCCCGCCACTGAGCTCGCCCAACGTGCCGGCTGTGCGCCTTACTCGCCTCTTCTTCGCTGCCGTGTAGAAGAGGTCATCTGTATCCTCCGCAAGTTCGCTCTGCTTCTTCTCCGCATCAACGAGCAGCTTCTGAAGAAGTTCACGACGTTCCCGTGGTGTGTTGTACGCTAATCCCTCTAGTTTCTCCATTCCTGCTAGTTGTGTGATCACCTTGAATGAGTAGCCTTGGTCAACTAGGAAAGCTTGTCGCTTGGTGGAATAATACATCTCTAGTGTGTCCTTCGATACTAGTGAGTAGAAAAAGGCATTGAAGCCTTCGTCCGATCTCCGCTTGGCTCGAAGGATGCGCCCGAGCCGCTGTGCCTCCTGGCGTCGTGAGCCATAATGCGAGGAAATCTGAATCAAACATGTGGCCTCAGGTAAGTCGAGAGATGTGTCTCCGATTTTCGAGAGGAAAACGGTTCTGATGGCCGGGTTATGCATGAAGTTGTCCAAAATCTGCATGCGCTCCGTATTTCCTGTTGATCCGCAGATATAAGACTTGTTGAGGGCCAGAGCCACAGCCTGCAGCGCGTAGACGTTGTCCGAAAATACGATGATCTTGTCTCCACGGCGTTCATGGTAGTCTATAAGGAATTGGCAAGCTTGGATTTTGCGCGGGTTCATGACGTAAAGGTTGGATTTGAGACCACGATCCTTGGTGCGTAGATACTCGTCGTAAAACTCCGTCGTCATGGGACACCACACCTCGGCGCATTGAACCTTGGCGATATGGCCTTGTTCTGAAAGCTCCATCCAGTTCGCCTCGAATAGTTTAGGTCCGATGAGGAAATTAAGATCCGAAATCTTATCGTCCTCTCTGAGCAGCGTCGCAGTTAATCCTAGTTTGGCATGACTCTTGATGGAGTGAGAAACCTTCCGAAAGATCTGTGCGGGAACAACGTGTACTTCGTCCAAGAGCATCAGACCCCATTCTCGTCCGGTCAAGAAATCCATCATCCGTTGCGAGTCATACGCTCGTTTGCCGGACTGGGTGACCATTGGATAAGTTGTGACGATGATACCCGTGTTTCCAGGAAACCTTGTTTTGCTATCAGCTGTGAAAACAGCAATATCTTCCGGTCGTATGTTGGACCACTTCAAGAACTCTTGACGCCACTGATGTGCCGACATCGTACTTGTGCAAAGTACAATGCAACCTTTTCGTATAGTACATGCAGCAGTGATGCCGACCAAGGTTTTACCAGCACCACAGGGTAAAACGATGATGCCACTCTTTGCTCGCCCGTTGCCAAACATCTTACTAAGGCTTTTTTCCTGGTAACTTCTGATTTGCGTTGCGGGCCGGAGATCAATTTCCAAATTTGCGTTTCGCTCGTCGTTTCGAAAATCGTATTCTTCGAGCATCGGAAACTGAATTTCAAGGCACCGCTTCTGGACAACCTCCACACTTGCATCGGGTATCTCAAATGCATGTACGGCTTCCTGGTTATCGTCGTCGTCATCCTCCCGCAAGGCATCAAATGGGTTATCCGGCTGTGTCTTGTCGGTAGTCTCCGTGTGTTGGTGATCGCTCTGCTGCAGCTGAGCTTGCTTGACACCAGCCGCGTTCGATGTTCCAGGAATAACGAGACCACCCATCGAAGGGGCATGGGTCACCGTGTCGGTGCCCTGTACTCGGCATGGGCCTATGATGGGATCCTTGAGAAGCTTCTGCAGCACTTCCGCATCGTTGCTTTCGACGAAGTATTTCGTATCCTTGATGACCAGCTTGACCTTCCCGTAACTCGAGGCGCAGCTTTGAATGAAGCTCACGATGGACTGGGGGAGTGGTGTCTTAGAGAAGCGTTCGAGAGTGTTGACAATATCCTGAGGCAGAAGCCCAACTGACACGGCAGCGTAGAGACTGTGCGGTGTCAAAGAATACTCGTGCAGGAAGGTCGGGCGGGACTGCGGCTCGGCGATGGTGATGAGGAAGTCCTTGGCTTGTTCGGCAAGAGGGTTGAAGTTCTCGAGGATGATACGGCCACGCAAGGGATCGATCCAAATGGGACGGCTTCTATGGTCAGGCTTGAGAGGAAGGTAGGAAAAGTCGCGTTTGCCATTATCGCCAAAGTAGCGCGAGGCACTGTCGATGGGGCCGCGCCGGCTTTTGTCCTGGTAGGCTGCGAGGGTGAAACGATCTACGGCGTTCTGAATCTCCTGCTCGTTCTCGGCGGGTTCGGCAGGCGAGTTCGGTTCATCGTCACTTTCGATATCCCGAGGAGTCGAGGGACCAGGGGTGGACGAGGCGGAAGCCCTGTTTGATTTGGCCGTACCAGCGACGTCTTCAAAGGCAAGTCAGCACCATCGTCAGATCTTCCGTTGATACGGGCGTGGCAGCTTACTCGCAGCTGCCTTCCTCTTCGGCGCCATCGCTGCCGGCGCGATGCAGTCACGGAACTATGTTCGAGAGACGGGACGTTCTGCTTCTGATGGAGAGTGAACTAGTGGCGATGAAGAGAAGTGATGACACTGCTTTCGGATTGCCCTGGGCAGTTCGGAGAATGATGGCATAGGTGACCAGTTGAAGAGGGCTCGGAGTAGGTGGAAGGTGCCTACCTAGGTAGGTAGGTACCAGCAAGGTACCTAACTAAGCCTTGAGCCGGGCTTGCTGGGATTAGATAAGGTTAGGGTGGTAGGTGGGTCCAACACCCAGACATGCCAGAATGCCAGACTCGCCAGAACAAAAGTGGCACCCTAGCACGAACTGGCTCTGGATTACCTAATACGTACTTACCTTACCTAAGCAGGTAGGTGGGATCTGGTAGATATCGAGCACACCGCCTTCCCGAAGTTGACCGACCCACTGTCCCACCTGGGCAGGCAGCTTAGCACACCGCCCTACACGCCACTTTTCTGCCGGCACTTGACACGATTTTGTCCTGCAAAGTAGGTCCTTGGCTTCCAATTGAACCCCACCAAAATACGCCCTCAGAGTCCCGACTGACTCCTGCTCAGAACACCAGCCAGCTGAGCAGCCTAGTATGATTCAAGGTTGCTGCCAGAGACGCCTCCTTCATGCACAAAAGCATAAAGTAGGCAATGGCTCATGTACTGAGCTCGCCGGCTAATTAACAAACCCAATCACGCAGCCAATCACTCACCTTTGCCAACTGCTACCTACCTTCTTTTACAAGCCAAATGGTGATCTCCTTCATTCAATCACCCACATACGGTCTTTTCATTCCACTCCCAGCTGCTACGCTCAAGCAGCAGGATTGCGTCGGATTGTAAGCTCTGCTACTATCAAGACATTCGACCATGGCGACACACACAGCTATGGCTCAGGGCAGCAATGCCTCGATGAGAAGTTCGCTTGAGCAGCGTCTTGGCATCGTGCATTTTGTTTCCACCAGAGAACACGGCTGGTCTGGCCAGTCTCGCACCAGGTTGGTCTCGCATCTTACTTTCCATCATGTCCAACTCAGTCTCTTCTGTGCCCAAAAGTGCAGCCTGCCTGACCATTGACCCAACACTCTGACGTCCCGGGCAACCTTTTTGCCATGAATCAACGAGTCGCTGATTGCAGCCAGGTACACCGACTTTCAAGTCAACGAAATCACCAAATATGGCGAGGTGGTCCACCTCAAGGATTTCTATAGTAATAGCGGCGACATTGCGAGATCTGCAAGCCAAACAGCTTCCTTACCATCAAGCTCACAAAAGTCTTTGCCATCCAGTGAGCTGGCGGGCCCAGCGGATGAGGGAACCACTACTGCAAATACGCAAGTTGAAGCGACTGGAGAAACCGCAAACATGCAGCTTGAAGAACAGCCTAGTGACGGCATTTCTGAGTCAGACAAATCCGCATTGACGGATCTGATGGGCCAGACGACCACAGATGAATTGATTGCCTTCTATACTACGACACAACAAGACGCGCAAAGCGCTCCCAAGTCTCCAGGATATGTCCTGATCCCCACTATTGGAGACAAGTCTCGGAGATCTCGAGTGCACGGAGTGAGTAACCCTATCCTGATAATCCTTCAGTGACTGATGCCTGAAAGGAAATTCGCCGCATCTTTGGTGGTAAAATTGAAACCACTACGAGCTCTGATGACTCGATCAAAGCTACTGCTCTCCGCGGAGGTAGAAGGCAGCGCAACAACAGATCGGGCAATACAGGGGCTCGGAGTGGCCGTCAGATTCCCACTCAGGGCAGCAATGGGCCATATCTTCATTTCTCGCTTTATAAGGAAAACAAAGACACCATGGACGCGCTGAATTACATAGCCAGGGTTGTCAAAACCCTACCAAAGGCGTTTGGGGCTGCGGGGACTAAGGATCGTCGAGCTGTTACTGTCCAACGAGTGAGTGTCAAAGGTCGCAGCCCTGCTTCAATTGTCGTCGTCAACGACCGTATCAATGGTATCAAGATAGGCGACTTCAAATACGCACAGGGACCAATTCGACTTAACGATCATGATGGGAATGAGTTTGTCATTGTCCTAAAGAATTGTGTGTTTAGTGGCACAGAAAATATGAATCTTGAAGAAACGCTCAATGTGGCGAAATCGACCATCGACTCGGCAATCAAACAACTTTACGAGCATGGGTTCATCAACTATTATGGGACCCAAAGATTTGGTACGCACCAGATTGGTACCCAGGAGGTCGGTATGAAGATTCTGCAGGAGGATTTTGCTGGTGCGGTTGAGGCACTTCTATCTTACGACCCGAGTATACTCGAAGACGCCTCCAAGGATCAAGACCGTCCCAGAGATCATCGCAGCGAAGATATGAATCGTGCCCGGGCTTGCTCGACATTTATGAAGACCAAAAACGCCAAGGCGGCACTCGATCACCTCCCACCGCGGTGTCATGTGGAGAAGACAATCATCCAACATCTTGGTAAACGTTCAACTGACTTCATCGGTGCACTCATGTCTATCAATCGCTCAATGCGCACTATGTACGGTCACGCATACCAGTCACTTGTTTGGAACTTTGTAGCCAGCAAGCGATGGGAGCGGTTTGGAGCTCAGGTCATCGTCGGTGACCTCGTCCTAGTCAAATCTCATGCAACTACTGTCTCACATTCGAACGGTAACGGGGAAGACACAGAAGAACCTTGGGTGGGGGCTGAAGACGTGGCTACAGCTCAACAGACTGGCTGCGTGCCTCATGCCGTGACCGAGGATGATCTTCAGGCTGGAAAATACTCGATATTTGATGTCGTTCTACCATCGCCTGGCTGGGATGTCGTTTATCCCTCGAACGAAATAGGAGCGTATTACCTTGAGTTTATGAGTCAGCCCGAGAACGGAGGCTTAGACCCCTACAATATGCGTCGACGCCAGCGAGATTTCAGTCTTCCTGGCTCATACCGAAAACTCATGGGCAAACTCAAGAGGGTTCCCACTGCCTCAGTTGAAACATACTCCAATGATCTACAACAGCTTGTGCCTACCGATCTAGACATGATTCTGGATCGCAAGGCTAAGGAGTCGACAGAACGCGATGCCCGTCAGCAAAGGGTTGCCACATCATGGAATACGTTCACACAAAATGTTCACGAGAACGAAATAGTTGAGTCAAGAACGAGAGCTGCTCAACGCAAATTCGACGACCCGATACTGCCTGCGCGTATAAATGAGACGTGGGTTGAAACATCTGTGGACGGTACCAACAAACGCATCAAAATTGGACGCCATGCCGACGTCAATACAGATAAAGCTGGGTCTGTGGGTGCTATTAGTGAGGATATGATGCAAGTAGAGGATATATCACAAGGCGACCATCCCGCCGAGATCAACGCGAAAGCAGCTTTGATAAACTCACAAGACAGAGCCCGTGGAACAAACGACCAGCAAGCTGCTCATGAAAGGCTTGGTCCCTCAGTTATCGCGGCAGTAGCAGCACAGGTGCGAGCCATCAACAACAGAATCCAGAACGCAGCCTATCAAGTGATGGCTTTCCTCAGAAAGATCGCTAACAGAACCCGTGCAAAGCCCACACATCAGGATACCCAGTCAAAGCCTCACGGATCATTACCGCAGCCGGGATCAATCGACGAAGTAACAACTACAGATAGTGCAAACAATGCGCTCGAACAAAACCCTGTTCCCGATAAACCTCACTCTGGTACCAATACTGACTCAATAACTCATCTTCCGAAGCCACACTTGTCAGATAATGGCTACGACTTGCAATCAACTCCCACGCCGGTGATTCCCAATTCCAACCTAGCGACAGATGCACTCAAATCTACCGAAGTTGGAAAGAATGTCTCTGCTGATCCCAAGGACGAAAAGATAGCTGTTGTCCTGCGCTTTGCCCTTGACACAAGTCAATACGCAACAATTGTTGTCCGAGAACTCCAAGGGGCATTTGTAACGGACACTGGCTCTGCTTAGAGAGAGTGGAAAAGTTGCTGTCGATGGCTGCTTCTAGATGTAATGTTGGCCTGCTTGCTAGGCAAGCTAGGGAAGGCATCATGCGCAAGTTCTGGTGGCTCCCATATTGCTCATATTGAGGCTGACACCCTTCGACGTTAATATTACACACCTTGGCGTGGCGTATACTGTTACTCTCCACAAGGGAGAGCCACACAGTTAATTAGCAAGTCTCTAGAGCAAGTATCAACATCCACACTTACTACCAGGGACAACTAAGCGTTACCATAACAGAAAAGCTGCTGAGCAACGTTGTTCAATTATTCCTGGTTGAAAATGGCGAAAACCAATCGCATTATTCAACTAAACCTTGCGACGCAGCTCAGAAAGTACTTGGGGCAAGATACGAGCTGGAGCTAATAGCCTCTATCTACAGTTTTTACAATGCTTGTCAAATGCTAAAAATGAGTGCACCTGTAATATCTAGACCAATAGATAAGATACCCAATTGCTCCAATAAAGAATTATCAGCCACGACTACAAGTTTCTAATGGCTAGGTGATTCGATTTGTTCGCTGGTAGTATCCGTCCGAGACTCAGCTTTACTTTTGGCGGGTGAGCGTCAGGTGCCCCCCACGATTGATGTGGGGGTGTCTTCTTCATCAACAGCATTTTCTCTGGCGTCTGAAAAGGATACTCGAAGATCTCCAGACTCATTGTTGCGAGCTCCCATCTCTTCATTCCAAATTCTGTCTCACATTGAAACTCGCATTTCTCTTGGCTTTGTTCACAGCGCGAGGTTTTCGAGTCGAGCTGGCCACGTTTTCCTTTGTTCGCAAATTATCCACATACTTAGCAACAGTCTCGTCACGATCTGAAATGACAGAGCAATGGAGAGCAAGCTATCGCCATGCCTACTGGACCATCGTTGCCAACAATGTTTTGACATTGATTTCTCCGTCACGCTTACATTTCCGGGCTTTCGCTACCTCGACTTAATTTTTTCAACATGAGAATGATCTCATACCTTTACTTTAGAGTTTGTAGTTCCCATTACAGATGAAAGAGACAAGGACACCTGGGCAGGCAGGCAGGCACGAATGAAGACAAGGAAAATATGCTGGAAAGACTTACCAGGCACAGCCAAAGCCTCCGACTGCGCAATGATAGGCCGTATCTGAAGCAGAAGTCGGTGCGGTTCAGCGAGGATGGTCGTGGGAAACCGCAACTACGGGACATCATGAATCAGGTCAGCTTACATCATCATCCACGCTCATGTTGCAGACGGCGCTGAAAAGTTTTCTTTTAAGATGCTTAGTCCGACGATAATGCGCAATGGGTTTGATTTTAGGCTTGATGGCAGCGGCAGTCAACCGCTCGGCCGACGAGCGATACCACCTAGAGGTGTGCGGCAGCCCCATCTAGATTCGAGCCAACCTGGCGCGTCACATACCTCAAGTACTTATCGTACAATGGCAGATGACTCCGTCCGCCAACGCGGCCCCCATTGGCATAAATCACAGTTGTTAGATATATCGGACTCTGTACGATCAGGGCTTCGAGTTGGTCATGTGTCTAGCTCTGATACCGAGAATCTCAGTAACTGTGAGTGTAGTTCCAAAACCCGGCCCCTTGCTCTACGCCCCGATGCTAACAGCTGAGCGTCGCAGTCCTCGAGGCCGCGCTGAAGGACGAAGAACGAAGCTATCCTACACTCAACTTCGAGACCATCGAGCACGCACGCCTGGACAAGCTCCTTTCCGAGATTATTCAATTCGCCGATTTGATGATTAGCTCCAACCTATCGCCGTACTATCTGCTACGTCTTCGCGTCAATGTCTCACAATCGAAACACTTGCGGCGACTTTGGCGTCGTCGCTTCCGGGAGCATTTCTTCATGATTGACCAGCACAGGCGTGCGGTTCTTGTAGAATCTCCAGGTCGACTCAAAGACGTTTCCTTCAACAGCTCGCTCGACTACGACTTGGGGAAATGGCAGACAACGAGAGTAACTGGCCCAGTCTCCGAGGTTGAAGCGAACCTGCAGTTCGAGCCCGGGCAGTAAGTGCACTCCGTATACGCACTTGCTTGTTGTGACGTTATATGGCTGGCCATTTATATTTGACTAACACGGGGTAGCTGGTGGCTGAACATTACGTGCGCCGAGCGAGATGGTATCGTCAACAACTCGCAAGAAATACCCACCACAGGCTGTTACGGTTTCCCAACCCTCCCATTATTAACCGGCTCTGAAGAAATGACTAATCAAAGTCCCCATGGAAACATTCTCTCGACACCTTTAAACCGCAGTACAGTTAAATATGTACGCGAGGGCTCTTCGTCCGATATGCATGTCCCTCTGATCTCTCAGGTCGGCCGGAAAATTCGAATTATTAGGGGCTACAAGCTCAAGAGCATATATGCACCTGAAGCCGGCCTAAGATATGATGGATTGTACGTCAGCGATGAGTTCTCCCGGTCGCTACTTAGTCACTTGTTACTTGGCTGACTTAGGCATAGATACATCATTCGGCAGTACGGGTGTAAGTTTGACAGCAGTGCCAATCAATATCGATTGGAGCTCACGCTTGAAAGAGCTGCAGGCCAACGGTCATTCGAGGATGTTCGAAAGGTGCCAAAACCATCACAGTTGGACGACTGGTCCTTGTACGAAAAATTAGAGGGGGACAAGGTCAAGCTGTTGCAGGGCGAGCTGAGCTATCTCGAGTGGAAACTGAAGCAGCAGGAGGAGAAGGCTGATCGTGAAGCATGGCAACGGGCGCAACTGTTCAAATCTTCTTTCTCCCTTGGATCAAGCCGAGATGAAAGGGCGAGCAAGAGCAGCTTTTCCCTTTGAACCGAGATGACAGACTTAAGTATGCATCACCTAACAATACTCTTATATGAGTATTACAAATACCTAGACAGATCAGTAACTGAGCCCAATCATCATCAATATGGGAATTCAAGCATGGTTCGTTGAATTTGTCGTCATTGATTATATTCCATTATTAATCCTAACTTCATTACTTTGTTCATTAACCGGACGGCATGATTGCTTCATTTATGCCCGCTAAGTCCATGTCTTCTCATTACTATTATGTTTTTTGCACATGATTTCGTTCTTTTCAACCTTGCTGCAATAATGCTTGTAGAATAGCGTTGACAAAGTCAGATAAAGTGGCAACAATCTGTCGTGTGATTAGCAAGATTCAACATATCATATAGGAAGCGATAAGAATTATCGAAAGGCGGTCTTACCGGTGTAGCATCACCAATTAATTCTGTAGTCTGGTCGACGAAAGTAGCCGATAGCAGGGACTTGGCGTTGTCGACGAGTGCCACAATGCCTTTCACGGATTCAGGAGTGATGAGAGGCTTGATTTGACTCACGATACCTTCGATATCGACATCGTTAAGAGCATTCAGCAGTGGCTTGATACCCTTGATGAGGCCGGATATATCGACCTCGCTGAGTGTGTTAAGGAGAGGCTTGACTAGAGCCAAAAGACCCTTTATGTCGATACCGCTAAGCTCATTGATCAATGGCTTTATTTTCTCCAAGAGGTCCTTGAGGTCAAGCTCGCTGAGCTCCTCGAGTAGGGGCGTAAGCTGCGATACAAGCTTCTTGATGTCGATGTCACCTAGTGCATCGATCAGTGGCACAGCGCCACCAATCAGGGTTTGCGTCTGGTTAACAAACTGGCCTGTCAACAGTGACTCAGCATTGTCAACAAGACCCACGATGCCGTGCACAGACTTCGGACTCAAAAGGGGCGATACCGCTTCGAATGTGCCCTCAAGATCAAGTCTGCCAACCTCGTCCAGAATGGGAGTAACCTTCTTTATCAGGCCCGCCAAGTCTATCTGGCCCACGGCGTTCAAGATAGGCGATAGCTGCTTCAGCAGGCTTTCAAAGTCAATGGCGCCGAGTTCCTCTAGGAGAGGCTCGACCATGCCCACAAGCTTGCTGATGTTGACCTTTGACAACTCGTCGAGTAGCGGTGCGACCTTGTCAATGAGTGCAGGTAAATCGAGCTTCTTCAGCGACGATACCAGAGGAACAGCGCCACCGATCAGGACCTGTGTTTCGTCTACGAATTGCTTCGTCAAAAGAGCCTCTGCGTTACCTAGCAGGGTTACGATGCCCTTGACAGACTCTTCGGAGAGAAGTGGTTTGACTGCATCGAGTAACCCAGGGAGGTCGAGTTTGCCAAGTCCACTGAGTAGCGGCATAATCTGATTAACTAGATCCTCAAGATCGAGGTCGCCCAAACTCTTAAGCAGCGGCGCGGCACCTGAGATCAAGTCTTTTGTTTCATCCACAAAGTCGCCGGTGAGTAGCTTCTCAGCGTTTCCGAGAAGGCCGACTATACCCTTTACCGACTCTTCGGACAGTAGTGGCTTGACCACGTCGAGTAAGGCTGGCAGATCAAGTTTGCCAAGCTCGCTAAGCAACGGCATGATTTGGCTAACCAGATCTTCAAGATTTAGCGCGCCCAGACTCTTGAGTAGAGGCGCGGCGCCAGAAATTAGGTCCTTGGTTTGATCGACGAACTGACCAGTTAGTAGCTTCTCTGCGTTTCCAAGCAGGCCCACCAAGCCCTTGATTGATTGTTCAGTTAACAAAGGTTGGATCGCTTCAAATAGACCTGCGAGGTCAAGCGTTCCGACCTCGTTGAGAATTGGCTTAACTTGATCAAGTAAGCTCTCAAGATCTAGATCGCCAAGACTCTTCAAGAGAGGTCCGGCGCTGGAGATGAGATCTTTGGTCTGGTCAACAAATTGACCGGTAAGCAGATTTTCTGCATTTCCAAATAAGCCTACTATACCCCTAACAGATTGCTCTGTTAAAAGAGGCTGAAGAGCTTTGAGAAGGCCTTCTAGGTCCAGTCTACTAATCTCTTTCAGAAGTGGCTTAATTTGATCAATCAGATCCTCTAGATTCAGGTCGCTAAGGCTCTTGATGAGGGGTCCGGCACCAGATATTAGGCCCTTGGTCTGGTCCACGAACTCGCCAGTAAGCAGTTTTTCGGCATTGCCAAGCAGTCCAACTATACCCTTGATGGACTGCTCTGTCAATAGGGGTTGAAGGGCTTTAAGGAGACCATCCAAGTCCAATTTGGTAAGCTCGTTCAGAAGTGGCTTGACTTGGTCAATCAAGTCTTCCAAGTTCAAATCCCCAAAACTCTTAATCAAGGGTCCTGCACTAGAGATAAGACTGTGGGTCTGGTCAACGAATTGGCCTGTAAGAAGCTTCTGGGCATTGCCCAGTAAGCCCAACAAGCCCTTGATGGAGTCCTCTGTCAATAGCGGCTTGAGAGAGTTGAAGAGACTTTCCAGGTCGAGCTTTCCGACCTCGTCAAGTATAGGCTTGATTTGTTTGACTAGAGCGCCGAGGTCGATGTCACCCAGATTCTCGAGGAGTGGTCCAGCACCGGCAATAAGACCTTTGGTCTGCTTCACAAATTCTGGTGTGAGAAGAGTTTCGGCATTGCTTAGTAAACCAACAAGTCCTTTGATAGTGGTGGGTGTAAGCAATGGTTCAATGACATCTACTAGTCCCTCGATGTCGAGTTTTCCAAGGGTCTCGATCAGTGGCTCGGATGTCGCCAAAAGTGACTTTAGCGCAGTCACAGTGTTGTTGTCTAACAAAATTTCCGCGTTGCTAAGTAGACCAACGATACCACTGATCGACATAGGCTGAAGTAGCGGGTTTAGGGCGTCGAGGAGTCCTGTCAGGTCAATGTCATCCAAGGTGTCGATGAGGGGCTGCGCACCCTTGAGCAACGACTTCAGATCATTGACGGTACCGTTGCTCAGGAGCTGCTCCGCGTTGCCAAGTAGCGAAACAATACCCCCGATGGATTCGGGTTTGAGTAGAGGGTCAAGAGCGTCGAGAAGTCCCTTCAGGTCAAGGTCGTCCAGTTCCTCAATGAGGGGCTGCGCGCCCTTCAGCAGCGACTTCAGATCTTTAACAGTGTCCTGGGTCAACAAGCTTCCAGCGTTGTTCAACAATGTGACGAGACTCTTGATTGTGTCGGGAGTAAGGAGAGGCTTCAAGGCCGAGACGATTCCCTTGATATCAATGTCCTTGATGTCGTCGATGAGGTCTTCTAGCGGCAACTCTCCAAGAAGATCAACCAGGGGGCCTGCTTTCGCTATGAGGCTCCTGGCTTGTTTAGGGAAAGGCGGTCGAAGTGTCTCGGCTAGATATGTGAGGGAATCGTGCACGGACACCAAAAAGTCGGGTGTTAACAATTGTGCGAGGGCCTTGACGATGCCTCCAAGTTCGCCTAGATCCTTGGTGAGGTCCTTTAGGCCAGTGAGAAGGTCACCCAGATCACCGAGCCCCGGTATCAGGTCCCCGAGATCTTGTACATTGAAGGTGCCGTCGTTTGAGCTTGACCCGGACCCAGGCCTTGTTCCCGAATCTGACTCGGGATTCGAGCCCGAGTCTGTTTCATTGACATTGCGTTGCCGTGGATATAATGGAGTTCTGATTTGGAGTGCTTGGTTCTTCCTCAGAAGGCTGTTCAGCTCCGTCAAGGCATCCGTCAGTTCTGAACGAGGAACTATAGCAAGGTTGTGCTTGGCCAACAGCACATCCAAGGCAGCAGGATCTAAACCGAGCTCTGCGGTTGAGGCTGTCCGAGCCGCACTCTGTGCCAACAGCCTCACCGGCGTCAGGGCTGCCACGAGGAGGGCTGAGAAGCGCATGATGGGGGTGTCCAAACAACAACAGATGACTCTCTCTATCCGTGGCAGTCCACACCGAGACCGACTCCTAGTGAGTAGTGAGCTTCAAAGAACACACGCTCAGCTAGAGATGATGAGCTGGAGGCGAGGCGAGGCGAGGAACACAAGCGAAGACACGAGCGAGGAGGAGGCTGAATGGATTGGATTAAGTGCACGGCGCAAGCACAGTAATAGGCCTCGCTCTTACGGCCCAGCTGATGCCCCCATCGCCCACCGCGCGCGCACCTTGGGTGCTTGGTCTGGCGACGGGCCTCAGCCATGATACAACCACGCTTCCCTCTCGTCACATGGGAATTGGGGAAGCAACGAGAGTCTTTGCACAATGCAGATTGCCGACGACGCTAGGCTGGTGTCGGATGGAGGATGCGAGGTTGCAGAAGATCGATTGCCTCGTTGGGGTGTGTCTCCATATCGGGCGCGTCGGGGCAGCCTAAGCCCACCTGGCCCAAGCTCGCCCACCCCTGGCTAGCTCCCGGCGCATACCGACGAACCAAGCCTAGCGCGATGCAGCTTCCCCTGACCTTCCAGGGCTGCCCCTGCTCTACCCCAGCCCGCTAAGCGGACACCATACCTGTTTACGGACATTGCATGCCACCCAATGCTCTCGAATGCTTTCCAACTCGGCTGATACATCGTTTGTTACTTACATAGTAGTACTTACCTCCTAGCATGCCTACCTATTCCAGTCTCTTCTGAGTGTTGATACGTCACAGCTGCATTCATCGCTCCGCCTTTTTGTCACCCACAACTCGCAACGACCAAGGAAACTGAATTGCTGGAGGCGGAGACAGTATGACAAAATGGTCTGACAACCTTGTGCGTATGCGCAGCTGCTTTCTGTTCGTTTTCCCATTATTATCCTCTCTGCTGGGCCGATTGATTAGTAACGCGTCTCGACCGATATAAAGTTACCTACCCGGTTAGCCACATCACAACGACTAACTTATAGTTCTGTCTCGCTAATTCGAATCATGCGTAGACTATCAATTGTGTCTTGGTTTCCGCCTTCTCATGTCCTCAATCCTGTCTCACAAGCTAATTAATGAGCTGCCGAGGCATGTTTGGTGTGGTCGATGCAGATGCATGGCCAATCTCCACATGGACCGGGTCTACTATGTACTCGTACATACGCTAATGCCATCTATAGTACATGTACACGTCGTTGTTGACTTTGCGCAACGGCGAATGGCACAGACGATCTTGTTGAACAGCAACCCCGCAATCCCATGTTACCATCCATCCATGTGCACTATACTCGTACTTGTTGGTCAGCTACCTACCTACCTAAGCTGCCCGTTTAGTCTTGGTTGGACTGTGTTACGGATGTTCTGTGGTAGAGACAAGCTCAGGGCTGGGACACTATTTATCTAGTGTCGGTGTGGCAGCCAACAACCTTTGCTCAACCACGCAGGAAAGTGGTGAGTGAGTAGTAGGGCTTACTCTGTAGGCAGGTAGTCTCGATAGTCGAGATGGCCGAGATGGCTTCCTTCCTCGGGTGGCTTACATGAGCTCAGGGCTGTGGTTGACAACAGCATGTGCTGGCACTTCAGGCAGGCACTCGCGTGCACACACAACCTTGCAGTCTAACCGCTTCACGTCGCCAACGGTCTTACTTACATACCGGACGTTAGTCCAGCGCAGCTTGCATGTAGGTAAACTACAGTTCCTACCGTACTAGGTAGTGAGTAAGTGCTACGAGTACAAGTGCGGACCTTGCATTATCACTACACTGTACCTACCCTCGCCTACCCAGCATCTGGGAACTCGAGCCTCGCGATGCCCCACGATCCTACGTAATTGCGATATTTTCACACAAGAATCAAGCCATTTTAATGGAGCTGGACAGGATTAGGGCCGATCACGATTCGACTCGCCGTGGTCTGGGTCGTGTTTCCATCATCCATGTTTAGTCTAATGGCATACTACGAAGGAATCCGTGAACATCCTCGTAACACAAGAATTTCGGGGCTTCATTGTATGACAACTGTCTTCAACTGGGAAAAAAAACCAAAACCTTTCCACTACCCAACATCCCGGTTGCGCCCAACTCAAGGAACTATGGTCCATCATTGGCTTCCCGATTGGCGGTATAACTACTGCAGTAGAGCATCGGGATATGTTCCCATTCCAGACGATCGACGAGCGGCCTGACAAGACATTCGAACATGCTCGACTAGCCTCCTCGGATCGTCACTGCCTCCAAGAGTAAGTCAAAGTGCGACAGAGTGCGTGACCGACGGGGAGCCAGTAAGAAGCCCCGAGATCGAGAGGTAGTGTAAGACAATTAGACCGGGACCCCTGCGAATATTCCCTTGTCTTGCATGTTACCGACCAGGGTTCGGGATCATCTCAAGTGCGGGGATGGAGATCTGAGAGCAGCTGTGTGGGACCAGAGGACAATCTTGATGTACTGTGCGTGTAATTGAGCAAATGGTACGAAGAGCAAGATTTGGGGTATCAAACATGACGATCTAGTCGATCCAAACATGAAGGATGGGACATAGCTGCGTTGCCATACCACAGTATCGCAAGGTGATCCCCTACGCGGTTCCTAGGAGATGCCCTTCAACTGCTCGCCCAAGTCTTAGCCTATTCACTTGCACTCCCACCGTCTGTCTCTACGCAGTAGCAGCGTCGCTGTTGTTGAGAAGATAGCAATGGCGTCCAAGTTCCAAGAACAATCTCACTTCGAGGACAATAGCCCTTCAGGTTCTGTTCATGGCGCCGGAGGCGATGCTGGGGCGGAACAGCCTAATGCCCCGGCGAGGAGCAGCGACGAAGCATCGTCAACAGACCATGTCCAGGAGAAGACAGCTGCAGCGGCTCCTCTGACGAAAAGACAAAAGGTTAAGCGGCATTGCGGTCGCTTCAAGTGGTGGTATCTAGGTGTTGCCCTTGTAATTCTCATCATCTTGCTGCCACTCCTGTAAGTGACCCTGAGGAAGTGAGACGCGTGGAGTAGAGAAGACCTAATCTCGCAATCAGATTCACAAAGATCATTCCTGCGATCACACAGGACATAGTCAGTAGCCAAAAGCTTCCGATCATGAGCGGCACTTTCCAAGCATTATCTCCAACAGAACTCTCCGTGACGTTGGAGACGCAACTTGACACACCGCTGGCGGCGGATATCGATCCCACAAATCTTTTCGTGTACAACAAAGATACCCCGGATTATTCTCCGTTTATTAACATCACCCTACCCAAAATTCACGCAAATCACAAAACCCCTGTCAAGGTCACAAACCAAACCGTCAAGGTCACGAATGAAACTGAACTCGTCAAGTGGTTTGACCAGGTCTTTGACTTGCCCAAAGTAGACTTATCAGTTAAGGCCAAAACAACAGTCCACTTGGGTGCATTGAAGATGGGTGCAAATATCGACAAAACCATCTCAGCGGGAGCTCTCAACTACTTGGGAGGATTTGGCATCAAAAGTCTACGGCTGATTTACCCGCCCCTCGACAATGGCACGAACATCAAGGGAACCCTCAACCTGCCCAATGCGGGTGTCATCACTCTTGGCCTAGGGAACCTCACGTTTGACTTATACTCGGGTGACATTAACCTTGGGTTCATTAACATATACGAAGTCGTTTTACCTCCTGGAAATAACACCCGAAACTTTGATGGCCGGTTGTACTTGAACGAGCTCTTGCCCAACCTAGGAGCAATCCTAGACAGCCAGTCTGGTCCACTCGCAGAGGGTAACATCGCACTAGTTGCTCGAGGTAATTCTACTATGGTCAATGGGATGCACATTGCCTACGTGGAAAAAGTTCTGAATAAGAAGAATTTAGTGGCGACCCTTCCAGTTTTCAAACTAGCAGGCGATATTGTCAACAGCTTCTCAGGCGCTAGTAACGGTTCTCTCACAGAATTGCTAGCCGATACATTCGGAAACTCGACATTCATCGAAGGGCTCCTCGCCCACTGGAACACGACGAACACAAACAATACTGGAACGGCACTGAATATGAGGCACTCGACTCCGTATGGATCTCGTACGATCAAAGCACCGGCAACAAAAAGTTTGTTGAAACTGGGCTTGAAGATGGCGTTGGCAAAGCTATAGAGATGAAGGTTAAATCAAAGAGTATTGACGATACTATGTCGACAACATGACTAATGGCTCAGGGTTGTTATATATATGTAATACATTGGCGGATGATTAAATGAATAATGTTTTGATAGTAAATGCAACACCTAGTAACTCAGATACAGATCATTATAGTTGTCTCCCGAAATTGGCTTCATGCTTGCACAGCCCTCCAAAAATGAGGGATCAAGTGCGCTTTCTAGTCTTATATCCGCTCCGAAGGGCGTTGCTCGTCCTTCAACCACCATGTTCTTCGTGTTGAGTTGGCTCTTTTCCTGCCGCGACCGCGTAAGTCTCGACGCCAACACAAACGTAGGTCTTGAATTTGCGGGCAGGAACATTCTTTTCAAACATCTCGTGTATCTCCTCGAGCGTTCTATCTCGTGTCTCAGGAAGGAATAAATAGGCGAATACAGCAACGATAGTGTTTGAAGCAAACCACTGTAATGGCCAAAGTTAGTGGAATGTGCTCAAGGAGGGAAATAAGGATTGGGGTGTTTACATACGATGTATCCGTACTTTGGACCCCAACCGAGGCTCGCTGGATTGATGAAATACGGCGCTGTAAGTGTACCCAAGAAGTTGCCAAGGAAATTCAATGCAGTCGCGACTCCAAAGCAATATCCGCGCAGCGCACTATTCGGATACTCGCCGCCAAGAAGCCAGGCGAATGGAGCTGGCTATAGTCAGTACTTAGGTACAAGTCTTCACGGGATTTCGGATGGGGAGGCTTTTGGAACTGTGTCTGTTGCGATGTACGCAATGTACTTGAGACTCACCATAAGCGACGTAGAAGAAAGTGAATAACCCATTGAATGTGACTACTACCTGTCCAGCCACTGTTGATCCTGGGCTTATGGTCCAGGCGATTGCTTGCGCAAGCTGCGCAAGTCCGCATGCTCCAGCTCCAATGACCATGATAGTGCGGCGGTCTATGTAGCGTACAAATAGCGAGCTAACAATGGCAGCGATGAGCCCTATGGCTGTGATGAGTATCGAGAAGCCAAATGGGTTGGATACTCCTGCTATCTCAAGATAATCTGGTAAGAGTCGGAGTCAGTGCCTTCGCTCTTTGAAGCATATATGAAATTGATTTCCAAACGCCTCCTCTTCAATCTACCTAGGTAGTTGTCCTCCTTGGGAAAGGTAGAGGCGTGCTGCAAAACGTGCTAAAACTGGAAGGGGACGTTTACTCCGGGATTTACTCACATGTTGTGTAGATGTTAGCCCACGACGAACCTATAACTGCATCAGCCTTCGAATACCTACTATCCCAGCTCACGGGATACGGAATACGTACCATTGGCGGAGTGAAAACATACAACAGCGATTGAGAGTAATGTACGTCTTAGATTTGTTCCTCGCCACATTTCGAGAAACAACGCCTTCTTATTCTGCTCGACCTGCTCGCGCGTTGATTCTCTTATTTCGTTAAACTCAGCACGTAACTCAGTCTCATCGATACTAGAGTTCCGTAGACTGCGCAACGCTGCTTCGGCCTCGGCCTCTCTGCCCTGGACTGCAAGCCAGCGCGGCGATTCAGGAAAGAATAACATCGCTATCGATTGAATGGTAGGAGCAACGAAGAAAATGGCCAATGGGATCTGGTATGATCGCCGATCTTCAATCTCATGTGTGCCATAGTCAACACTCGCACCGACGATGGAACCTATCGACAATTGACATTGATACACAGCAAAGGTGATCCCTCGTAGATGGGCAGGAGCTACTTCGTGAACATAAAGCTGCGAGAAGGTAAGAAACCAACCCACGGATATACCTGCATTGTGAGTTAGTCACGATAAGACAGCATAAGAAGCTAGCGACGAAGTCGGCTATACCGAGTAGTAGACGTGCAAAATAGAGAGCACCGAGGTTTGTCGTCCCAAGCATGATTGATGTCGCCACGAAGTTGAGCAACGACGCTGCCCATAGTCCGGATCTTCTTCCGAACCTACTACTGAAGGGACCGACCAGCAATGAGCCTATGAGCGTTCCAATAGTCATTAGGCTTGATATGAGTTGTTGTACCGTTGGCTGTCAAGAGGTCAGATCAAATGTCGCAAGGGCTTCGACTCTAGCGGCGCTTACGTCGATGTTCCAATCCTGGAGTTTAGTGTCATAGTACCCGTATACCCTCAAAAATCCCGGCATGCTGTCAATATTATATTAGCATGTGTGTAAAACCCTGCCACGCCGAGACAGAGTACGTACGATAAGAAACCGCCAACAAGGGCATAATCGAGCCCTGATGTACGTTTTAGCTATGTCCAGGCCGCTCAGTTGGCAATCAAGTAAAGTTACCATATTGAAAGGTTGATATAGTCGCAACGAAACAAATCAAGACACACTTGATATGACTCCTGACGTCAAGCTTCAGAGGGTTAGCAGAAATTGCGGTGCTCTGCATTTTTGATGATATTGTCACGATCCTCGAAGCTCGAGAAATAATCGTATCTCAATAACACGAGCGAGGGTCAGATTTACGTAGTGCTCTTATCTTGATAAAGTGATGATTGATGTGCTTATTATTCTATCGGTTAATCTCCAAGACCCAACCTCAAAAGTTTGCATGCGACGCTAGTTGCAGTCTTCGTCAAAGCCCATGTTACATTGCTAGTAGTAGGAAGACCCCATGACTAAGTGACTAATGCAGACTTTCAGTACCCCCAAGTAAGATGACCGGGAAACTGTATGCGAGGACCTTGGCAAGATGTGACGTACCTTTGCTGACTTGGAGTATGTTTGCCCAAGTAATGGTGATAAGTCGGATGTGCGGAGAAGTGGATGTCATTCTGGCCAGATCGCCGGCAATTGTGTTGTAGTCACCCACATGGTCATGTATCTCCCCAACTCGTATACATGGTTCAAATCGGTAAGTTGACGCATGCTGCTGTGATATATATTGCGAACTAGTGACTCGTTGCTTATCGCGCGACGGTTCGACTGCGTTATGGCAAGAATTTGCTTCCTTATTGAGACACAACAAAAATTACAGACTTGTCTTGTTATTCCAGTCATCAAATATCTCATACTGCAGGACTCAGAGACCTTCTTATTCAAGCCATGGCCACCGAAGCTGGACTGCATGGAGTGAACGGGATGAACGGACATATTCCAGAAATTCCAAAACTACAACAAGAACCACTCAAAGATTCCGGATCAATCAACCACTTAGAATATGTAGATGTGACCCCAATAATTGGACGCGAGTATCCAACTGCTAAGGTCAAGGACATCCTCACTGCCCCTAACTCCGATCAACAGTTACGCGACCTAGCTATTACAATCTGTGAACGCGGTGTTGGTGAGCTCTCGATTCATATGGCTCGGTACAGCATTAAAGTTTGACGATTTTCATACTACATGAATGATCAAATACATAGGACTAATCTAGAAGAATGCAGTGTTCTTCCGCGCCCCTCAAGATGACCTCACCGTTGAGGAGCAGAAGCACATCACCTATATGCTAGGAAAACTGACCGGACGTCCAAAAACCCACGGTCTACATGGTATGTATCAATACCTGCGGTGTCGGATGCTTTAGTCCGATTGTGTCACTTGATCTAGCATTTTCTATGGTATGGAGGTTGGGAATCTCGGCTGACATGTTGTTACACACGCAGTTCACCCGTTGTATAACGATCCCAATAATATACCGATGGCTGACGGGACTACCGACCCAAACATGTACGTATTTTCTGTGTCGCATTAAAGATCACCGTTTTGCTCTGTAATAAGCGAGGGGCAGGCCAAGTAACATAATTTAGATACGTGATCAACTCGGAAGCCATGAAAAAGTTGTACAAAACCATGAAAAATCGCCCAGGAGGTTCAAACGAGCCTCGAGATCTTTCGCGAGAGTGGCATAGCGACAGTGAGTTACGTTCGCGCCCACTGCCTAAGCATATGGTTAATTAAGTTTGCAGGTCTCTATGAGAATTGCCCGTCAGACTTCAGTTTCCTTAGAATGCAAGACACGCCCCCGTCAGGGGGCGATACGCTGTGGTGCTCTGGCTACGAACTGTACGTCACATTCTACGTTCAATCAGATTTCACGAACCTAACTCGCCGTGGCATCTGCTGACATTTCGCAAAGCTACGATCGGATATCTCCCTCTTTCCGCTCCTATTTGGAAACGTTGACGGCGACATGTGCTCAACCCGTCTTCAAATCAGCTTGTGAGGCTGGTGGCTACGATGTCATGTCACCCCGAGGCTCGCCACTGAACAAAGAATACGAGTTCGCGCCGTCCCACCCCGTCGTGCGCACGCATCCCGTAACTGGATGGAAGAGTCTATTCGCGGGTGTCGGCCTCCAGTTAGTAAATTCCAGTTCTTCATTCCCCCATTGGGCAAAAGTTCTGCTCTTAAATACTGCTCAATTACGCATGCGCTTGAGACACCTATTTCATGAATTGATACTTTCCCAAAGATGGCGGATTCTAAATTATTTCTATAACAGTGTTTCGCGCATCGACAACGTTCACGCGTACGAGGATTCGATGATCCGAGACTATCTCATGCGCCTCATTACACACAACCATGACTCTGTGGCGCGTTTCCACTGGACGAAGCAGGCATGTGCGATCTGGAGTAACCTGTGCACTCTGCACGCTGCGACGGTAAGCTTCACTTGACATAATCTCCCTTTCGCGGAAAACGAGTGGGCCACATCTGCTGACACGGCTTGATGCCCTTGCTAGCCGGACACGCATCTTGTTAATGGGGTGAGGATCGGGGTTCGAGCATCGGGTATTGGCGAGGTTCCCTACCTCGATCCTGCTTCGAAGGGACGCCGCGAAGCTCTTGAGCTGCCCTGGAACTGATATTGTAGAGGTACCTAGCTTATTGAGTTTCGCATGTTCGTGTTACGTACCTAGTTGAACAGGTGCGCTCATGCATTTAATTTATCTTATCATACCTTCACCGTCAGTTTAGCTTCATCGACGGATGACGGTCGGATAGTGAGGCAGAGCAAGAACCATTGAGCCCGTACTCAATACCTCCATAAAAACGATCAAAATGACCCAAGACGCTGCTTTTGATGGTTTCAATCAGAAGTTAGCCTTGAAATACGAACTTTCGCTGCTATCTGCGTACCTAGGTGTGCCTACCTACCTATGTACCTAGGTAGGTAGTTAGAACTGTATATTTTCTGTAGTCTCATCACGATGCAGGGGTTTGAGAAGGGGCTGTTCAGCTTGGTTCTTACGACACCGGAGGTCAAACTCATGTCACGAAGACCTCCCTAGATAGGTAATCTGTGCAAACATGGTTTGAATTTTTGACGATGCCTTTTGCAGAATAGAGGTGCTATGTACATAGGAGGTAAGTGCACCACCTACTTTATCAAGTGACGTCCTGTGGAACCTTGGAACCTGCCCAGAAGGTGTTATCACCCACTCAAATATGTTGTTGAGCAGTAATATGCATTTAACCTAGACAGATCTCAATGTGCCCCTCCATCCCATCTTTAGTAATTTGGGTGGGGTGAATAATACCAACCTTCTCTCTCATCCACTCTCACCTCGTCGGGGATCACTGAATATGGCGGGAAAGAAGAACAACAACTCCAAGGCCAAGGGGGACAGCAAGTCTGGTGGCGATGGTGAGAAAGGCAAGGGTGGTGACAAGTTAAAGGGTGGGCAAAAAATCGAAGTCAGGCATATTCTTGTAAGTTCCATTGACCCTATGCTTGAGTATGCACCCAATTATGTCTGATTATTGCCGTAGTGCAGTAAACACTCGAGGAAAGAAGAGGCTCTCGCCGAAATTCAGCGCCTTACCAGGGGGGACCCCAAGGAAGGTGCCCCATCAAACGAAGCAGAGCCAACAGGGAAGACGGACCCGAAGACGAAGTCCAAGGCGCCTACACATGCTATATTCGTCCATGTGGCTAAACAATTTTCCGAGGACAAAGCCAGCCAAGGTAAGCTTCAATATTTCCAGCTACCTTCTACCCGTGATCGACGTACTGGCCAAAGACTTACAGTACCCTCCAGGAGGCTCACTTGGCCAGAAAACGAAAGGCTCTTTACACCCGGAATTTGAAAAGGTTGCGTATAGTTTGCAGCCAACAGAAAACGGCATTGTTCACATTGGGGAAGCCAAAACAGATTTTGGCTATCATCTAATTGTGGTAGACAAGCGCCTGTGAAGGATGCGTAGATACTAAGATCTTCTACCAGCACGCCACGGCTCGGAGAGCCACAAGAACACAGCCCGGGTCCTATTTTATGCAATTTTTTGTCTTGATTGAAATGTGTAGTGATTTCCTGACATTTGGCGTCGTTGCCGCTTGAGGACATCAGATACATTTATGGGATTTAATGTAGATGACAGGAACACCGGATTCGGATCGTCCGTTTTCCCCTGACACATAAACCAACTCCATTTATTGCTCGGTCTGGAAGTAATTAAGGAGGACGGATCGCTCAGTAGATTCCTCACCCCAGTCCTTAACGACAACGCAGGAGCAGTTCACAACCTTGCGGGCATTACCCTCACGGTCCAGAACGCCTAGCATACCAATGTTAGTTCACGTGTAGCCTCACAACAGAGGGATTTTCGGCACATACAAAGACCGGCCCACTCGCCAAGTTGCTTTCCGTCGGGAACCTTGATAAGAGGGATCTTGTGCTCTTGGCACAGAGCAATGACCAGCTTCTTGTAGGCCTCCTCCTCGCACGTCTCGTTCAGGACGCACATATGAGCCTGGCGTCTGTCGAGAGCCTTGGACGCCTCACGTAGGCCACGGGCAAGACCGTCGTGCATGAGGGCGAGCTTCAGTACACCTTTCAGGGCGTCCAGAACGGACATCTGACCCTTGGAGGCATCGGCGGAGACTTCGACCTCCTCGGGGGCGTCGGGGGCGTTGTTCTCTTCTACGTCCGACTGTGAGAGGAGATGTGTTAGCTACGGGACGGGACGGGACGGGGACGGTCGGTGTCCTGTGCGATGCGACAAGTTCAATGGCCTGGCAGCCCAGCCGATCTTTTTTTTATTTATTTTTTTGAGGAAGTTCGAGGCGGGGGAGATCCGTCGCGTGCGTGGGAAAGGCTGCTGGTCATAAATTCCAAAGGAGTTTGATCAAACATACCATCTTGACTTTTGTTGATACCGGTGCGATCCTCGAAGAGTTGGTGTTGATGTATGTAGGTTGTAGGGGTGAGTAGGTGACGTGCTGGGGGAAAAGAGGCGTGCAGGAAAGCCGATTAATGTTTCGCGATCTGAGATATCAATTGAGCCTGGTACCGGGGGCTTGGTGGGTGGCCGCCGCAACTTTTGGTGGGGTCTAGCTCTTTATCGCTGTGCGTATCGGTTAGGGTTCGAGGCACTAGAGCACTGCTTATGGGTGCTCAGCAGCTGGCAGTGAGCCCCGCGACCCACTCTCGTCTGTTCACAGCTGCCCAGCCTCTCACCTCTGCAAATTGCTGGCAGCGAACAACAGGGCTGGGATGCTGCCCGTCGGTGCAGGCGGGCCAGGCGGGTGCGTGCGTGGTCAGTGGTCACTGCTCGCTGGCGGAGAACTTTCTGATGGTCTCCACTTCTACCTAAGTCAACATCGTGAGCTCAGCTCTACTTTTTCTCTTCCGTCACCTTCCTTTCACCTCTACACATCAAACAAGTCTGAACAACGCCTTAGACCCCCACTGGTTCCAACACTGCTCGTGGAATACGATCGGTCTACGCATCATGTGAGACTCTCGGTGCACCGGTTCCAATGATCCGGGCATGCCAAACCCCCCCATTCCCGATATGCCATTCTAAGGCCAGGGGAGAGCAATCAGGCGCCTAGCCGCGTCCTGATACGCTTCTCCTCTCCGGTACAGAGCGGGCAGAACCTCTTCAACTACCTAGGTAGCATTGAAGCAAGGCACTCTCCATGCTCTAGGCTGATGAATGCTAAACTGTCGCGTCGGTGTAGTTATCGCAATATGGCTCTCGAGGACGCGCTCAACGCCATCAACAATGCCGAGAAGATGGGTAAGCGTCAGGTGCTTATCCGCCCTTCATCCAAGGTCACGGTGAAATTCCTCGAGGTCATGCAGAAGAAGGTAAGCTACTGTCATCATCGCATATGTTGCACATGTGGAAGATTTCGCGTCGGGCTGCCCACCTACTGTCCCCTCCTTCCCATTCGGCATGATAACTGGATGACGGTTTCAACAATCCCCACGACCAAAGTCTTTTAAGTTGCCGATAGATCAACCCCCAGGCGAAGGAATCTTACACGTATCTCTGATTCATCACATGAAGTTCTTACGTTTAGTTCGTCGTCACAATTCACTAACTAATACTTGGAATAGGGATAGTATGTCGACCAAACACCAAGCATCAGTGTGCAGTGTCAAAATGACTAACTTGCTTGTCTCATCAGTATCGGGGAGTTCGAGGTAGTCGATGATCACCGATCTGGCAAGACCGTTGTTCAGCTCAACGGTCGTATCAACAAGGCCGGTGTCATCTCGCCGCGCTACAACGTCCATCTCTCGCAGCTCGAGAAGTGGGTTGTCAAGCTGCTCCCTGCTCGCCAATTCGGGGTAAGTACTGTGCCTCCGTGCCAGGAGCGACCCGACATTGACTGTTCTGTAGTACATTATCCTAACTACGTCGGCTGGCATTATGGATCACGAGGAGGCCCGTAGGCGGCACGTGTCTGGCAAGATTATTGGTTTCTTCTACTAGGCACTTGTTTATTGGTGGGCGAGGAGGAAAAGTTTCGAGCCTTTTGCTTTCTAAGCATTTTCTGGCGTTGGGGAATGAATGATGGCTGCTGCCGCGGCGAGATTGCAATCTCAAATGACGATCCCCCATATTTGATATCAGCCACTAATTGAACTTTGACTGATGCGATTATGTCGAATGTGGAATTAACGTGGTAGAACTGCCCAGGTGATAATTGTCTGTGTATCGGACGTACATATGCGCTGCAACGATGATCGTGGGACACTACACTGTGTACATGGGCCAACTGACGGCAGACACAACCTAGCTTAGGTACTATGGAGTGTGGTAATTGATTATGATTGGGGGACTGGAGTTGTGGAACTGCTTCCTTCGATTTTTCTGTTGTGCCACCCAACCTTAATTGATTATACGAGTACCTTCAGTTCTTGCATGTACTTGTATCTAAGCCGAGACGAGGAAAAGTAAATCGTGCACCTTGTCGGGTCGAACCAACTCATGTACTGTATCAGTGTATTCTATCTCGGTTTCTCCCTGCCCACGGCGACTCTGTAAGCACATTGGCCTAGGTACTACCTCCATATACCCCTAGGTAGTAAGTACCTAGGTACATAAAATAGGTACCTACCATTGGAACGCCTGCCCTGATTGGTGCTTGGGCAGCTGGGCCTTTCAAGGACCCGCCTGCGGTAGTCTAGCCTCTAGGGCCCGCCAGACTCCTGAACCTGGCGTGCCTGGAATTGCATCATGATCCATCAATACCATACGTACCAAGTACAGGTACTGTACCGTTTCCGAATCTTCAACCTTCTATCCAGTCGGGCCAGTCCCCCAGTCCCCCAGTCCAAGCCTCAAGTCCCAAGTGCCAAGCCACTTGATTTGATTGACGAATGACCGCAAAAGCGTGATGAGTTGCAACCTCAGGACAGCGACATCCCTCACCGTGGCCGTCTTCCGTGTACCCACCGGCCTCGACTAGTTGCGCCCGCCTCTACCCTTCTCGAGATATCGTCCTTGACGTTGCCCGAATGTACCTACCGATAGCCTCCCAACTGGGTACACATCCGCGACCGCGAGAAACTTGAACACCGCCCTGAACATCGCCGAGCGCAAGGGAGCGAGCGAGCTTCTGATCGCACCGCACGCACCGCACCGGTTGCGTCCCGTGTCCCGTGTCCCGTACGCGCAATGCGGCGGCGTCAGCTGCTGTTGATCGGCGGCGTTGCCTTCCTTATCATATGCTTCGCCAGCATATTCCGCCTGGGCACCGACAGAGAATTCCTCGACGGCACCTTCGACACCCCCCAGGCTCATTCTCCCGCCCGCGCTCCTGACCCGGCCGCAGAACGGCCAGCTCATGCGCCCACCGAGGGCGACCAGAAGACACATGGCCATGCGCCAGATGCCCAGGCGCAGCTGCCGGCCTCCGGGTCTTCATCATCCTCGTCGACATCCTCGGAATCGAGTGCCAAACTCAAGCACAAGAACGCGCCCCCTGGCGTCCATCCCGTCAAATTACTCGTAGCGGAAGCAGAGAAGCAACTGAAAGACACAAGAGCTCGACAGTCCAAGAGCCTCGATCAAGCCGTTGCCGAGTACCGCCGCCGTTATGCCATCCCGCCCCCGCCGAATTTTAACAAGTGGTTCGAGTTTGCGCAAGCGAAAGGCGTCCAGCTGATTGACGAGTTCGACATGATCCATGAGTCCATCACACCCTTCTGGGGGCTGAAACCTTCAACGATACGAGAGCGTGCTGTTGAAGCCTTAGGATTCGACAACGCACTCCTCGGTATCCAGATTCGCGGCGGTAAGATCACGCACATGGAGGGCGGAGCCGACTGGCAGCGGGAAGCGACCGCGGGCATGATGGGGAAGTTCCTCAAGTGGCTGCCCGATATGGACCTTTGCTTCAACCTTCACGATGAATCGAGAGTCGTGGTGCCCCACGACGATATGGCCAGACTGGTCAAGAGGGCCAAGGAAGTGAACATGCCTGCGGCCAACATCCCCAAACCGAACAATGTGTTCACGGAACAGCCAGAGGGGATCAATGATGGAACAAGGTTCGAGGAAAGCAAGCTGACGCGATTCAATGTGTTTGCCCACCAACCGACATGGACGCATTCGAGAATGTCTTGCCCACCCGACAGCCCTGCGAGAGGCCTCGAGGAGGACGAGAGGCACGACCATGTCTCGAGATACGGACTCAGCGAGCTGGGATTTGTGTACAACGTAACCGCCATGTCGGACATTTGTTATTCGCCGACCCTGAGCTCTTCGTTCGGTTTCTTCGATCGCCCCAATGCATATAATATCGTGCATGATCTGTTTCCCATCTTCTCGCAGTCCAAGATCTCTTCGTATGCCGACATCCTGTATCCGTCGCCATGGTACTGGTACGAAAAGGTACATTACGACGAGTCGCAGGATTACGAATGGGACCAGAAGAAGGACAAGTTTTACTGGCGGGGGTCGACGACGGGTGGATTCAGCCGGAACGGGGGCTGGCGACGACAGCACCGGCAGCGGTTCGTGCAGAAGATCAATGCCGTCGAGAGCGCCAAGGTTATGCACAATGCCGGAAGCGCGCGAAACGAGCGGTGGGAGACGCAGGTGGTTCCGCGGGGCGACTATCGACAACTTATCGATGTGTATTTCTCTGGCGTGGGGCAGTGCGACCCGGGAGACTGCGTCGCACAAGAGGAGTTTTTCAACATCCAGGGGCACGCCGAGCAGCAAGACGCGTGGGGCTACAAATATCTCCTCGACATAGACGGCAACGCCTTCAGCGGCCGCTTCTACGCCTTCCTGCGAAGCAAGAGCCTCACGTACAAATGGGCCATATTCAGAGAATGGCACCTCGAGTGGCTCAAGCCGTGGGCGCATTACATCCCGCTGAGTCTGCAGGGCGACGAATGGCTTGAGGCCGTCAGGTACTTTGCGGACCGAGAAGAAGGGAAGCAGGAGGCGCAGCGCCTCGCTAACCAGCAGAGGGACTGGGCCGACAAGGTGCTTAGACATGAGGACATGGAGGTCTGGTTCTTCAGGCTACTTTTAGAGTATGTTTTTTGCCAACCCCCCTTTCCCTCTCACCCTCAAGTTGTTCTTATCTTGTCATATCACTCAGTGGTGGATGTGCTACTAATACAAGAAAATCAGATATGGTCGCGTTATAGATGATCAGCGAGCCACGATCGGTTACATGACTAGCGCATCCTCCAAGATGCGTGCCGCGGAGATAAAGGCCGAGGCGAAAAAGAAACAGGAAAAGGAAAAGGCACAGAAACAGGATGAAGCCACGTTCATGGATGGATAGGTACGGACATCGGCATACTGGTGCACTGACTACATAGCGAGTCACCTTCAGCATACAACAATGCGTTTGTCTCTGTATATTTATTATATTATGATCGGGTAGTAGGCTGCGGCTTCCATTTCCCAGCGATCCTGGTGTACATTTAGTCTACAGAATAGAGCGTCAGCATTTTCAGGATGCTCAAGAGTCATCATGGGATGGCAAGCACATCGACGACAGTATGCAGTCGGCAGTCTGCCTTGAATTACGATGCCGACGGTGGGTGTGATTTTAAGATTGTGCCAATGCTCATGGATATGTATCTCTACGCAGTAGTGGCATTCAGTATAAAGATGCCTCCCTTTCCCGCCCTTAGGTTCCATCCACAGTGGTAAGGTTCGAGTTTGCTCCATGAGCGAGCGGGATGAGCAAGCCACGAGTGAAGCCCGAAATGCCCATCACAAGTACCTAACGGTGCATACTACTATACCTACCTAGGTACTCAAGTACTTACCCAGGTCGCCAGGTACCTAAGGTACCCTGCCATTGCTTACCTAAGGTACAGACAGAGACAGGGTGGACAGTCCAGTCCCCACAATTAGCCGTTGGACTCTCATCAGGGTAGGGATCCCGCATCTTCTCTTTCTCCCTCGTTCAACACTCCTGCGTTGTTACCATGTTCAACTACATCGTGCCAATCGATCCCACGCCACAACCCCGGGCCGACGACTTGGGTTATTTGGGTTATCCTGGAACAGTTGGCCATCGGCGACCCGATCCCAATCGTTGAAACCCTCCTCGGCTCCTCGCGCTTCGAAGGCGACGAGCTCCTCTCCTCTACATCAGCCATGGCTTCGACGCCCATGGACCTTGACCAGACCGAATCCGCGTCGCCGGCCAATGGGACACCTACGCTCAACATCGCGCGGACGCTGGCCAGCAACCTGCCGAGCACTTCTGCGGTGCCAGACATCGTCGCCAAGTTCAGACCGACCAAGGTACTGCGCGCCCCTCGCCGGCCCTGTAATGCTAAGCCTGTTGAGCGGGCCAGGGACAGTCGACTGACTCTTTGGGACCTTTGCTGACCGTCCACAGCTGTTCAAGCGCGATGAAGCAAAAGACAACCGCCCACCACCCTACGTCCTCAGTCTCGACTACGACGACCCTGGCGAGCTTTTGATGACGTCGGAGAGCGACGAAGCGATACAGATCTACAAAATCCGAGAAGGACGGCACGACAAGCAATTACTCAGCAAGAAGTACGGCGTGAAACTGGCCAAGTTCACGCGTAATAGCTCCAGCATCATCTACGCCAGCACCAAGCAGAACGGTAAAAGATAACCATAACCCTACGATGCTCCAACCACAGCGCGCCAGGGCGGAATGCTGACTTACGATCCTATCGCAGATGCGATACGATACCTGACGACGCACGACAATGCCTTCATACGGTACTTCGAAGGCCACGATGGCGCCGTCACGAACCTAGCCATGCATCCCGGTAGCGATGACTTCATATCGTGCAGTAGGGACAACACGGTACGGTTGTGGAATGCGGGGACCAAGAACGCGACCGGCGTGCTGCACCTGAATACGCCCAACCTGGCCGCCTTTGACCCCAGCGGCCAGGTCTTTGCGGTCGGATCGCCCTCAGCCGGACATGTTCTCATATACGACCACCGCAACTTCGACAAGGCCCCCGTCAACATGTTCGACGTCGTCGAGTCATGCGCGTCGGCAGACAAGGAGCAATTGATGAGCGGCTGGACCAAGTTGGAGTTCTCTAACGACGGGAAATCCATATTACTGGGCACCAAGGGCGGGGGCCATTTCCTTCTCGACTCGTTCAAGGGACATCTCAAGGCGTATCTGCAGAAGCCGGAGGGCGGCCGGACAGGGCGCAAACCGCCGGGAGAAGATGCGGCGATGAACGGCGGAGGCGCCAGCAGCAATGTGGAGAGCAGCGGAGACTGCTGTTTCACGCCAGATGGCAGGTTCGTGATAGGCGGCACCAAGCTGGGCGTGGTGGTGTGGGATACGCTGGCGGCGGTGGACCAGAACAAGAAGCTGCCGCCAACACATACGATCGAGGATGCGCGACAGGCGGCCGTGGTGGCGTTTAACCCGCGCTTCAACTTCTTCGCGACAGCAGATCAGGAGGTGCTCTTCTGGTTACCAGATCCTCACGCCTAAGGTGGAGGAGGAGGAGCATTGCGGTCTGACAAACTCGACGACAACATCAGGACGGGCTCACAGCGCGTGCTAGCCCGCGGTGTTTGATGATGAGATTGTACGATGGATAAAGATCGAGCGCCTGCCTGCGTCCACAGGTGGTATCTGGCTACTTACCAGATATGTATTCACCTATGCAATGTAGGTAGATAGGTACTGGCTACGTTACTCGATCTGTGTATTTGATGGATAGATTCCAAAGGATTAGATACCCGCTTAGTTGTTTTCCAGCTCATGAAGAAGCAGAATATTGGGAACTTGCAAGTTGTTGGGTGCCAGAGAGGGGGACAATTTACTTCGGCTGCCATTATCCTGCCATCTACAAGCCTAGATGATGAAAATCCGATGTTGTGCAACTTTACCTTTTGTTGAAAGTTTTCAAAATGATTTCCCTGGTCAACACACCTGGGCATACCTACCCGGGGTACATGTAGGTATGCCCAGGCTCGTGAGGTCGTGAGGCTGTCGTGGTGTATTGCCCCGCGATCTGAGCTGCTAGGTTGAGGTACCCAGTAGCTCCCCGCACCCGCGCAGACATGATTGGACAAGAATCTTAGGGGCAGCATGCGAGCGTGCCCCACCTTCGTCAAAGCCGCTATCTCCAATGGTACATATGCACCTCTTGCCTACATGTACCTCCAAAGGTCCTATGGTATACCTACCTACCTAGGTATAATCTTGAATTCTCCCAGGCTGAATTTGGAGGAGAGCACAGGCAGCATCCATCTCTCAGGCCCAGGTCGCAATCACCACCACGAGCACCACAACCACCTTTCCCCAGAATACGAACACACCGATAGCTCGAAACCTCGCACCTTCTGAGGCGCTTTTGGGCATCGCATCTATCTCACTTGCGAAGTACCATTCCTTTACCGCCCGCACACTGGCGACGAACCGGACGAGCTGATCGATCTGCCATCCTCCGCTCACACGTCTGTATACCAGCCAGTGCGTGACTGAGCGATCGTTCAGCTGGAGGAGGAGTTCGGTACATCGAGTTCGCGAATAGCAGCACAGCGCAGCGCAGCGTAACAGTCGCATTAGAGAAGACATAATAGCCCTTTGCGAGGAAACGCAATCCTGCCGAAAGCGAGAGAAAGGGACACCAAATCGAACCATGCCCACGTACACCACAAGCCAGGAATGGCTGCGGCAGTCCGCGCTCCTGATCGAGGCCCGACCAAGCACCGTACGTCTGTCTGTTTATCACTCCATCTCTCCATCTTTGCATCCCCCGTCCTCGCATTCCTCCTCCATTTCTTCCCAATGAACCAAAAACTAACATCCGCCTTTCCCCCCATCTTAGACCCGCATAACAACCAAATACCACCTGACCGACCGCACTGGCTCGTCCTCGAAGCAGTCGAAGCGACGCGCCGCCGCCTCTTCCGCCTCAACTTCAACAACGACACCTACCTCTACCCCCGCACCGCGTGCCTCCCTGACCCTCAAGACCTTCGACCCCTGCTCCGGCGCCTGCCTCAAGTACCGCACGACCAAGGCCGCCGAGGTGTCACGCCTGATTCTTTCCCTGGGCCAGCTGGGCCAGCGCATGGCGGGGCTGCCTCTGCCCGATATCTCCGATGCCGTTATGGCCGATTCCGGGGCCGATGCCGGGACACCTGCTGCTGTTGACAAGGGCGAGGGCGAGGGTGAGGGTGCTGGTGGCGCGAAAAGAGAGCAGACGCCTGCGCCTGCGCAGGCAGGGGGCGGAGCGGGTGGAAAGGGGAAAAAGAAGCGTGGGAAGAAATAAACCCAGAGAAAAGGCCTTGGTGACTTAGCAGAATAAACTCAAGAGGAGATTTGACGCCAAATGAAACATATAGTCAGAGGACATGCTCGCATCCCGAACCCCAAAGAAACATAAAACAATCTGAAACTGTTAAATTACACTGATATAGATGACTATGACAGTGACTGGTCACAGTCAGTCAGTCAGTCACACACTCATCCAAATCACGGTTCAATCGATCAAAGGTTCCAAACATCGTTGTTCGCATTAATCAACTCGCAGGCTAGTCGCCCAGGGCTAGCTACCTAGATACTTTTGATAGCCACACGATCCTCCCACCGTGGCCATTGGCTTTCCCTCATGTCATACTCGTATAGTGCGCCTCGCACAGTCCCCATTTCCATTTTGCACCACAAAGCCTAGCCTGGCCACCGATAAATCAGAATTTCAAGAGGCTCCGGGCCAAGAACCTCGTTATAACCCAACATTGACGCCAGTAACAAACAAACGCCTTCAAATATCAACAGGTGAACACAAAACGTGTACTTGAAACTCGAAAATCAAGATGCTACGGAAGACAAAACGCCGCCCGATTGCTCGCCATGCCTTTCGCTCTATGGTCTAATGCCGTGGAGAAACTGGTAAGACTTCGTCTGAGACGAGGCTTAACAAGAAACAGTGTGGCAGGCGTAGTTATGATATGAGAACTAGAAAAGGGGGGGGTATCATGAGAAGAGAGGTCGTGGAAAGCTCCACTTTGAAACAGACGTAACAAGCGACACGCTTAGAAGTCTTCATCGAAAGTGAAATCACCTCCGTTCTCATTCACGTCCTCGGTCGCCTCCGAAGCGGCCTCGGTAGAGGGCTTCTTAGTGCTGTTCATGACACCGGCCTTCTGGTACTCGCCCACGCGCTTCTCGAAGAAGTTGGTCTTGCCGCCAAGCGAGATGTTCTCCATGAAATCGAAGGGGTTGGTGGCACGGTAGACCTTATCGTTGCCCAGAGCGACAAGCAGACGGTCGGCCACAAACTCGATGTACTGCTTCATAAGGTCGGCGTTCATGCCGAGCAGAGCACAAGGCAGAGCCTCGGTGAGGAATTCTTGCTCGATCTTGACTGCATCGACAATGACGGCTTCCACAACCTCCTTGCTGGGTCGGTTCTTCAGGTGAGAGAACAGGAGGCAGGCAAAGTCAGTGTGGAGACCTTCGTCACGGGAGATGAGCTCGTTGGAGAAGGTCAAGCCGGGCATGAGACCACGCTTCTTGAGCCAGAAGATGGAAGCGAAAGCACCGCTGAAGAAAATACCCTCGACGGCGGCGAAGGCAATCAGACGCTGAGCGAAGGTAGAGCTGCGGTCACTGATCCATTTCAGAGCCCAGTCGGCCTTCTTGCGAATGGCAGGGACTAGATTTGCAGGTTAGCCTCGGGATTACTAGTGCACACGGAATCGGGAGACATACTGGTGTCAATAGCATTGAAGAGGTGGGTGCGCTGCGAGGGCTCCTTGACATAGGTATCAATGAGGAGAGAATAAGTCTCAGAGTGGATGTTCTCCATCATGATCTGGAAACCGTAGAAGCATCGGGCTTCGGGGATTTGGACCTCGCCGCTGAAACGCTCGACAAGGTTTTCGTTGACGATTCCGTCCGAGGCAGCGAAGAAAGCCAATATATGAGAGATGAAGTACTTCTCATCCTCATTGATTCTGTTGTTCCAGTCGTGCAGATCCTTGGACAGATCGATCTCCTCGGCGGTCCAGAAGGAGGCTTCGGCTTTCTTGTACATTTGCCAGATCTATGTCGCCAGATGGATTAGCCACAGGTCGCGTCACGAAACCACTTTACGCGCTAAAGACGCGTCACTCACCTCGTGGTACTTGATAGGAAACAAGACGAATCTCTGTGGGTTCTCTTGCAGGAGAGGCTCATCAGCTTCAATGGCCTTGATACCAGCAGCAACAGCCTTGGGATCCTCCTTGGGCTTATGGGGAGTGGTAGCTGCGGGCTTCTGGGTGTCGATCTGGTTGGCCAGGATGTGAACATCGGCATCGTGGGGCGCGTTCTCTTTGCCGGAAGCAGCAAGGTCTAGCTTCTTCACAGGGGATTCCATCTTGAAAGATTCGATGGCAGAGGCAGCCTAGGTGGAAGAAAGTGGTTAGTCTCATCAACAGAAAGATGCGAGAAGGGGAATTATCATATACCTTCTTGGAGGGTGTGATCTCGGTTGCCATTGTATGTGATGGAAGTGTTTGATTGATTGATTGTATCAAAGACGAAGATGCAAGAGACAGGCCAATTGAAGACTGAGGTGGCCACCGAAAGTAGTAATATCTCACGCGTAAAGTGTCCGGGAGGAGGAGTGAGATGTGGTGAATGGTGTTGATTGAGCAGAGGCAGACTTGGGAGCGTGTTCTGGCAGGCCAACCTTTTAAGCAGCTTGTCGCGCCAAGTCACGTGGGTCTAATCACTTTAAAAGTCAACCACTTTCACCATGTCAATGGCTGGGCGACGAGCAGTAACGGGCATGACGCGCTACAAAGGGCCGGAAATGGAGCTCCCCACCTTCTCAGCTGGCCCCTGGCAACGCGTCGTGCGTGCCCCGCCATCCCAATTTCACGCGTTGACAGGGTTTGAAATGGGCTGCCAGCAGGGGGCTGCAGATGGACTGCAGGGGGGCTGCAGGGGGTTACAGGGGCCTCGGGGGGCGTTCACGCACAACTCTGGCGAGCTGGCTAAGCCAGCCTCGCCCCTACCCTAGCCAGACAGTCTAGACAGACCCTAGCATGGTACAGCGCACTGTACTGCACTACAGTACTACCTAAAGTACCTAGGTACTCAGTCTCGCCTACCGTGGCACTATGTGTCACAGATTCGTCCGCCCTTCCGCTAAACAGCCAGGACACAGTTTGCCAGGCCTAACAAAGCTACCTCACAATGGATCCTCGAGTCTTGGTCAAGATTATCTGATCAGATAAGCGGAATAACTTTAGAGGCACATAGGGCATTCCTTACGGGCACATAGATCCACTACACTTAACTCCTTCGAGCAGTATCTCCAGCTAAACTACCTTACATATTAATTTACATATAAACCAGCTATACAATCGACATTTATATACTTACTGCCCGAGAGGGCTCTGCCCAAGAGCTCTAAGAACTCGGCCGCTGTCCATCCTCGCCTTAGCCGGCCCTTTCTCTTTACACCTATACGTCTATTAGGGTTAGGGTTAATAGCTAGGGTTAGTAGCTAGGGTTTAAGTTAGATCTAGTATTTAAGTCTCTTAGAATATATATATTAATAGGGTAGTACGAAAGGCTAGCTAACTAAAGTATTAAAAACCTCAAAGTAGCTAAATATATACTTTTTTGTACAAGTATCTAATAAAGAGCTGGATTATCTCATTAAAGTCAAGTGTAGTAGATCCATATACCCGTAAGGAATGCCCCATATGCCCCTAAAGTTACCTAGATAAGCGGACCTATATGGTTAAAAGATTCGCCTAGTCACCAGTCTTTTTCTCGTACCAGCTTTTTCAGCGGTTTTTGGTACCCACTAGGTAAAGTAGGTAAAGTAGGTACTTTACTGCACATTTAGTTGCGCCGTGAATAGCTTGTCATAACGTGTAATGAGGATACAATTGGCCCCCTGGTGGCGTGTGGTGGCATCCATGCATTGTCTCATGAGTACAACGCAATAACACACTGTCAATCGGACATCTCCCCAAATTCAAATTGAATGGAAGGCTGTTTCGTGCGAGGCTGATGTCGATTTGATTCAAAGTCACTACTAAAGGCCAAATTGGACCAATCTGATTGCTAATTGCTGAACGTGCCGGTCATCAAATTACTTGCTGAGTCTAATCTAGGAGCCATAATCATACGTGTCTCATCCTCTTTAGAAATCCATTCTATCCGCCGGATTCCAGCGCCCATCAACTCAGACACAATCAAAAGCCAATAAGTGGTATCTTCAATCTCAAAAAAAAAAAAACAAGCGTTGTCTCATACACAGTGTGCCTAGCTGAAGTGCTGCTTCCATATTACCCCACACTGTTGTTAGTAAATATTACAAAAGCAGCTGTTATGGCACACCCCCCCTCTTAGGTAATTCGGAGTTCCCACTAGGTATAACGAGGTGGACTATGTCCGCCGACTTCGGTTGGCAGGGGAAACCCCGGTTTCGACGTCAGCGGGCCGAGACTTCTTGCGACCAAAACCGAAGAGACCACCGCTTGACCTGCCTTCCCGGCGGTCATGGTGAACTCTCGCCGGGGCGGGTTGCGATACAGGAGATTGCGAAGATGCAACACCACTCGTTTGGGGAGTATGGTGCCTTGGCGGGTTGTTGGTAGGTTTTCGGTTCGCGCGCGAAGAATGCGATCTGTCGGGTGTTTCGCTCTGGAGGCGGTCGAATTCGGCTGGGTCGCTGGGATCAACGGCGGGAACAGGCTGCCCATTGGCACGGAGGTTCTTTTTGCCCTTTTGGCGAAGATGCTCCTCCAATGCAGCAGCGTTCCGTGTATTGGCAAGGACCAGGGCATCGGCAAGATCGCCGACAAACGGGACCAGCCCAATGATCAGGTCCACGATCACCCAGAAGTACATCTTAAGGAGCAGGCCGAACGGGAGACCACCTTCGATCTGTTTCGCTGTGCGGACAACAAGCAATGCAAGGAATGTATCGGCAAGGTCTCCAAGTCTAAAACAGGCAAAGTACTTAGTCGAAGGAAGAAACAGCGAATATGAACTGGCCTACTTACATGGGAACGAGAGCCAGGAGACTTCCCCATCCGAACTTGATGCCCAAAACGCTACCGAAAGCCATATCTAGGCGGTATGCCCTTCTCTTCACCTTGGTGAGAACCTCCGCGTCGTGAACGGAGATGCCAGGCGGTGCGGCTTTGCGGACTTTCTTGGTTTTGCCGTTTGGGTTGCCATCAAGCCTCGTTGCTGGAACCTTATTTATCACGCTGGAGTCAACAATTGCCTTTTCACAGCAAAAGAAGCTGCTTATGAAGCGGGGGTATGCAGGTGTCTCGCGAGCACAGATACGGAGCTGTTAGAGTAATGTGTGCCCCCGAGCCTTGCCAGCGCGGGGGGATAGAAGACGTGAACTAACCTGTTCAAAATAGGGATCCTATACAGCCATTCGGTCAGTCAAATTGTATTGCGCCTTGCATCGTGTGGCCCGCCGATTGGCGTATAGTTCAAGCAGCTGGTGGGTGCCCGTTCTGACAGTGCAATACTTACATCCACTCCAAATCTGTTCTCAAGTCTCTCCTTTAGAATCTTGTCTTTGATGAGCTTCCCCCCAACCCATTTCGCAATATAACTACCCATGGCGGATAACGAGCGATTGCGAGATATCTCTGAGGCGATCGAAATGATGGTGTTCGTTGGGATGAGGTGGTATGGCGTGTGCTTCTAGATTTCTGGCTGCCCGTGGACTGAGAAGCCTTACCTGAGGCCGCAACAGAAACTTGTCCGCTCGCTGCCAAGCAGTTTCAGGTTATTAGATAATATCTTTGAAAGTCGAGATTTCCCAGCGGCACGGGTGTCTCTCGGAACCAGTAAGGCTTTATCTTCAAGGTAGATCAAAGGCTCAAAGATTGCAGGTGTCTAGACACGTCAACACGCATCTAGCTGAGGTAGGCGCCCTCCCAAAAGCTTGGAAATTACTGCACATACCTATGATGTCATGGCCCCTTGTCGCGAGCTTGACCCTTCACAGACACGGGGCGCTCGTACTGTGGCTGTGCTGTGGCGGCAAGTGTGGCCAGTCGCAAGTGCGATGACCTCACCTCCACGTGTCTCCTATCCTAGATTAGGTACCTAGGTCCTTAGCAAAAGAGCAAAAGCACAAAAGCACAAAGAGGCAGCCTGCAACATCTCCGTACAACTTGTAAAGTCCAAGAACCTTGAAATAATATCATACTTTGCCAACATGCACTTGTGTGCTGTTCAATCCTCTACCTTATTTCGTCTGACTAGGTAGTCTCTTTAGGTATTGAGTAGCATGATCGAGGCCCTGGCTCATTGGAGACACCAAGATGGGTACTATCCGTCGGCAGGTGCCTTTCTTCCAATACAACAACAATCTCGCCTCTTTCTGAATATATCTATGTCTACCAAACCTTGAAGTGAGTACAAGTGAAAACTCTGTTCTGTCGGCACGCACGTGTAAGGCAAGAGTCTAGGAGAGAGCTAGAAACATGTATTAGGTATGGTTCAAGATCATCGATGGGCAAGATCTAGACCGGGCGTGCTGCTAATTTCCTATGCTATCTTACCCGCCAATACCGGTGCTGCTTGCACCATATTCGCCCATATCTTCGATCTAAAAGTACCGTCCCTACATCAACCTCCATCAACGCTGACCTTGACTAGCCCAACACCCCCTTCAGCATTCTATCCTCGGAGGGTTGATAAACTGTACCGTTAGTTGCTGATCCATAACGAATTTTATCTTACGAAAGTGTCCGCTGCTTGCCGCCCGGGAAGATACGCGCGTCTCCTATATCCAAGAGCTCAGTTGACGTTCAAAGCCCGCAAGGTGTAATCCAGACTCGATGTGGCCCAGCACCACAACACAGCGTGGCGTCGACTTCTTGAAGGCACACCTTGGGTACGACCTAGATTGTTAATACAGTTACCCCAGCAATGTTTAGCCATGGCGTTGGTGTTGCTACAAGTTCACGATGCAGCAAGCTGCACAAGCCATCATCGCCCTAGCAGGTTCTCTTCAGATATGAATCCCCTTCTTCTCGGAAATATGTAGCCGGATTGGAGAAACAAAACGACTCGCGAGGAGATGTCATTGAATCCATCCAAGGGATAGGACAGCTAGGGATGGGATTTCTTATTGCGGCAGGTAACAATTGATTAGTAAGTGGTCAAGAAGTAGTGATTATATGATAAATAACATTAATAGTCATACATACATAATACATGCATGCATATAAATATATGATTCTAGTATATATATCTACATAAATTTCTTCACCCCACGAAAAAAAACTATCATGTAGTCGTACCGTGGATCGAACACGGAACCTTCTCGGGACAAAGTACACATACATGTGAACGAGAAATCATAACCATTAGACCATACGACTTTCAATCCATCTAATTTGAGATGGAAATTTCATCTACGAGCTAGATTATAAAGTCTTGCCTGTGATACCATACCTATTATATGTTCTTAAGCTATAATTATGAACTCGAAAAGCGTAGTTTGCATAGATTCATTCAGCTCGGTATAAACAGAGTTGTAGGAAACTGTATTCTTTCAAGAATCTCTCCTAAACGCTTCATAGATATCATATTCAGCGTCTAGATCCTGACGCCCGGTATCCTCCGAGATTGTCCGAGGAGCTTGCAGGAGAGGTTGATGTTTCGCATACTTATCGGCCGTCTCAAACACAAATTTCAAAGAACAGATCGGAGCCCTCGTTGACCAGAATAAGTAGGAAAAGTATAGAGCTGTAAGTCCTAGTCACTCAGTCTTATCGCTCATTACTTCAGGTCCGAAGTTACAGTATTTACTTGATTGCGCCCAACAAGTGTGGAGTTTCATAGCATACCAACTCCTATGTCGGAGCAAGTGCTGCATCTCTACGGAGACAACGGCTCGCAGAAGCTTGCTTTCTACGAGGGCATATATTAAAACGTAACTACATACGTCACGAAAACGAACCTTTTGTTGATTCTATGTGTTTACCGGATAGCATTTAATGCTTTTCGGCGATGAAAACTCGCCCCGTCAACTTTGGTCATAGCCATATCGCTTTTAAAGATAAGCTTGTTCGTGTACCATTCGTTGCATAGGACTCCCGCAGCTGCTTTTTGACTGGAAGAATCGGAAAGGGTGACTGGCTACAATGGCACTTAAATTTGACGATGGATATCCGTGGGTTGCTGGGCGCTATGAAGACCTTAGATTAGAGTGTGAGAACTTTGTAATTGGAGCCAGTCGATGCCGCCATGAGTTGGATTATGTCCAGTGTGCTCCTGAATGACGAGGACGGGGTTGTGTTAGAGGCCGGTTGAGAAGAGCCGGTCAGCAGTATTGCCGGCATGATAGACAAAAGGCTTGATCCAGTTCCGTCCTTCAAATGATTGATCATCTTGGGACAGCGTCGAACCATCTCGCGCCGAGATCATATAGGTCGGATTGTTGCGACTTGTGGTAATTAAGTATGTAATATTGAGAGCTAGGCAAAGTTGAACTTGAGTCGACTACCAAGCCACCTCGAAAAGTAAAATACCCTGTGCCAATGATGCCATAGACTCTCTAGGCTCTCTTGGTTTTGATCGCCACGCGACTTGGGTAGTTGATCGGTTCTATGGGGTTGTGCCACCTCCTTCAGCTTTTGGAAACAACAGAACTATCGCACTGCCTGGTTTCCATGAAGACACTGCTGCTGACATGAATGAGGTAAGTGAACCCAGCTTTCACAGCCCCCATTTGTCAATATCTGCCATAAGACTATTGTTCTTCACACCGTCCGGGAAGTCTTCTTCGCCAAGATGCGTGGTATGCGCCCACGGTTTCAAGCAATTTTCTTGTCTGATGGTCTCGGAAAAGCATTGACTCCAGCCCTCGCGTGGAAACTGTTTGTTGACATCGAGTCTCGTCGCCTCATCGATGAGCCCGGGGTTCCCACCCATGTTGTCATAGACTGTAGCGAGCTGGATTACCTGCCCTAGAAATGTTATGGTCCCAATACTTCCCAGATCCTGGTGGCGTATGATGGCCTCAGCGACAGCCTCTGCTTGTGCCTTCGATGCCCCATGTTCCTGTGTGAGATTCAGGGCAAGTATGCCACCGTAGAACTCAAACGACAGTAACGTCGCGCGTAGATTGTCATGCGTGGTACCGATATCGTGGAGCAAGCAGGCTAAGGCCAAAGTCGACAGGGACATTTTGCTACCAAGCTCCGGAAATTGGTCTTTGATAATTGAGTAACCTGTAAATGGCCAAGGTAAGCATCGTTTTGCAATCATGACGTTTGTGTCAAGGCATCGGTAATTACCCCAGTGATATACACGCATCGAATGGTTATATGTCTGCTCCGTCAAATGATGCTTTGCATATTTATGAACTTGTGCCACCACAGGATCATCGGCCGGGAAGTGCACATCGGATGATAGTAGCGGTGATGGTTTGATTATGGGTTTCTTTTCGAATATGACGTTTGCGTCGACCGGAACAGCTGTCCATCCGTGTACAGCAATCTCGTCCAGCGAGGCAGCTGGCGTGATAGAGGACATGACTTTCTGGCATGTAATTACAATACAAGATATATGGTAATATACGCAATGAGCTGCGAGGACACGTGTTTGATGATGGAGACTACTTGGGAATCCCAATTCTATTTATGAAGTGAATATCTCCCAGAGCATATTATATCATCAGCCCGTCAAAATGTCGATTGTGGAATATCACTACATGGGGGAAACGCACTTACCAAGCAAAGTAGCGCTTACCTAAGATATGAATATTATTTGAACTTCCGCGGCATTTGGCGCTATCAGATCCCGAAACAGGGCACTGGCGTATTGTTTGAGCCTTTATATTGGAATCTTACTCTGTATTTTATAGTGGCTCCGTTGTTCCGAATCACCGCAAGCTTCGGATGGTTTGTGGGCTCCTGGGCCAGCTAATTACTCCAGTCTCCAACTAGAAGCAGGTGCAATCATCCATATATTCATAGCTAGTGCAAAATTTGTCACTGATTGCATGTGGGTTCTACTTAAGAAAAACACGGTGGCCGTTGCTTTCTGCTTTGAGTACGCCAGGCTGGAGGAAGCCTGTGGATTAGTTAATACTTCGTTGGAAATAAACTTTAACTGACCTAAAATGTCGAACCCAGATCATGGATGAGCAACATAGTTTCTAGGTTGTGTTCTTATCAAGATGTCCGACTTTCGCTGCGATCCTCCAACTATAAGTTGGATTTCAGGGGAACAACAGTGTAGGGAGAATCTTTTCTCTTGATTTGGCCTCACAGACGCAAAGATTCTATCGGTGAAATGCTTGTATCCTTAATATTATAGACTTTGAGGGCCGTCAATGATGAAGAAGTCCGGCCACGAGTTGTTCTAGCTTCAAGGTCAGATGTACGATGACTTGTCAAGTCCGTTCCAGGGCATTGGCCAAGTACTCAATTAGCATATTCAAGTGCCAAGAAGGAACTAGGCAGAATATGATCTCGGTAATCCCTTGCCCTCCGTGATCATTTCCATACTGAACTGCAAGTTGAAAGTCACTTGAAGTTTAGGTACTTGCGACCACAATTGCAATTCATTTCAGAAAGTGAGTTCGAGCTGACTGGAACTTTCGACCGTGTCAATTTGCTGAATAGGCCCTTCAATAGGCTCTCGAGATACAACAACGCCATTGTAGTTTCATCGAATTATCGATACCTGTGACATTATCTAGGTCTTCGTCGATGAGGTGTTGAGCAGGTATTGCCAATACAACAGGTAATATAATTACACCACAAATAGCAGTACAGCCAGTGACTGGCTATTTACCGCGGAGTTCAAGAAACGATGAAAGTGTCAGCTATTTATATAGCGCTACTTCTTCTGCACCTCCAGTCACGCTGTAAACTCCGATATGGTCATAACATGGGAATATCGTTGACAAGCGGCACACAGCGTCAAGAAGACCCCTTCGTGTTGCCCAAAACAGCACTAACCCGCATGGGGTCTGCAATCTCTGGGCGCCTGAAAGAATAATACCCAGTTATATGTGTATAGATCTCTGTTAGATCTGTACCTACTTGTAAATGGCAAACAGTTGAGATGAATGACTAAGCGAAGTGCGTTGAAGAACTGGTGGGGTGTAAACCCCGACCTATATCCTGCTTGACGGGGGTTGATTTACGTAGCGTTACAGTCGAGAGTCTCAGCGTTCTGCACGGAAGCAGCTAAGGTTCCAGGTTAGGTTGCCAGCATCATGGATTCTGTGTTTGTAAATGAACAGCAGCTCTCGGCAGCTTGCATTCAAAGCCGAAAGTGCTAAACCCCGCGGGGACCCGCCACCCCGCCACCCCGCCAGCCCCCAGTCCGGACCTTACAGTAGGTAGGTACCTTACTTAAGTACATAGAATAGCCCGATTGCCAACAGTGGCATCTTGATTGGTCGACTAGCATCATGAGAGGCAGCTTCGAGTGGGACGTGCCACGAGGTAGCGGACCAACTTCTCCGCCATTACATCAGTACTTGATCGTGTTCATCAACAAAATGCAACGCCATCAGAATCTCGCTCGTATTTGCTAGTTTCCTAGTATGGCAAATTGAGACCGAAACGTGCAAGAATCCCATGCATTTCCGCATTTCCGCATTTCCGCATATTTGCCGCATTGCAGTCCCTTGGCCAGGCGTACTGGGACAGCTAATTGGGTTGTGAAGATACGTCCTGTGTTTCACCATGACGTCAAGGATGCTGGAATACACAGCGGGAAGGCGCAAATGGGGGAGTTTATTGCCTTATAAGATAAGTCCACTGCTGCTACCTAATCTACATGTAGGAAGATAGGTACATAGGTAAGTAGGCTGTACCTGACAGAAGGTTATATGAGAGCCCATTTCTTGCCCTTACCAACCCAGCTACCTACCTACCCACCTACTTACTTGACGTCTGAGCTTCAGCACTCTACGGCTTATTGTAAATCCCCAAACCACCGCACGTTCTCACGTCACAGCTGGCAATGTCCGCTGTAGATAAGGTTAAAGACATGGTCGCCGGCGAGAAAGAGCGCAAGATTGCCCAGCTCGACTCGTACAGCCAGTCTGTCACCACAGGCGACCGCCTCACCACCGACTATGGTGTAAAACAGCCCACAGCCGCCCCCGATGAGTGGCTCAGAGTGGTCAGAGATGGCCAGACCGGCCCCATGCTACTGGAGGATAGTATCGCGCGAGAGAAGGTAGGTGTCAAACTATTCTGCCTGCATAGACCAGAGGCGTAGTATCATGCTGGGCCGTCCCTGGACTGACCGAGCCAACCAACCCAGATCCACAGATTCGACCATGAGCGAATCCCAGAGCGAGTCGTACACGCTCGAGGCGCTGGCGCCTTCGGAAACTTCCGACTGTTTGAAAGTGCCGAAGACGTATCGTTCGCCCCCGTCTTGACAGACACTTCAAGAGAGACTCCCGTCTTCGTTCGTTTCTCGACGGTCCAGGGATCGAGAGGTAGCGCAGACACAGTTCGTGATGTGAGGGGTTTTGCCGTAAAGTTCTACACCCAAGAGGGGAATTGGGATATCGTTGGAAACAACATCCCCGTGTTCTGTGAGTAGTTCATTGTCATTCTGCTTCCCGTCTTCAGGCTCCAGCAGCAGCTCATTTCTACAACAGTCATCCAAGACGCCATAAAATTCCCAGATTTTGTGCATGCAGTGAAGCCTGAGCCGCACAACGAAGTACCACAAGCGCAGTCCGCCCACAACAACTTTTGGGATTTCGTATATCTGCATCCAGAGGCGACACACATGGTATGTATAAATCCTGCAGTGCCGGATACCTTAGTCCCAATGTGTCGCTTGATGAAGCACTTTCCATCAAATGGAGGTTGGGAATCTTGACTGACATGCTTTTATGCACGCAGTATACATGGGCAATGTCTGATCGAGCTATCCCTAGATCGTACCGTATGGTATGTTTTAACTGAGGGTTTCCATTGCCCCCCCCCCCCCCCTCTGCGTATTCCACCTGCTTGAATTGTGATCACTGACTTGGCGATGTTTAGATGCAAGGGTTTGGTGTTAACACCTTTACACTGGTCAACAAGAAGGGCGAGCATCACTTTGTCAAGTTTCACTTCACACCAGAGCTTGGCGTGCACTCATTTGTGTGGGATGAGGTCAGTTCACTGAAGTCTTTTTCCCCCCTCTTCTGGCAATGCTTGGATGCTTGAATTACCTTAACAGGTACCTCTGCTCCCGAGGCACCTGCAACCCCACGTTCACGAGCAATTCCTTCACTGTTAAAGGCAATTATTGACTTCAGCGTGATGAATAGGCATTGAAACTGGCTGGTCAGGACCCGGACTTTCACAGAAAGGATCTGTGGGAAGCCATCGAGAACGGCGCTTTTCCGAAATGGAAGTTTGGAATACAGACCATCCCAGAATCGAACGAACACGACTTCGACTTTGATATCTTAGATGCCACTAAGATTTGGCCTGAAGACCTTGTTCCCGTTCGTTATATTGGCGAGCTGGAACTCAACCGCAATGTCGATGAGTACTTCACACAAACCGAACAGGTTGCGTTTTGCACCTCGCATATGGTGCCTGGAATTGCCCACTCAGACGACCCTCTACTTCAGGGTCGAAGCTTCAGCTACCAAGACACCCAACTGTCACGTCTAGGCATCAATTGGCAGGAACTGCCAATCAATAAGCCGGTCTGCCCTTACATGAACTTCAACCGTGATGGCCAAGGACGCCACACTATTACGAAAGGAACTGTCAATTACTGGCCCAACAGATTTGATGTTCGACCTCCTGCCAATGCTGAAGAAGGGGCGTATCACGACCCCCCTCGCGCAGTAGAAGGCATCAAAGCCCGAACCAAGAGCTCCAAGTTCAGAGAGCACTATAACCAGGCGCACTTATTCTACAATAGCCTAAGCGCTCCAGAGAAGAGCCATATTGCGGCAGCCTTTGCCTTCGAATTGGACCACTGTGATGATCCAATCGTATACGAGCGTATGTCTCAGCGGCTAGCGGACATCGATTTGGAGCTCGCACAAACTGTGGCCGAAATGGTGGGCGGCACTAAGCCGACGAAGGCGACGAAGATCAATGCTGGAAAAAAGACCATACACCTTAGCCAGACCGAGTTTTCGCCTGCCAAGCTTACGATAGCAACCCGCCGAGTCGCCATTATCATCGCTGATGGCTTCGACAAGACAACTTATGATGCTATCACAACCGCTATCAAGGCCTCAGGCGCTTTGCCCTTTACCATTGCTCCACGACGATCGGAAATCTATCCTGCGGGCGCCGAGAAAAACTCAGGTAAAGGTGTCCAGCCTGACCATCATCTCGAAGGCATGCGCTCGACCATGTTTGATGCGCTATTCGTACCAGGCGGCGAAGAATCAATCAAGACACTTCAAAAGAGTGGCCGAGCTGTGCACTGGATTCGCGAAGCATTTGGCCATCTCAAGGCGATTGGTGCGACCGGAGAAGCTGTGAAATTGCTCGAACACGCAATTTCCCTGCCCGAGATCAAGATGTCAGATGATGGCACAACCATTGAATCTTACGGCGTGGTAACAATAGGCAAGATTTCGCCTGATAGCTTGAAAGGTGCTGTCAACATCTTGAAGGAGGGTACCGATTTTGTGCAGCAGTTCTGGTACCAAATCTCGCAACACAAGAACTTCTCCAGGGAGATGGATGGCCTGAGTACCCAGGTGGCATATTAATGGATTGGGATGAAGAAGTTATGGATTTGTGTATCATTCACAGTTTAGTTCTGTCTCCTGTAGTCTCAAGAAATTTGCACTTGCTGGACGATATATGGCATACCATCTACCCAAACTTGCACCGCCCTTGCTCCAATAGTAAGGTGCGTGCGTCTCGCAGGCTGTAACAGGAAGAGTGCTACTTCACCTGCATATCACTTCTGTTCCCCTCACGGATATGAGCGGATCGCAATAAAACAGCCTATAAGATCCCTTGTCTCTGCAAGTAACAGCGAATGTAGTAGGAAGTTTTGGTATCGAGGTAGAATAGCCAAGCTTGTCTATGTCCACGCGCCTCTAGCATGCATGAGGAGATCTGTCCTCCTCAGTTGCCTCAAATAAAAAGATTAGGCAAGAAGGGGGTATTAACAACTTTTCTAAAACCTGTGGTATTCTCATCAATCTCTATGAAACCCCCATTAAAGCAGCTATCGCTTTATCCAATATATCTGTTGCGAGGGTGAGTATATCGCGAGCAACCTCGAGTCAGTAATAATACAATGAAGGCCGGGCAGTGGGACCCCGTAAGACTCGAAAGCCTCCAACCCCTCCCAAGAAGTTTTTTAACCCATATAAGAAGCCGTTGTGGGCACACAGCTGACACCTAGCTCATAGCAAAACAAGAGGATTGTCATCAACGATGTGCCGGTCCCCGAGCCCTCCAAGGACAAGTTCTTGGTGCAGATTAAGTCGGCTTCCTTATGCCATTCGGACCTAATGGCTCTGATGCGAGACCAGGGGCCTGCAATGACAATGGGCCATGAAGGGGCTGGCGTCGTTGAGAAAATCCACCCCTCGGCCGAGGGAAAGGGCTTCAAAGTCGGGGATGCCATTGGATTCAATTACTTCGTCAATGTCTGTTACGAATGCGATGGATGCCAAATCCATAATTCGCATTGCGAGAACACGGACTTGCCCATGTGTCAAGGCTTTCACGCCGATGGTTTCTTCCAGGAATACGCTCTTGTGGATTACCACAATGCCGTCGTGTTACCGCCAGAGCTGGACGTAAAGCTCGCATCGCCGTTGTTTTGTGCTGGGATTACGGGTATGTCGGCTGCATTGCCCTCATGTGCCAGTGGCTCATGAGGCGATTCATTCGTGTTTAGAAGCACTGAACTTCCCCCATTGAGACGGAATCATGTCTAACAGTCCCACACAGCCTTCAATTGTATAGACAGTTGCGAACTGCAGCCAGGCCAGTGGTTGGCCATCGTAGGCTGCGGCGGACTAGGCCAATATGCGGTGAAGTTCGCAAAGGCGATGGGGTACAATGTTATCGGGGTCGACATTAGCGACGACTCGCTGGCCTCTGCGACAAAATACGGCGCGGATGCTGTGTTCAACTCGCGGACTCAAGCTGATACCTACGTTGAAGAGATCAAGACGTTGAGCACCAAAGGTGTTCATGCGGCAGCTGTTTTCTCGGGCGCCAATGCGGCATATGACGGAGCTATCCCCTTACTGCGCACGAATGGCCTGCTCATGGTCGTAGGTAGCTCGCTGGAGTCATTTCTTCCCGTTCCTTGCAAGTCTCGGGAGTATGAATTACCCCAACCGGTACCTGTACACCCGAGACACGGATTCACGAGCAATTTCAATTTCTTCACCCTAGTTAACAGGCAATTTACTGACTCCAGCGGTATAGGTCGGTATCGCTCCACAGCCAGTACAGTTTGATACTACAGACCTCGTCACCGGAAGATACCGAATCAAGGGGGACAGTACAGGCATCCCGCAGCGCATGGCTAAGGCTGTCGATTTTGTGGTGAAACATAAGATTCAGCTGGATGTTGACTTGAATAGGATTGAGGACCTGCCAACCATGGTGGAGAATATGAAGAATGGAAAGGCGAAAAACCGACAGATCGTCACGTTGTTTTGAATTTAGTATTCGCTCTGAGTTGAGTCAGACCACCAGTTGATGGATACAATGTACCATCTCTTGACGAGACGAGAAATATGCGCAGTGGCATCCCGATGCTCATTACATTGGCTACAATGCAAGTATGGGGTGAACCGCCTGTTCTTGGTGAACATCGCAGCCCAACAGATCGGGTCGAGCACAATCAAGACCATTTCGCCGTTTCAGCGCCCAGCCGTTGCCCCCAAGAACCCACACGCTGCAAGGAAACCGGAGCTGACAAGTCGGAAAACAGCTTTCTGCTTGTTTCCCTCCTTCCATACCAACAAGCTGTCCACCAACCCGCAGTAGGCCCCTGTGACAGCCAGTATGGTATCGACGACCTCCAATTGATTGCGGAAGTAGAAGATATATGTGAGGAGACCGATCACAGTCGTCCGCACATTTCCAACTTTGAATGGAGATGCCGCCGCCGGCGTTTCCGCGATGCGAGGTGGAAAGCCAAATTCTGACAAGGTGCCGTGAGGGTTCAGCAGCGAATACAAGCCGCCAAATGTCATTGTAGTGGCGACAATGAGCGCTGGAACGTGATTGAGCTTAAGTAGGACTGACATGGCAGCTGGTTTTGGTCATTCGTGTTTGTTTTATGAGCGACGGATTGGCTGGGCCCCTGAGAGAGAGGAAGTGATTGACAGTTTGAGATGCTTTCCAAGTACTGCACACTGAAATCGTGGTTGAGTCTTCGTCATAGGGCCGAGGCTTATTGTTAGTGTCATGAGTTTGGTCTGCAGCGAACTAACTACCAGGTAGGTAGAGTAGTTAATTGTTGGTCAGGTTGACGGATATGGCAATTTGATTGATTAGCTGGATGATCACTGGATACATATAGAGGAACCTAGGGATCTAGGTAGGTTAGCTCGGCTACCTACCTAGGTATGTAGGTTCAGATAAAACGGTCGATCAGAAAGGTGGTTGTATTGGGAGAGATTCTACTGTGTGCAGGCAGGTGGGCTAGGGTGTGCCTGCCCAGGTGTAGGCTTAAGTACTTAGGTAGAAATCCAGGCTACAAGTGTGCCTTCCTTCTGTAGACGCTCCTACCTGGTTCCATTGTTCAGGAGGAATACTAGGTAGGTACATCTGAACCATGTGGGACCAGAAGTGGAGATACCTGGCGAATCAGACCCGGGGACTGCGTGGTTTCCACGCCAACAATGAGCCTGGGGGAGGCCCTGGCGCAACAAAACAACACAGCCCGCCTTCAATACGGTTACTGGCCCACGGCCCCAGCCTGAACTTGTACCTATAATTGCAGGTCGTCTCACATAACGTTCCCTCTACTGGTCGACTTTACAGCACTGCCAATCCCAAACCATTCTTTGCATTTTTAAACCGCTCATTCGAAACGAGGGACCACCTACTACCTACCAAGGTTGGAACGAAAACAACAATGGCGGCACGAACGCTCGAATCCCGCTTCGAGCGGATGTCGGTGAACGACGAGAACGAGTACCAGAAATCCAAGGTGAGGAGGCGCGATGTGAAATGGTCTTATTCTTGTCTGTCATGTATATTGACGGTGGAGTAACAGGTCGTCACGACTACCACGCAAATATCACATAGCTCGAGCAGGCCGAATCTCTACAAGGTCGCTTTACAATCCCAAAATGTTAACGCCGTCACTGCCGCGGTCACTCTTCCCTCCCAAGCCGCGCAAAGAAAGACCGGACAGCCGCCATCTCCTACTAGGAAAGCTCTTCCGACAGTCGCCGCTCGCACTTCGGTGGAGGAGACCACGGTAGTGGAGCGAAAATCTGCCATATTGATAGACCAACCGTCTATCAAGAACTTCCACCTGGGTATGTTCGAGATCGGCCGGCCACTCGGCAAGGGCAAGTTCGGGCGTGTCTATCTGGCTCGGGAGCGCACGAGCGGGTTCATCTGCGCCCTCAAGGTGCTGCATAAGACCGAGCTGTCGCAAGGGCGAGTGGAGAAGCAGGTGCGCCGGGAGATCGAGATTCAGAGCAACCTGCGGCACCCCAACATCCTGCAGCTGTTCGGGCACTTCCACGACAGCAAACGGGTATTCCTGATCCTCGAGTTCGCGGCCAAGGGCGAGCTGTACAAGCACCTGCGGCGCGAGAGCCGGTTCCCCGAGTGGAAGGCGTCCCAGTACATCGCCCAGATGGCCAGCGCCCTGCGCTACCTGCACCGCAAGCACGTCATTCACCGCGACATCAAGCCCGAGAACATCCTCGTCGGCATCCACGGCGAGATCAAGATCTCCGACTTCGGCTGGAGCGTCCACGCCCCCAACAGCCGCCGCCAGACCATGTGCGGCACTCTCGACTACCTGCCCCCAGAGATGGTCAATCCCGGCAGCTCCAACAACTCGTACAACGAGAAGGTTGACCTGTGGAGCTTGGGCGTTTTGACATACGAGTTCCTTGTCGGTGAGGCGCCGTTCGAGGATACCCCTGTCATGACCCAAAGGAGAATAGCGAGGGCCGATATGCAGATTCCTTCGTTTGTGAGCCCGGAGGCGCGGGATCTCATCAAGAGGGTAAGTCTCACCTACCATTCCCCACGTCAACGAAGCTTCATTACTAACGTGCAACAAGCTGCTCGTTCTCGATCCCGAGAAGCGGATACCGCTGGAACAGCTGCAGACGCATCCTTGGATTGTCAAGCACTGTGTGAAGGGCACTGGCCGCGATAGAGCAAACTAATGAAATTGACGATGGCATGAGTGGGCATTGATTTGCACCATTAACGGCGTAGGCGTTTTGGTTCAACTGGGAGGCATGGTGGGCGAAGGAGTTCAGGTTTTGCTTTCATGATCGTTGATCGTGTCTCGTCATCATCCATGATAATTAAGCGTTAGGACTACATGCACAGGCAATTGAGCAAAGTCTTCCTCTTGCCGGCTTCAGGTCAAGACAAGATGCTGCCCCGTGAGTGTGATATCTATTGGTACAAATTACAGGCAGGACCCTCCTGGCGTGCGTAGTGAGTGAGGGCTTCGTTCACTTGAATCTGCCTCATCATCTGTATACGTCATCGAATGGCCGGGTATCTGAAAAGCATGAGTCCCACACTTGGTTAACGACTTTGACAGCCTGAACGTCATCTTTGCAACGCGGCCGGTTCATCACGGACTGTACGGCTCGCTTCCGTACGCAGTCTTGGAACTGCTGTGTCAGGGTGTAATTTCGTCTCGTGAGTGCCTCTTTCGTCCATCTGCATTCCCCACTCAACATCGAAGCCCTGATCTGTACTCGCATATTAGCGGCGTCGTTTCTGGCCACGACACAGAGGGGGCAAAAAGGGATTTGACGCAGGGGAGGGGAGCTGGATAGCGGGCCAGGCGGGAGCCAGGCGGGAGAGCAGGTGACATACTTCCGTACATGCAGCATGCTTCAAGTCCTTGTCCCCAGTCCAGTCCATCTTCCACCTCAGGTGATCCCATGCATGCACCATCTCGTGGGCAAGTGTGTCTTCGACATGTGACTGGCTGGATACGGCATTTGCGCACAGCAGGATGCCCTGGGAAGGGTTGAAACCGCCGCTCATGCCATGGATCTGGCCGTCCTCAGTGAGGCGCGCAGGGCACCTCGCGCAAACGACATTGGAAGCGTCAATCTTGCCGTTCAGGGCCTCGATCTTCTGTCGCAGAAACACGACCGTCGGCGAGTGCTGCAGCGCAAAGTCACGCCACTTCTCGCACTCCTTACAGTTCCTTTCCTCGTTCGCTCGGTAGCGGGATTCGCGGTAGTGGAAGACGCCTTCAGGTGTGATGGAGCCTGTCAAGATCTTGAAGTAGTTGATCCACCACTTGGTCTGCGGGTCGAAGCCGGTCCGCTTCGGGTCGTTCGTGAGGATCCGGGGAGGTTCCGATGCATCTTTACCAGGGGCTGAGGGTGAAGGTGAAGTTGACGACGACAAAACGGGTTGTGTGGAGGAGGATGCCGGCGCAGTGGCCGCCACTGGTGAGGTCGCTGTCGTTGGCTGTGATGACGACATGGCCGCGGTCTGCCTCGTCTGCTCTGTCGAATGTAGTGAGTGGGTTGCAGTGGGTTGCGGTGGATTGTGGTGAGCTGGGAGAATTAAGCACCTGCAGATTCGCGCCGCAAGGTACCCACTATTTCCTAGGTAAGGTTATACCTACATGTACCTAGTATCTACCAAGGAAGGTAGGCGGTACATAGTAGTAGGTCTCCGGCGCAGGCCAATAATAAGGTAGCTTCCCACAGCTCCGATTTACCTCCGACGCGAGCTCATCGGGGTATCCTGCCGGCCGAACCAACCTTGAAGGCTATCACCATCACCCGTGCGCATCAGGTCCACTCGCTGCGACTCACCGGTCAACTTTGTCAAGCGGCATATCCAACAAGCACATCGAACAAGATGCGATGAGCGAACCCCTGCGATGGCTGACCTTGGGAACTCGACGCCCTGTATGTTGTATTATGATGCTTGACTTGGCTTTGTTGCCTTCCGTGCTGTGATCGTTGATCGTTGGTCGTTTTGTTTCGACCTTTAAATTGGCGCCGTCTACCTACCTCGACCTATCCTTCGTTCTGTGCATACCAGTTCACTAATAATTGCCTTTTTTTTTCTTTTTTAGACATGAAGGGCCCGAAACAACATACTGTGGTGATTAAACTTGGTACGCTTTACAATGAACACTTGACTTGTCGCGGATGGCCGCTGCTGTTGTGGAGTATTGTGTTATGTTACTGACTCTTGACATGGTTGACTGACATGATCCAGGAACCAGCTCCATTGTGGACGAGAAGACACATGAGCCCCTACTCTCAACCTTAAGTCTCATTGTTGAAACCGCGGTCAAGCTCCGCAAAGATGGCCATAAGGTTGTCATTGTTTCATCTGGCGCCATCGGCGTCGGCTTGAGGCGGATGGATGTCGACAAACGTCCCAAAGGTCCCAAACACCTGGCTAAACTGCAAGCCTTGGCGGCCATCGGACAGTGTCGTCTCATGAGTCTTTGGGACAGCCTATTCGCCCATCTACAGCAACCCATTTCGCAGATATTGCTGACCCGGAACGATATAGCAGATGTATGGCGTCACCTGGTATAGCAATTGGCATCTCCGAGTTGGGCTAACATACGTTACAGCGCTCAAGGTATCTCAATGCTCAAAATTGTATGGCAGAGCTCCTGGACATGGGCGTTATTCCTATTGTTAATGAGAATGACACGCTGGCCGTGGCGGAAATCAAATTTGGCGACAACGACACCTTGTCTGCCATTGCGGCTGCCATGGTGCACGCCGACTTCCTCTTCCTGATGACGGATGTGGATTGCCTATATGACAAGAACCCGCGGACCAATCCAGACGCCAAGCCCATAGTAGAAGTTGAGGACATAGGGGCTTTAACAGCTGACGGTGAGTGAATCGTTCCAGCCGCTATGTATCGGTCCACCCACCTAACCTACCAACACCAGTCTCATCTGCAGGCTCATCCTTGGGCACGGGAGGTATGGGCACCAAGATCGTCGCGGCACGACTGGCTACATCAGCGGGCGTGACAACGATCATCACGCGCTCCTCGAGTCCTGGAAACATCGTCAATATAGTCCGATATCTACAAGCGACAAAAAGCACGAAGACCAGCGCTTCACATTCCTCATTATCACAGGTAAATCACGCGACAGAGGAGAGCGGGGGAGTAGCCACGCCAGCTGAAACCCCCTCGCCGCAAACTCCTTCCACTGCGGCCTTAGGTGCGTTGGCGTTAGAGGAACCGCCTCTGCATACCCGTTTCCTTCCGCTCTCTACGCCGATGCGCGACCGATATTTCTGGCTCCTCCACGGTCTTGCACCCCATGGGACGCTATACATCGATGCCGGCGCGCACGCCGCGCTCTCAGACAAGGCAGGCTTGCTGCCTGTGGGCGTGCTCGACGTCGAAGGGAATTTTGCACAACAAGAGGCAGTGCGGTTGGTTGTGGTAGACCGCCCTGCCTCGACATCTGCCGAGGCGAACTCGACTCACGCCTCGTCCACCTCTACCCCCGGATCCTCTACCCCTATCTCCGTATCAGCGAAGTGGGAGGCTTGCAATCCTGTCGAGGTGGGCCGCGCCCTCGTTAACTACGCAGCATCCGAGATCGCCCGCATAAAGGGTCACCGCAGTACCAAGATCGGCGAGTTGCTGGGCTATGCCGATACCGAATACGTAGCATACCGGGAGAATATTAGCTTGATCCGGAGGGAGAGCCGACCTGTGTCGCCGGTGCATGAGTTCTCTGCTAATATTGGCGGCGTCGCTGGTTATGAGGCGGGGAGTTCAATGTAAACCAGAAGAGGTCAAGCCGGGGTTACCTAAGTTTCCGAAACTATTGATTCTTGATGTCTCGCTTTGCGAAATGCATGTCAAATCGGATAGAGGTAGATAGATGATGGGTGGAGAAGAAACGGGTTTGTCTGGAGAGCCAATAGGATAAGATCACGTTAGAGGGCCGAAACGGTACTCGCGCGAAAATAATCAGAAGGGAAATATAATTGGTATCCCAAAACGCCTTCTATGCTTTTCTTATTCACATGAAAATGGATGGAACAGACTCCAGACTCCTATGCAGGCAGTTTCGAAGCCAGCATCCCACTAACCAGAAAATAGGGTATCCTCGTCACGGAGATATTCTCCGCAATCTGCTTGCCTGAATACAACGATGCCAGTGGGGTCTAATCGGCGTGCTCTACAATTGATAGTGTTAGCGAAGATGTCCATGATGTGCGCAGAGTAGATATAGCGAGACGCTTACTCCGCCGTACTCCTCGACGATACGCCAACTACCACACTCGGTCAGCTTAGTTCTAATGATCGTCCGATATCGCAATATGAAGAGACAACAGAACATACAGCCTATCGGGCTATCTGACATGTCGTAGACCTGTCAAATCAGTTAGCTGAAGGCCAAGGGGCATGTTGTCCATGAATCACTCACTATCACGCCCACATTGGAGGGACAGTCCTCGGTCCAGCGGCCTACATGAGCCTTGGATATGTGGCTACCGTATAAGAAGGGCATGACACCATTGGCTACGACACAGAGTCAGTAGCTGTTGCTATGTTGTGGGGACAGTCCAGCCGGACGTACGTTTGATCCAGATCTTGTATCTCGCGTGGCTGTGGTTGTATATGAGTATGCGTCGTCCGCACCAGGAGGGGACATCGTATTTCTTACGCCGCTAGGATTGGCAGAGCCGTGATGTGTAACCTGAACTTCATAGTCTGCGCCTAACTTTTAGCTTGTGATCTTGTGATCGGTGCTATCTTTTCACTCCGCGTTTCTTTTCACAGGCATAATATCGACAGGGATCGTGATCGCACCTTCGTGAATTTGCCCAGACAGATGCCTACTGAAGCCAAATTGTCTCGAGCGACCGAAGTAGCAACTATAACTCGGCGTATCAGAAAAAGGTGGCCCCAAGCAGCGTATCTTGCACGTATTGAGAGGGGAAGTTGGAGGGCAAAGGAGCATACGGTTCGCTATCGAGAGAAGGACATAATAGACCTGGAGTGTCTTCGAGTCAGCGATCGCGGTAGCTTATCAGTTGCGAAGAGACATTCGTACGCGATCCTTGATCAGTCGGAACACATAACGGTCGGCATCGGGCGCATCGCTCAGCGGGGCGATCAGAGGCTTCAGGTCCGTCGTATAGTTCGCGAGCTTCTCGAAGAGGACTTTCTGGAGCAAAGTCAATGTTGGGCATTGGTACTACACCTAAAAAGAAGCAGGGAAAAAACAAAAAAAAACATAGGGAATTCTGCGCGCGTCTGGGTACGGACCGTCTCCGGCTCTGTTAAAGGCCGCATTTTAACTATGGATGGGTTGCGCGAAAAGTTGAGATGCGAAAAAAAAAAAGAAAAGAAAAGAAAGGAGGTGTTGGGTGTTGGAGATGACGGAGGGCTGCGAGCTGCTACCTGCTGTCGCATCGACAACACAATTCGCGGTGGGGTGGTGCTGCAACGGGGCGTTGTTCTGCTCAGCAACTTTTTGGAAAGTTTGGAACCAGGTTTGGGACCAGGTCCGTCGGGAATCAAGCCGATTGGTGGGCTACACGTCGTCGCCGTCTTATCGCTCCTAAGGTGGGGCTTATCTTTCAGGGCAGTGCTAGGGGTCCTCTAAAAAGTTTACGGAGCTTTCATCCGTCCCGTCGTGCATGTCTGCGCTCTGAAGAGGTACCTCCTACCTTACCTACTTACCTAGCCTGTGACCGCTCAACCTTCGCTCTTGATCTCACGTCCACTCACCCTGAGCACCCTTCAGCTTTAGGTACTCAAATAATGGCTTCACGACCAAGCAAAAAGAGAAAGTTGACGCCTCCACAGTCAGAAGATGAGGGAGATTCCAAGTCTAGCCAGAAGCTTCAAAGATCTTTCTTCCAGAATGCAGCGAAATGGGACCTTGAAGACCAGTATAAGGCTCGAAAGGGTAAAAAAAGGGAGAAGGAGAGCACCAGGTTACCGGTAAAGCGAGATGGGCGCATCCACGCTGTCGTTGCCCCCCTCGGGGATCTCAAGGAAAGCGATGATGACTGGCTGGAAGACGAGGGAGACCGATCGGGAGGCGACGAAGAAGAGGAAGAGGAGCAGGCGCCTCCGATAGAACCTGAGATCCCCGTCAAAGAACAGATCCGCAACGCGAAAGAAGAGCTGGCAAAACTCGCCACGGCGCTCAATGAAGAACCCTACGAGAATGCGGGGGCTTTCAAAGCGTTGACCAAGATCGGCGAATCCAGGATACCGGCAATCATTACCCTCTCACTCGTCACTCGGATGGCTATTTACAAAGACCTTATCCCGGGATATCGCATCCGCCCCATCATAGAAGGCGGTCCCAGAGGGGAGAAGCTCAGCAAGGAAGTTCGAGAAATCCGGGCTTTTGAGCAGTCGCTGGTCTCCGGCTACCAGGCGTATGTGAAGGAGCTCGCCCAGTACGCGAAGGCCCGGAAAAACGACATCGGCGGAAATGGAGTTTCGAGTGTTGCAATAACGTGTGCATCCACACTGTTGACGACACATCCTCATTTTAACTTCCACGGTGATCTCATCAATATTTTGGTCTGGAAATTGAGCACACGTCGCTCGGACAAGGATTTCGAGAAAGCGCTTTCGGCACTTGTTACACTGTTTCGGGAGGACGACGAGGGCCGTCCCTCGTTTGAAGCTGTCTCGACGCTCTGTAGGATGATGAAATCGAAAGACTATGTTGTTCACGAGAGTGTCGTCAGCGTCTTCCTTCATCTGCGACTACTTTCAGAATTCTCTGGCAAGGGATCAAATGATTCCATCGATCTTCCTATGGAAAGCCGGAAAAAGCAAAAGAAGGCATTTCGCACCAAGCGGGAAAGAAAACAGTAAGTGTTCTCTACACTTTTCATGCAATTTATTGAACTTTTGCCGCATGAGACCTGACCTCCCTAACACCGAGGCCATGTTGCGTTTCCTCATTTACAGTTAGCCTCAAGCGACAATGACTAACTAATTGATCAGACTGAAAGAGGACAGGGCTCTGCAGAAGGACATGGATATGGCAGACGCAAATATCCTTCATGAGGAACGAGACCGGATGCAATCCGAATGCCTCAAAGCTGTCTTCGCTACATATTTCAGGATACTGAAACTAAGAACACCTCACCTCATGGGCGCAGTATTAGAGGTAATGGCAACCAACAAGTTCAAATCAGAATTAGACAAGACTAACATGACCAGGGACTTGCAAAATTCAGCCATCTTATCAACCAGCAGTTCTTCGGTGATCTCCTTGAAGCCTTAAAAGATCTAATCCGCCACGCCGAAGCCGACACAAACGCCGGCGACGACCCGGAGGCAGCAGCAGCAGAAGAAGAAGATGACGATGATGAAGACGAGCCGATCCGCAATTCAACACGCGAATCTCTCCTCTGCACGGCAACCGCATTCGCCCTTCTCGCCGGCCAAGATGCACACAATGCGAAACAAGATCTTCATCTCGACTTATCGTTCTTCACCACGCACCTTTGGCGAACCCTTCTCTCCCTCTCTCAAAACGCCGACCTTGAGCTCGGCGCGCGGTCTCTCCACCTCCCCGATCCCGACGCCCGAGGAGGTTCCGCAAGTAGTCTCCGCCCCGATACACGAGGGAACAAAGTGAACCTCCAAACCACGACAGTACTGCTAATCCGTTGTTTGACCGCGGTATTGCTTCCGCCCTGGAACATCCGCTCTACGCCCCCGCTTAGACTCGCCGCTTTTGCCAAGCAACTCATGACAACGTCGCTGCACGTCCCAGAGAAGAGCGCACAAGCGCTCCTCGCCCTGCTGGCTGACGTGGGCAATACGCACGGTCGTAAGATCGCTTCACTCTGGAATACCGAGGAGCGTAAAGGCGACGGCGTCTTCAATGCGCTGTCGCAAAGCGAGGATGGAAGCAATCCCTTCGCGACGACGGTCTGGGAGGGCGAGATTCTGAGACGGCACTACTGTCCTAAAGTCCGAGATGCTGTCAAAAATATGGAAAAGAGTATCATGAGTGACAGGTAGTTGTGTTACAACAGTGCGGATGTAGCCAAGAAAGTATAATTGTATATTGACAAGAAATGTGCTTTATTAGTGCCTAATACCCAAGTTGACGACTGTTGCATCATGAAATGCTTCAACTAGTATGACATGCCAGAACTGTCAGGCTTTACACATCTGTATAACTTGCCATGACCCGGTGGCTGCGGCAAATCGTAGCCTTCGTGGAACCCTACACCTGGCGAGACATCATGGACCTCATCAAGATATTGAGCTGTTGTTTGTCTAAACTGCATAAGCAAGTAATCTCCTATGACTTTAGCACTGGCCCCTGAAAGTATTGTTCTTCGATGCATTATAATGATGCCAAGTCACATGAGTTTGTGGTATTATAGCATGCTTAACCGAGGCCATTCGACCAGAGCTTGACTCGTAGGAGTGTAATTACTGAAAGTTATGAAAACTTCGTCTCTATATAGCAAGTCTATTTGTTTCGATTAGCAGCAGCACAATCATCAGCTCCACAGCATTCTCCTTCGATATATCCTCAACAAGTTCAATGCCATAGTCGCTATCTAGATTAGTTACTTCGGTTGGTAATGAGAGAGATGAACTCGGCTGCGAGCGTAGCTGGCTGACAACTCTCCGTATTCAACTCTCACACCCGTAGGACTGAGACGCTACCATCCACACCCACTGCAATAACAAAACGCCACGCCTACAATAGGTACAACATACACAGCAATGGACCCTACACGTGCCTTTTTCATCACCATTAGCAATGATCTCACTGCTCACACCGTAGATATCCTATCTGACCTCATCTTTACCTCTTCAGCAACATGGCTCACTGAACCTTGGCGATGACAGTGACGACAAGGCGCGGCGTGGACCGATGTTGTATCAAAATTATAGGCAGCTCGGATATGCGACTATTGATACAATGTGAGATACCACATTATGCCCCGATATATGATTATTCTCAGAACGGGACCAGGCGGAAAGCAGCCACCGTGATTCTCATCACGCCATTGGAGGAAAAGCTCAAATGGGATAGAACAAGCAAGATACCAGAAATAACTGGAGTTGTTTTAATAGAAGATGCTATCGTATCTGCCCGAAGAGACACCATGGTGAACCATCTGTGTCAATTTTACCTTTATACCGCGACGGACGGCAACTTTCAGATGTGCCTTACATGGTAATATTTCTTGATTTCTTCTTGGCACCCATAGAAGCTTCGATGAGATTGATCTTCGTAGCCCGATATGTAGCACAATGGGCCTCTTGTAACCATGGCGCCTCGACTATACTGACGTGTTCCCGAATAAACTCGATCAAGGCATTTGAATTAGGAGCATCGCAACATATACCGATACACGAGACTCGAGGAATACCCAGAGCCTCATAAAGCTGTCCCTCACACGCCCGAGGAAGTTCAACTAGTCGAGTAGGAGGCTGTGAGGGACGGGATTGACAGGCCACTGCTACCATCTGGGGAAGATGGCTGCTCAAAACACTCGGTTGGCCAGATCTCGCAACAAATATGGCAGCGTAATGACGACCGGGTAATTGAGCCATGGGGTCATCTTCATTTCGTAATGAGCCAGCAACTGTGGTCTCTGGCGAGACCGTTTGTAGAGAGCGCGTTACACTCGACAGACCAAGGTCGACGTAGGATTTGAGCTCAGGGGCAGGGGGGGTTGGTAATGGTGCATCATGATCGGAGAGTTCCTCGTATTTTCTCTTCCTGGAGCGTTTGCCTCTGGATGTACGGATGTGCTGTGATCGGTAGTGGCCGAGGGGAGAGAGCAAGCTGGAAGAATCCCGTCAGCTTCAAGAGAAAATGTATCTCATAAACTGGGATGTCGCGTATAAGGTAGTCTGGTCAGTGATGAAGCGAAGTAAGTGTAGACTTACTTGCAAAGCAACTGTAGGATAGTCTCCTGGTCCTGTGGTGAAATATCAGGCCTGGTGGATAAATGTCAGTGAGGTCTTAGTAGAGGACGCTGGTGACAAGAGCGATGGACTATGCGAGAGTACATACCAACCTACTGCCGAGAAAGGCGTATCTAGTTGGAAAACGAGTTTTTTCTTCTTGTCCATTGCTAAGAATCTGAGGTGGCTTGTTTGAGGGTGTTGTTGCTCTTATGCGCACACCCGCACGATCCAATGGTTCAAGGTTGAATTGTTGGAACTTCTGTCGCCCCACAAACGCAGCTAGCTTGGATAAGGCTACCTATCTCCTAGTGTGCTCTAGACGGGAATCCGCCCAGATATTCCCTACCTCTCGCCTGCCTTTGATAACATAGGCAGATAATCACTATTAGGTAGATGCCATTTTAGCCCTTGTTAACTGCTTCAAAACTTGATACAAAGATCTATATGAACACAAGGCTGGACAAATGAGGTAAGGTATCTATCTATCTAGCCTAGGTACTTACCTAGCCCCGACCTATATTAATAGTAGCTTCCAAGGTTCCTTCCAAACCTTAGGCACTTACCTAAGGTAGGCATCTAGGTAGGTCCCCATATATTTTATTGCATGTATGGATTGATTGAACACAGTTCGCCCCTCCCCCACCATTAGCTTACTCTCTATTATCAGTCCACCTAGGTGCTACTAGTACCTACCTACATAGGAGGTAAGTTGTAGCTTGGCAATCGGCGAAGAGGTGACCCAAGCAACCAAGTTCAATTTACCTCTACATCGATTTATTGGAAATCCCATGTCCCGAATCGACAAGGCTCCCAAGCAACCCTTAGGTATCCTAGGTACTAATGCAAGCTACAGTGATTACGTGATCATTACCGCATGAAGCTGCTCGCTGCGTCATTGCTAACTTGCACAGGCAGCTAAGTACATATTTTCCCACTTACCCTATCTCCTACCATACCCTACTGTTCATCTACTTGGGTGCCTATATAGAGTGTTCTAGACCCTACCTAATGTTTGGATACCTACCTAGGTAGTTGCTCACATGTTTCGGTCAAGATATTGCCTTAGATGACAGAGGACTTATACCTCCCAAAGAGGTTCCTAGGTACATGTATCTAAGGTACATAAACCTATCAACTTTTTAAGCATGGTCACAGGCACCTAGCTCGCCTAGCTCGCCCTGTGGTAGTGCCCCCGATCAGAACCCGGCATCCCGGGGGCCCGGGGGCCCGGATCACAAGCGTTCGTCCCAACCTGGTTTACTGACGTCCAGGAATTAACCACAAAGGTTAAGTAGGTACGCCATAGAAGTTGTATGTAAGTTGCATTTTGTCCCCCAAAGGTCCACCCTACATGCATCTTACTATCGATGTTCAAGGTTGGTCAGGTAGGTGGTAGGTACGCGGGAGTTCAAGATTAACTCCAGATAGGTACTTCAGCACTTAAGTACACCTAGGTACCTAGGTAGGTGACGTTGGGCATGCCCCTGGCTGTCTGGCTCAGATACAGAGACCTACAGATACTTAGGCTTCGCAGGTACGTGCGTTTGTTGGAGCTTCCCCAAAACGCGCGCCGCGTGTGCCTCGAGGTCTGTCGTCACAGGCTCAATGACAGGTACGGACTGCGGACTGCGGACTGTGGACTGTGTACCTCGTACCTGAAGTAGGTACCTCCTGCCAACTTGAAGTATCGTACCCTACCTACATGTAGGTACCAGCCTACCTACTTCAGCACATATATATACCTACACCATGGATGTATCCATGGCGCTATCTAGCACTTTACGCCTGCACTAAAAGTCGTAGCTCCCCAAGCTTCCGCAAACCACCTCCCGCCTCCTACACCTCCAAGCATGTACGCGACCTGATCTGGGAATCTGCATCTCGTCTCTCCCTGCCTCCTGCTTCCTGCCTCCTCCCTCATCCCTCCTCCTCCGCTCTGACGACTGCGCCCGCTTCCTCTGCCTCTTTGTCTGACTGCTCCCACGAATCCAATCGTCCTCTGTGCCCGGCACCCAGCGTCTACCCAGCGTCTACCCCGCATACTTCAACCCACATGCTAACCCTGCCGTCTGCCAGCCGCCGAGCCTCGTCGAGAGGACGTCGCTGCACGCTTTGTTATCCAGAGCCAGAGCTCCACGACTCTTCCCCAAGCATTTGCTTGTGCCAGCCAGATGGACCAGGACTCCAGGACCGACGAGTCACGAGAACGTTGTCTCTCCTCCGAGCCTAGCTCAACCCGCCCCAACCCTTTTGACGACGACGACGCCAGCAACCTCTCGGCTCGCAAGCGTCGGAGGACCTCCCTCTCCGGCTCCCTCCCCGGCTCTCCCACCGCCTCCGTCGTGCGTCGACTCTCTCGTGAGCCCGCCGTCGCTGCTTCGGACATCAACGCCATGAAGATTGATACCCCCGAGCCCACCGTTCCCAGCACCCCCGACCGCCCCGAGTGCCCTGTCCACCCCGTCGAGCCCGTATCCAGTCGCGTCACGATCAACCTGCGCAATGCCGACAGCCTCGAGGCCACGCCTACGTCTCCGGCATCTCCGTCGCCTTCAGGCCAGCGGCGATCGGCCCATGTCCGGGCCAGTGTAGAGGCACCTGAAGTTGACATGGCCCCAGTGCACATGGCGGATGATGATTCGTCCTCGTCTTCTACATTTGGTCGCCCTGTGGACAATGCTTCATCCTCGTCCTCGACGTTTGGCAGCCCGGAGCCAGTGGGCACGACTGCTGAACGTGTGGGTGAAGAGGCTCAGTTCGCGGCCCGTGGGCCCTATTACTCATACGAGACGGCTGACCTCAACTGCATCGTCTCTGACTTTCCGTATCGGTACGAGGGCGAGCTACCTCAGGATGCTGTTACTCGCCTCACCAATTACTTTCGACAGCGTAAGTTATGGGACTACTACTTCGCACAAGCTTGCCAACTGACACTCGCAATCGTAGACCCGGCAAACGTGGATGAAGGCCTACTTCTTGTTCACAACTGGCTCAATCGATGCCTATCAAGCATTCGTTTTGAGCTCCGGAACACAGCCCTTGAGGCATACCGAGGAAATCGATGCTTTTGGACTCTTCTTCCGGACTTGTTTCTCCAGTTGGGGCATAGGTAAGTGTGTCAAACTGCGAGAACCGTGAGGGTCAGCTGACATCTATCCTAGAATGAGCTTCCCCAAGACCAATGAGATACGGGACCTTATCACTCAATCGCTGGCTCATTTTGCAAAATTGGTCGATTTCCTCCTGACCATAGACAACCGCAGCCTGTCCCAAGGAATCGCCACAGAGGAAAACTTCGCCATGTTACTGAGTCCTCACTACCTCCGTGTGCTCTCTACATTTCCACACCCAGAAGAGGCTTACTCCGCAGATGGCGCGGAACGTAACTTGGTCTCCCTGGATCCCTTCGACGTATTCCAGTCTAGCCATGGCGCCTCCCTGGCTGCCGTCGTTTCCTTCATAGAGCACCATGTCGCTGCCCTGCCCAACTACCCCCGAACTATCATGGAAAACCTAGTTTGTTGTTGCTACCTTGTACAAGCCGTAGTAAAACGCAGTTACCAGACGCATGTATCATGGCCGACAGCTGGTCCTCAAGGTATAGGGGAGTCAGCGCGGCAAAACTTGGTTCTCGGTCACAAGTGCTTCAACCTGATATCGAGCGCCATGGAAACGCTAATGGACAAGTCAATCAATAGTCTATCGCAGGACAATGCAACAAGCATAATTGTTCCGCTCTCGGATATTTTGAAGCACTGTTTGGGTGGCAGTCATTCAGAAGCCTTGCAGCGCGTCGAGCAACACGGCCAAGAACATCCTGGTGTGATGCGGTATACACCTGAGGCTATAGCACTGGAGTGGCGCTTTGAACTCTACTGCCGGCTGATACGATCACCTCAAATGCAACTCAGAGTCTCCGCTGCGACGTCCATGTCTGATGACCTAGTTCACCAATGGAAGAGGCATCCAGAGCAGCAGGATCATGTCGAAGATCCACTCTCGTATCTGGAATTCCAACGGTACCTTTCAGGCTATATTACACACACAGGCATCATAGACTACATTCTCGGTCCAACTTGTCATCCAGAGATTACAGCTATCAGCAGCAACATCATCGGATTTCTTGGCGTTACCAAGACCTATACCGCAGCGCAGACTGACCTCCTGTGGCAAACACTGACTTCTACACAGGACCCTCGCATCCCAGAGGCCCTAGTTAAGATGATGTTCAGGGTCACCAGTTTGCTGCAGCCAATGGACTTGATCTTCATTCTTGAAAAGTTCCGGCAAATTCCAGTTGGCTCCTTCACGCCTGTTATGCGTGACTTCTTCGATAATATCACTGAACTCTTGATGACAAGCTTGATACCGCAACCGGTGTCTACGGCGTTGTTTGAGGTCTGCGTTCGATTACTTCGCGAGTCGTCGGTGTTCACAGCACAAGGCTCTATCGCCTACCCTGATACCTATCATTTTGCACAGTCGAAATTGAGAAGGCTTTTGACAGTACCTTCCAGCGAGGAAGGACGACGCGGTATTGTATTGAGTTGCTTGGACGACATATCATCTAGATCTGAAACATCTTCTGGGAGTCTGCAAGTGTTGACCATATTCACCGCAAGCCAAAGCGCGATCCATGAACTGATCCGCGAGCACAACTTTATCCAGCTCTTAGTAGATGATCTTGAGGCCACAGTCCATTCAGCTAAAACTATGGGTGTCTCCAGTGTCTATGCCCATCCATTGTGTCAAGCGCGCCGACGTTTCCTTTCAAGCATTATGACGCAATTTGGGTCGGCCATCGACACGCCCCTGGGCCAGCGACTTTGGAACTATCTAGTCGGTGATCAAGCAATCAGCCAGGATGACCGAAGAGTCGCTTGGGAAGACCTGCAGGTGGCATTCAAGCGAAAACAAGCCGACAATCATTTCATTATTGACTGTGAACGCCTGTTTCTACCAAGCCTTCCTCCGTCGTGTTATTGTTATGGGTCTCTCCTCTTTGTGAAGGAGGCGATTGTCCCCATCGCCAACGATACCAATAACATCACCCTTGATGACGAAGAGAGCCTCAAGTCATCAGGTCTTGAGCTGCTCTGGCAGATAATACTGGCAGCACCTGTCCAGAAAATTGCGAACATGGCAATTTCGACACTTGTCAACGAAATCTACGTCAACAGTTCAGTTATTCTGTCCTATCCATTTCAACGCGCCAGGAAGGTTCATTTTTCGTTGGCCCATCGATGTCTCCTGCAGTTGAAAGCCGCTTCTACGAAATTAAAAGCCTTGGAGGATGATACAACGAACGACGACGAGCCAATGGTCATTACTGACATTACTGACGTTGACGGTGTAAAACCTGAACAGAAGCTGCGCTTTGCACGGACCCTGCAAGTTCTCAATACCTTATCGAACGCACTGAGAACAAAATCTGTTTTCGCCGCCCCTGACCTGCGTTCCCTGATGTTGTCGTCGCCAAATGCCCTTGAAGGCGAAGAGGCGAATCTGAAGTATCAATCATTTGACGGAAATGAGCATACAGAGATGAAGCCTTTGCGAATCGGCATGAAGAACAGCGCTGCTTCATTACTAGCCAGTTTACGAGAAGCAACTGGATTCGAGAATTATCGATTGTATTTCCGGGGAAGTATTTTCTCGCCATCTGAGGTGGATGTTTGCAAGCCACTGGAAGAGCTCAATATGAAGAGTGGGTTGCTGCTTGTGAAAAAAGAGCTTGATTCGGTCTCGTCCCCTAAACGCATCAAACCAGGAGCGTCTCCTTTGGAAATCGAGATCCTCAGCCATTTCAGTGACCTATGGGAATATTTGAGTATGGAAGAGGATTTAGCCCGACAGGTAATGATGAGACTAAGCCTCTATTTATTGCTCTCTTTCATGCGCGACTAACGAGGCATCCAGATATACGAGTTCCTTATATCCTTGCCAGCTGACAATTCAACACTGGCCGCATTTGAGAGCCCCGCGACCTCCCCTCGAGATATTTTCCCCCTCGGCCAACCTTTCAAGTCCCTTTACGCAATCCACGCGCTTCGTGAGTATCTGAATACTTGGAGACTGAAGAGCACCATGCGAACGTTTTCCCGACCAGGAATAACTGAAAAACAACTGAAAAACGACCAGCAAGATGTTGTTACGAAAATTCTAGCTCTGGTCACTGCCGCAATATGCGACCCGGACGTTGTTGAACAGTGCTCAAATCAGGATTTAAGATTACAGCTTGGTTTGGAATTGGTAGACACTTTTGTCCAGCTACTCAAAGGTCCGTCATGTCCACTTGCTATTTATTGATTCCGTGTCATGGTCGTACTGATTCTGTTACTCAGAGTCACCTGAGCCCGCCCTGCTCTCTCAGATACTCACGCAAGGACTTTACGAGCGACTTATGGCTATGCTGATAAGCGGTGCTAAGGCTTCCGGTAGTAAGATTAGCGTTGATCTTGTGCATCGATGCTTCGAAGCATTATTGGAATGCTGCGCCAAAAATGACAAGATCTGGATATTATTCCGCGGCCAAGCTATGGTCGGAAACGTGATCCAATCCCTCTTGCTATCTGACGAACGCCCGTTCATCAGAAGGAGCATCGCGAAGCTCATTACTGCCAGAAGTGTATATGACAGTGGCCAATCAGGTGTTCCTGCAATTGATTTTGCGGAAGCATTGTGGCCCATCATTTTCCAGCTATTGCCTGAAGCCGCGCTCAAGCCTCAGCAGTGTGAAGAGCTATTCAGTGTGGCGTCGCAGTTAACGAAAAAACTCGTTGACAACCAATCCAACGCTATCGACCTGCCGTCTTGCGTTAAGAGATGTGGCGATCTATTACTGAAGCATACGAGCACTGAAGACATCGCACATCCAGAGACGCTCGACAAAGTAGCTCATGGACTCGTACATCTTTTACTTCAAGGCATTGAGAAGCTGTCAACTGTCACGACGAGCAATGGACTTCCTCTTGCGTTGCCGAGGAGGCTGTTCTTAAAACATCTATTCCCTCCTGAAAGTGAGATTGGTCCGCTAGTGCCGCGTGCCATCTTCCACTCTTCCACGCGTTGTGCGCTCTACGATGTTGTGTACACACTAGCCAAGGACAGCCGTCCTAAGATGACCAATGTCCTGCAAAGCCTGGATCGTTTGCTGGCGCACCAAGTAGAGGAAGGAGGCACGGAATCTTACCAATATGAGCTCCCGCAGGCATTTGAGCGGACAAGTGCCCAACGATCCATATGTGGGTATTCGGGTCTTCGAAATTTGTCTAATACCTGCTACTTGAATTCCTTATTTACACAACTTTTCATGAACATCGGATTCCGTCGGTTCATACTCGGTGCTCGGATTGACAGGCCGCACGCTCAACAGCTACTCGCTGAAACCCAGCTCCTATTTGCAAACCTCCAAGATAGCAGGCGCCGCTTCATCGACCCACAGGCCTGCGTAGAGCAAATTACGACTTATGACGAGCTTCCTATTGATATTCACAGCCAAATGGACGTTGACGAGTTCTTCAATCTGCTCTTCGACCGCTGGGAAGCCCAATTTTCCTTTAGCTCTGATAAGAGGGCTTTGAGGTCCATATATGGAGGGCAGTTGGTTCAGCAGGTGAAATCAAAGGAATGCGAACACATCTCCGAACGAATCGAACCTTTCTCCGCCATACAATGCGATATCAAGGGCAAATCGAGCCTCGAGAAAAGCCTCCAGGCGTATGTAGATGGGGAGATAATGGAAGGAGACAATAAGTACAAATGCTCAACATGTGATCGACACGTTGATGCAGTCAAAAGGGCATGTCTGAAAGATCTTCCTGACAATCTCATCTTCCATCTGAAACGATTCGACTTCAACCTACGCTTGCTACAGCGCAACAAGATCAACGATTATTTCCCATTCCCTGACAAGATTGATATGCAGCCGTATACGGTTGAGCATCTGAAAGATCCTTCTCGTAGCGCAGAACCAGACACTTTTGAGCTGGTGGGTATACTTGTGCACTCTGGGACAGCAGAGACCGGTCATTATTACTCGTACATTCGAGAGCGGCCAACGTCTTCTGGGACTTCCTGGGTCGAGTTCAACGATGACACAGTCACGTCTTGGGACCCTGCACAGATGGAGCACGCGTGCTTTGGCGGCGGTCCAGATCACCGACAGTATGATCATGGCGATGGTGGCTATGAGAAGGTCTTTAGCGCCTACATGCTCTTCTACCAACGATCTTCATCCCTACAACAAGAGCAAGAAACTCTCAAAGCGACCCAAAGCCCAAAGCCACTCCGAGTCGACACCCCGCCGGATCTGGAGATGCAAGTCAAGCTGGATAATTGGGCGATAATGCAACGACATAACTTATACGACCCAAGCCATATGGCGTTTGTCATCAAGATCCTCGAGTTTACTCTCGCTGGCGAATGTTCCGAAGGACACAAAGAAGAGAACCTTGCTATGCAAGTCGCATTGGGGCACCTCGATCAGATAGCATCACGGGCGAAGGACCTTCCGCATTTTGACGCTCTCAATGCCATAATCGCCACGGCCTGCCAGCAGTGTTCCCTTTGTTGCTTTGCCTTTTTTGACTACTTCCGAGTACACAAAGAAGCTTTTCGAATGCTATTGTTCAGGAATCTCGATTCATCCGTGCGCTTTGATATGGGCAAAAATTTGATATACGTTTTGAAGAGGCTCAAGGACGACTGCCCAGAAGAATACGATTGCACTGATTCTGATGGCGATGAGACCGGCACCTCCATCACATCAAAGCCCGCAATCGTTGAATCAACTGCTGATCTCTTTGCCCACGTTTGGGAATCGTTTCATACACGCCCCGTAGCGTGGCCAGAGTACTTCGGTACTATGATCGATTTTGTGAAGCTTGGGAGACTCGAAGCTTGCGCGTTACTTGATCGGGAGTTCCTCGTTAAAATCATAATGGCCATCGCAGCAGATCAAAACTTGGATCTCCCCGCTCAATACAGCAGGCTTCTCGCAGTTGTTTCACGCAGGATAGCAGCAACAAAAGCAATCGATTATGATGGTATCATCACCTTGGCCGATAGTCTCATGGAGTGCATGGACACCGAGATGGGTAATTACGTCGAGAACAGCGCGGTGCGCGTTGCTATGGCCCGGCACCACGCAACTATCCCATTTAATGCAAATGAAGTCAACATTCTGCACAAAACTTGGGGAAGGGCTGATACCGGAGTTTTCTTAGACAAACTGATTCAACTCAACCAGAACCCCATAGCCACGGACAGTATCATCAGCAGACTTGCGACGACCAACACACGCATGGACCACCTTGTCCTCCGGACCTTGTCCTCAGGCGCTACGGGTCACATCACACCCCAACCTGTTACTCCTTACTTGCATGCAAGTTTGAATTATTGTGTCTCCAGCTCGAACAAAGATGGTGTCCATAAACTCATCCGACACATTACTGAACAATGCATGTCTGTGCAGAATGCCGAAGGAAAAGAGTTCTATGAATTCCAACGAAGCCTTTTTGACGCAGGACGCAATACTGGCGAAAACAGAAACGATGTTCAATTACATGGTCTACGCGTCTTACCTCTTTGGGTTCCGGGACTGTTAGGGTACCCCGACCGCTCTGTCAGTGGTTTAGTGGAGAGCTTTTTGCAAGAGAAGCTTTTCAAGTACGGCCCAACCCCGGCTTTTGAGACATCTAATGGCGGGCCTATCAGGTCACAAGTGATGATGGAAGCAGGCAAGGAGCTTGCTGTTCGAATTCTCTATTACCTAAAGGAAACATATGTCGAGCGCATGGCTCAGGTCTCACGAGACATGATGCAGCCATTCTATCGGACCCTGCATAAATGCGGACTCTACTTCGGAGAAGACAACGACGCAGACGACACCACTGGCACGAAGTTCAAAGAACTTAATCCGGGTGCGAAATCTCCTTTCAGAAGTCCCCTGTATACGTGGAAGTTTCGTAGCTAACCTGAGACACAGCTGTGCTGGAGGCTATACAGAATCTGGTCGTGGATGAGATTGAGGATGATGGTTCTGGTATGTCACCCAACTCTGTCGACAGTTATTTGCCACGTTACTGACACTTGATAGACTGGGAGCAATCTGTTGGATCCTCTGCAAGTCTGGAAGACTTTGGCAATATGCAAGTTGACCACGATTTCACCAATCGCAGCATAGTATAAACTGGCTCCTTAGATCTTGGGTCGGAACACAGACAGGGGGCCAAATTGGCTTTCGGGTTTATGCATGATCTCACGGCGAAAAGGCGATAGGTTCAAGGGTATTAGCAAGATAGCACTGGCGCCCGGCGTTTCTCACCCATTCACCAACTCTTTTGCTTTGTTTGCGCTTCAAGAACATACATGGCATATGCTTGTTGTTTTGTAATGTAGAGATTAGTCTGTTTTGTTTGCTGGGGCTTGGCACTCTGGACTGGTAAAGTACCAGCAAATTCTGCACAAGCGAGAAGCATAGTGCAAACAATGACAGACCGACCCCCTTGGTAAAGGGCCAGGCAACAGCAGCAGTAGTCTTATTATGGTACGAGACATCACTAGGGATATGCGTACCATCCCAAACTATGATGGTCAGTCATTGCGCAAGTGAACAGCTTCGGTGTTGATAGCATACCTACTAGCTAGGTAAGTAGGTACTCATAAGCTAGGTAGTGCGCGAGTTTGATTTCTGCTTGTCCCTCTGTAGCGAGATAACTACCTACCTATGCCTAAGATAACATGGCATTAAAGATTGATTTGGAGATTGAGACACGAGATGGCATGCAAGATCAGAACTTTGGCTCAGCCAAGTAAGGGCGTGTGTCTGTTGTCATTGGGGTAAATATCGATAAGCCCCAGATACGCATATAAATGCATACAGTGTACACACATTATAGGTGGTCATAGGCTGTTCATGTGCGAGTTCTCTTAGCTGCTGCATATGAATAAATTTGCAGTTGCTATATGCAGCTCGCGTGGAGGTTGATGGGAACTTGGGAAGAGACGACCTCGAGAGAGTTCCAAGTTGATTGACCTGCCGAGCCTGCCAATGCGCTATATACCTACCTGGTAAGCAAGCACTACCTAGCTACCTACACGAGGTAGGTAGATATCTGCCTGGCGAGCCTGGGTAGGTAACAAACAGATTATAGTAAGGTACAGGTAATCGACCCCAGCCCATGCCCAGTCTATATTTATCGTCCCGTCGTCACCTTGTTAGGTGAGGTGAGGTAGGCACTAGGTAGCTACTATACACGCTATCTAGCTTCTAGCTTCTAGCTAGTAACCTAGTTACTACAGTAGTATATGCCGATCTGTGGTTGCGACGCTTGTGGAGCTTGGCAGATGCCGGTAGAGATGTGTTGGTGCTATATTTGGCACGTAAGAAAACGAGGAACTACCTACATAAAGGCACCTTACCCATCTAGGTTGGCGCATCTCGCTGAGATTCAGTTGTAGCCGCCGCTGAGATCCCCTGCGCTTCTGGGTTGTGATGCGGGGAAGTAAGCTATCACTTAGGTAGACTTACTTTTTTTCTTTTTCCTATTTTTCATTTTATGTATTACTGCCCACTACTAGTAGTACCTACTAGGTATAATAGGTAGTATGAATGAGTTGTCGTTGAGCTGCATATCTACCAAATATCCAAGTTGCGTTGTGCGAGGAGGGCAGGGTCAATCCATGCCCGTGATAGGAGTGTCTCATGGGAGGAACGTTAGTGACACTTGCATACGTGTACATGTGTAGATGAGAATGAGAAGCTTGAGTAAGAACGCACCCTGCTGCCAGAGCTGACTGCCTACCTAGGTACCTACTGCCTACCTAGGAGGTCAGCCACGTCACTTATCTGGGGGTCGGACTTATGCTAGGTAGTACCTACCTAGGTAGGCTCGGGTAGGGCAGGTTCCTTTGTAGGTACCTGACGAGCCTGAGTCCCGTCGAGCCCGTCTGCAGTCCACCTGGCTCGCCCGCCTGGGCACCTCGCTGCTGGATCAGGGGTTCGGCGGTTAGGTACCTTAGGTACCTACCTCCAGAGGAGGAACATGCCAGTAGTAGAGCTCGGACCGCCTCCGGGGGTCCCATTGGCGGTGGAGGCACCCGCTTAGGTAGGTACTTATGTACCTAGGTAGCTACCTACCTAGAAAGTACCAAGTGCATGCCATATGCTGTCAGGTTGTTGCTACGGCTCAAACGGGCAAGAAGATAGTCCGCTTGGGCAACAAAGTGATTCGGACATTAGAAAAGCGGTTGGCTTATCATGACTTGTGCGTAACCTTGAAGTTCGTGGGATATTCCCCGAGAATACCTCTCGACTCTCGATTAGCACTCTAGGGGTATCCCTGTCCAGAGGTGGGCGCATCTGCAATCGACATGCGGGCTGCGATGCACATCACAACGCTGATCAAGAGTCTAGCCAATCCGAGATAGCTGATAGCCAAGTAACCTGCATGCTGCATGCTACCTTGGGTACTCACGCAGAGTTTGGGCCAATGACCGGACCGTGCGACCGTGCAGCGGTGCAGCTGTGAGTCTGTCTCGAGGTTCACCGAACAACGGTCTGATGAGCAGCGTGCAAGACCAGCCAGCGTGCGAATCGAGGTTGGCATTGATCAGGCGGAGCTAAAAATAGGAGCGACCAGCGAGGAAGCGACGGAGCGGCGGGATTTAGAAACAACAGCTTATGTTGTGTTGTAGTAATGATCAATGGCGAGGCAAGTAATGGATGGTAAATAAGCAAGTAAGTAGGTAGCCTCTATATCTGCCTACTACTAGTAGGTGGCGAGTGAAGTACCTATAGGTAAGTAAAGAAGGATAGCATTACTACAGGTATGTTATGAGCATTGGATTGATGAAACCAGGTCTTACTACCTCGTAGTCTCGGTAGTTAGTAGTACCTTGGGTCGTGGCGCATTGATGCTGCATATCCAGTGGTTGGTGGGTCTCACTCACCCAACAACTTGAAAGTCGAGCAAGCCAACCCGGCAGATATGTAGCATCGTGGGCTCTGCGTACCTACCTAGTACCTGGTGTACCGAGTGTACCAAATCCCATGCGCTCAGCACTGTTTCACGTTTCGCGGTTTCATGTTTCTGGGCTCGCCATGCGCTCTCTCTCCATGTGGTTTCCACTCATTTGGCCTACGAATGGTCGACGAGGCGTCAGACTTGCCCTTTTCCCTTTTCCATCTGATTTAGCCGCCCTGCTATATTTGTCTCTGCCCCATGCCAACCCTGCGGCCATCACATTCCAGCTCACCACCGACCGGCGACAAGGTACCTGCATCCTTGTCACAGCACACCGTCGAGACCACCGCGTCCCCCCCGCGGGCCTACGTGTGGCCCACCCGGTCACAGCAGAGGCCGTTGTACACATGTTGTCTAATTGCTAGGGGTGTCCACATTCCCGTCGACTGTTTTCGGAAGAGAGGTTGGTTTCAAGATCTCATCTAGAAGATCCTCTCAATAAGACCCTCTCATATGCCCGTGCGGCTATGGAGAGACGGGTAGATATATATAATTCTACCCACATAGTAGTAGTAATGGTCTCCGACTGACAGCCCACACCACTCGCCTGCTCCTCCATGTCGTCGAGTGTTTGGCGGCTTCGTTTGACTCGGACCAACGTCGAACCACCCGGAGAGGCTTGACTGCATACACTGCCTCCCATTATTTCTCTTCGCGCCACTCGCTTCTTGTCGTCCGATATTCTCTTTCCTCTAGCATCCTCTTCGTTTCGGAGGCAAAATGTCACTTTCCAAACAGCGTATCTCATCGCCTCTCGAGGCAGGCAGGTCGATCCTCGACGCCAACCTGCCTCCACACCTGGTCGGGGCCCTCGAGTACGCGTCGAAGCGGCTCGCACGCAAGAACCTCAATGTCTCCCTCATCGTAGTGAAGAACGAGCATCAGTTACCAAGTGCGCAATCTTGTGCCGCCCCCATATCACCCCCACAGACACCCGAACCCTCGGCGTCGGGCTTCGCCTCGCCGTCACGTTTCACGTCTCCGGTGGTCGGGCTACGGCATCTGGTGCGCAGAGGGACAAACACCTCTGTTGCTTCAACTAGCTCGACATCCACGTCATCTTCATCTGCTTCAGAGACGACGCCCAGCAAGTTGACGTCTCCCACATTTCCTACAGAATCCATCAACAGCCCACGGCGATGGATATTGCCGCTAAGCCCGCTTCCTTCGACACCCATGACACCCCACACTCCTTCCAGCATTGCTACCATCACATCAGCCGCATCATCCTGCGCCACTTCCTTCCCGTTTCAAAACCTAGAGCCCTTGGGAATTCGCCTCGTCCATACGTCAACATACTCCTCAAAGGATGAGAGGATAATACTCTCAACCATCAACAAGGCTGAACGCAAGTTCCACATTGGGGCGGGTGGGTTGCCAACCGTCACAACCGCCTTGGCCTGTGGGCTGTGTGCCGATATTATGCAACGCAGTATCGAACAAAATGAGATACTCTTCTCGTCAGAAGGATTGACCCTTCTGGGGCTGGACCGGCTATATAGCTTCAAGGCCGCCCTCTGCGCTTATGCAACGTCGATCGGCACAGAAGCACGCTCACCAGGGTTGTCAAATCATCCTATCTCCAAGATGCCTCCAACACCCACACCCACGTCCGCCACAGACAGCTCGCGTCTGGAAGAAGCCGTTGATTGTCTAAGGCGGCTAGTGCTATCGAATGGCGACCGCTCCCTGCCGAGGGCGGACCTCTACCGAAGCTTTGATTGGATAATAATCGATTCGACCGCGCTATCGGACGTCGAGGACATGTATCGACGTGCCTACGGCGGAACGGAGCGACGGGGGCCTTTCGCGGAACCTCCTCCTGTACCTGAAAAGGACAAGAAGTACGAGAAAGACGGTGCCTTTGACGTGAAGAAACATATCGGCCACTTCAAGATCGGCACACCGCCTCCACCAAAAACACAGACGCAGACAACGCCAGTCTTGAAGCTGAATACCAATGTTAACACGTCACCACACCTCATCAAGCCGAAACCGAGAACCATGCCGCCTCATGCCCCGACTCTGAACACCGCAGCAAGTCTTGGAGGAAGGCACGACACATATCAAGGCGCCAGTGGTAAAGGGGTCGTCGAAGTCGAAGAGCTGGAGATCAGATTTGACGCTGCAGAAATTGCGACGGAGAAGGGAAATGACTACAGTCACGATGAAGACGGCGACCGTACGCCGCTTCCATTGCGTGATGGGCCGTTGCGGCCATCGATGTTCTGGCGTAGAGGCGCCACGCTCAGCGGATCCATCGATGAACTGCTGTCACCATGTGATAACAGCAGGCAGTCACAGCAGCTAGGCCCGATGACGCCAAACGGGTACGATGATATCTCCCCAATAACAAGGGGTGAATGGGGATTTTTGTTCAAGGGCGATACCTGGATGCAGGGAACTCGAGCCCCTGTAGCCTTTGTGCAATAGATCATGTATAAATCAACGATATCCACAATAGCGAGATTGCTTTGAGAATTACAAGAATAGCTTTGACATCAAAGTTTGATGATGCCACCGCGAGACCGTGACGTGACTTGACATGCCGTGATTTATGGCATTGCTGCTTATTGTGACTCTTCAGAAGAAGAAAAAGTGCCTAAGCGCCATGTTAACGCCAGCCGTACCGCGACCCAGCGTCGTTCTGCTTGGACTTTCCCTGCGCGAAGCTCTCCTCGAGCGCGTCTCGCTGAGTCTGGACCTGGTTGACGAGCTGGCGCAGATTGTGCTTGCCCGGGGCGATGGCCCGCAGCGGGTTGTGAACCTGTTGCTCCCCGCTCGCCCGCAGCTCCTCGTTGTGTGCATACTCTTTCTCGGTGTTGAAGTTGATAACTCTGGAGGCGGCTACGCTGGCGTTCGGGGCGCCGCCTCGTCCGAACAGCTCGCGTCGCGCGGCTGCTGAGAGGTTCATGTCGCTAGCTATGCTGTCCAGCGAGTTGGCGGTGGCATAGTTTGTGCTTGGGGCCGATGCGGCTTGCGAAGGCGCGGCGTAGGAGTTGTACTGGGCGTCGTAGGCGGCAAAGGCGTCGGCTGAAGACATATCCGTGCTGCCGGTGGCCATGATCGGTTCGTACTCATCGTGGCTCGCGTCTCGGGACTCGGGGATGTCTGGCGTTTCGTCGGGTACGAAGAACAGGGATACTTTCTTCTTTGGCGGAGGCTCAAGCTTAGCGGCCGACCCTTCAGTTTCCGGTGTTGCCGAAGTAGGCGCAGAAAGAGTTGCAACGGGGACAGTGGATTTCGCAGCGACCTTCTTCGCGAGTTTCTTTCTCGACACAGATAACGGCTTGAACATCAGTGGTTTGCCAACCAGCTCCACGTCGTCTGCTGGCTTCTGGCCCGCCGGAATCGATGGCTGCTGTGATCTAGGCTCTGGCAGCCGCATGCCACCATCTCCATCCGTGTCGGCGTCGCCCTGACCGTCCACATCTCTGCTGAAGCCAGGCGCAGCACCTGTCTTCAGATGGACGCCTGGCCGCGGCGGGTTTGTTCCTTTGGTAGCGCCGCTGCTGCTGCTGGCACTAGCCACCGAACTTGCCGACGTCTTGCCAACGTTTTTGGGAGGCGGAAGAAAGGAGTTGAAGCCGCTGAAAGCTCCGCCCTTCGTGATCCGCGCGCGCTTCGCCGGGGGTCCATCTCCGTTCGTCGCGGCGTTGCCGGAATCCTGCCGGCCTGACGAGCTCTTTGGCAGGCTGACTAGGATTTTGCCTGGTTTGGAGCGGTCGACGACCTTCTGGAATGGCTTCTTGCTTCCACTCGCGGTGGGCGGGTGCTGAGGTGGCGGCGCTGGCTTCGCGACGGTCTCCGTCTCGGACTCCGAGTCGGAGTAGTCGACGAGCCCCATTATCGACAGCTATAGAGCGGACTATAGAAGAAGAAAAACCTTTTTGGTAGAGCTCGTCGCGTGAGGGACGCGAAACATTGATGATGCTCGAAAAATGATCGTGGGTGATGCAAGAAATGTATGCGCTAGGCACCTCGGCACCTAAGCTTCCTAGGTAGGTGGTGGCCTGTAGGTGCCCTAAGGTATACCTTACTGAAGGACATCAGGTAGGTACCTAGACCAACCAACACCTCACTTCCAAGCTTCAGCAACGTCACCCATGACTAAGTATTATTTTACAACAGTTATCACAGTCGCAGACCTTTTTTCCCCTAAATGCCGGCCTTCATGAATTGCCTGCAATGTATTTTATCCGGTATTATTCTCCAGTGCTATCTAGCAGTAGTCGGGTACCTAACAGCCTAAGCGTGAGTTGTACCGACAATATGAACAAGCCTACCTACTCTGAAAAGATGCCTTTACAGCTTAAACCATCTTACTGGCCATATAAGAGAACGGTTGCACTTCAAAACACGGCCTTGTTGAGCTGACCAGATGTCGCGAGGCTAATGTCCATTAGCGTATACGCCCGAGGCTGGACTTCATCCCAGCCGTCTGAACAAGATGGTTGTACTTACACATATAGGCCTGGCGTCGTGTGACACGATCTATGACCATGCGTATTTGAGCAACATTCGACATATGCTTCCTCACCACGCGGCCCTGCGTGAACCCGGAATTGTTTTATTTTATTTTATTTTATTCCATTTCGTTTCATGTGGCCCGATTCTTCAGCTTAGGGATATCCTACTAGTTCTTAGAAGACATGTCCACATTCGATAATATGGTCCAACGATAGAAACGGTAGCTTTGCCCGTCAACGCTCGCTTATCAGGTACTCCCGTTTCTACCATGTATGACGATGTTCGCACACCACGTGCTAATTCCCATACCAAGCCTGACCAGTGTCTTGGCTGTCCATCACAACATCAGTTGCCAAGCGGTGCTGGGGACTGTCCTGACTGTCTCGCGACCGTGTTGTGCGTCTAGTTCAATACTCGATGGTGCCGTATACCCGCCGAGGCCGCACCCGGTATGTCTCGGCGCTCTCGGCGGTCTTGGCCGAACCTGAGAACCGACTTGGTCTCCGGTCTGTTGACCTCGAAACGGCATCGTTGTCGAACATGGATTGAATCCCATCGCACTTGGCGACCCGATCGCTCCAATGACGCGATGGCCATCAAGATTAGGAAAGAGTGGCAATGGCAAACTCATATCTTCCCTCCCATGGTGTCGGGCCTGCCGCTGTGGGGGGGGTTCTTGCTATAAGTGGAAAGCATCCCCAGGCCAAGAACGTGTCTGATGTTTATGTCGATTCGTGCGCAGCCTGTCGACTTTCTGTTCAATTCCACCATCTAGCCCACATCTCGAATTCACTGCGACGTGAGTCTCGAAGGTGACGAAGGGACAATCCGAACAATGGTAGCTGGCAAATTGAAAAATGCTGTTGCATGGTTGGCTCCGCCACCAGCCAAGTCAACAGATGGACGTGATCAATGGCCGTCGAGGGCAGCTTTCCTGCTTGCTGCCATGGGTGGATGCGCTGGCCAGGGAAACCTGATTCGATATCCATCGGTGGTCTACAACAACTACGGATTGCAATGGTTCATCCCCTATCTGGCTGCCATCCTATTCGTAGCCATCCCGGCTCTTGTCTTAGAGATCTCCATTGGACAGGCTTACCGCGGCGGTACAGTCATAGCCTTCAACAACATCAATCGGCGGCTGAAGGGCGTCGGCCTCGGTTCTGTGTTTGTCAGTTTCATAGTTTGTGGATATTTCACTGTGAATCTCTCCTGGATCCTCGTTTACTTCCGCCATTCGTGTAAGTTCTCCCGATGGTATGATGGGTCGTGGGAATAATAACTGACTAGTTATGTTTGTGTAGTCTGGAGCCCCTTACCATGGGAAGGCAGAATCAACGACTTCTACAACAATGATGTTATTGCCAACACAGATCCCATTGAGGGGAGCTTAACAGCTGGGAACGCGGCAGTGGCATCTTATACTTCATATCCCGGCATTGGTCTAATAGGCGAGACGGTGGGATGGACCGTATTCGTCTGGTTTCTGATTTGGTTTTCCATCTTCCGTGGTGTGGGGATGACTGGCCGTGTCGTCTATTTTACCATGGGATTACCGATTATCACGACCCTCATTATTGTCGGTCGGTCAGTGACCCTCGACAACGCCAGCGAGGGAGTTAAACTAGTATGGGCTACTTGGAGAGGCGACCAGCTGGCTTCCGGGACATTGTGGCAAACTGCTGTTGGCCAAGTCTTCTTCTCGACAGGTATTGGGTTCGGATACTTCACATCATACGCCTCGTACAATGCGAAGCACTCCAATGCCGTCATGGACGCGGTCCTTATCTGTGTGAGCAATGTTTTGTTCGAAAATGTCGCCGCGTTTGCTGTGTTCGGTGTGGTCGGTTTCCTCCGGCTGTGGCCGCAAGATGGTGTGCGGCTGGGTGCTTTCGTTGTGGGGTTCCTCACACTTCCCGAGGCTGTACTGCATCTACCGGCTCCTAACTTTTGGGCGATCCTGCTGTTCTTCACTCTCATTGTTCTCGGTTTCAGCTCTGCTTTCGTCATGCTCGACGCTACGGCAACACTGGTCATGGACTCCGGAGTAAAGTGGTCTCGGCCCGTCGTTGTCACAGTGCTGACGTTCGTGTCATTTCTGATATGTCTACCGTACTGCACGCAATTCGGATACTATCTCCTTGATGGTGTAGACCGATGGGTGAACAATGGTGCGTAAGGCTCTTGTTCTAAAGCTAATCTCTCCTACTTCATGCAACCCCATGGAGTGAGTCATTTATTTCCCCTTCTGGCATGTCTCGGGGGCACAAATTGCCCTAATAGATATCTATGCTCCCGAGACACCTGCAAACCACTGTTCCATGAGCAATTCTTATACTGTTAAAGGCAATTACTGACTCCAGCTGTTACAGTCCTTGTCATCTTTGTCGTATGGGCCGAGGTGACCAGCGCATCATCTGTCTACCGCTGGTCAGATGTCGTCAGTCAGACAGGTGTTGCAGCTTTCGCAGTCTACAACACCGGATATTTGGGAGCCCAGGTGATTGGGATCTCAATTGCTCACGGGGTCGGCAATCCCGGCGCTGGCGCCGCCGCCGGTTTCGGGTTCTACATCGTCTGTTCAGTTGCCGCAATGCTGAGTTCCAAGACACCCGATATCATAGCCCCGTCGTTCTGGGGCAAGAACACTTTCACGGCACGGTACTGGTACCTAGCATTCTACTCTGTAAGTCAAAGACCGATACCATTCAAGAACATGCAAAGTAGAAACATTCGGCTGATCGATGAACTGCCCATCAACAGGGCAACCAACTAAAGCGTGACCTCAACTGCGTGGTTGGCGTAGGCAATAACTGGAAGATTCCGAGCTTCTTGCCTGTTCTCCTTCGCTATGTCAGTGGACCAGCTTTGGCCATAATCTTCAGCTTCGCGTATCCCGAATTCTATACGCTCCGCTACGACCCCTTGATGATCACAGGCTTCGCCCTCGCTCATGTCCTGCTCGTCATGGTGCTGATTGGCTTCATCATGCCGAGATACTACAATGTGTTCATTCCTCCCAGTCGGCAGAGCGAGGGGACGGAAAGGACGGTGGTTGGCCAGTCCAAGATGGAGGTGCCTGAGATCGAATCAGGAAGCGTGGACGGTGCGGCGTCAAAACCCAGCGTCGAGAAGAACCAAGATTCGCCCAAGTTGTCCGAATCCTGATCTATCCGAACCCGGGGCCTTGGAACCTGCATTCTACATACCTATGTAGAAGTTCTGTGTTATATTATATGTATTAGACTATATCATCATGCAGGTATAACTTAATTAACTACTGCTAATGACTACTACGTACACAGGAACTCCTGTAGTCCTTACTGTTGCTATGTTGTTAATCAGCCCGAAACAAGGTCATAAAGTATTAGGTAGTATGTTTGTACATAAAGCTACGAAAAGCTACTTAGAGCCCTGTATATGTATACTACTATTAGGTACCTAACCTGAGATAGAACGGTCGATCCGAAAGGTGGTTGTTGTATTGGGAGAGATTCTCTACTGTGCGGGCTAAGGGGGTGTGCCTCAGGCTGTAGGCTTAAGTACGAGTACAAGTACTCGTATGTAGAAATCCAGGCTACACTGTGCTTCCTTCTATACCTACCTAGGTAGGTAGAAATGAACTAAACAGTGAAAACCAATAGCGCTGTTAGGAATCGAACCCAACTTACTATTTGTGTGTCCCTCTGGTAGACCGTTTCACTGGTAGACGCTCCTGCTTTAGTTGAGAAGTGCTTCGGTACATTAGGCCGTGCTAATGCGAGCGGCCAAGGACTGGCTTCCCCACACCACACTGTCTTGACCCCGCAGTTCGCAGTCCGCAGTCCGCAGATCATACGCCAACTACCTAGGTAAGGGGCCAAGAAGCAATTAAAGTGGGACCTGGAGTGGGACTTTTCGAGCTCTGAGCTCTGAGCTCTGAAACAACCCTGACACCCTGACGAGCCTGACACGCCTGAGTCGTGACCCCCCCACCCCCTGGCAGCCTGGCAATGCCTGGCGAGGGGGTCGTCTTATCCAACCATTCCATTCCTCGCATTTCATTGACCTACGACCTACACTACAACCAACCCACGTCCGGGTGACCTGTGATGACCTGTGATGACCTCAAATATTCTCCATTCAGTTGTTGATACCTACCTAGGCAGTTGTTTCTTGAGGATTGAATCACGGGCAAGCCCTACAAGAGACTACTACGCTCCCTGCCCTCTGAGCGTGATCATGGGCGTGGCCAGACACGCCAGGTGATGTCCCATCATTTCGCGCGAGCGCAAGTATCTGCGATCCTATCCCATCATCGACCATGTCCTTGATTCAGGTGGAAGAGTAGGTCGCTTGCTTGTCCCGGGTGGCTTGAACTCCCCTCAGGTCCATGACTACCGGCACTGTGTCTATATGCTAATCCGTCGCCTCCCACAGTCTGGTTTCGTACCAGCTGCGGACCAGCTACCTCACCGAGGTCGCCGACGGCGTGGGCGAGCGACTCATCACCATCGACGACAGTGTCCTGAATACTGCCCCCTTCAAAGCCGCTGGCTGGCGCTTCGACCCCGCGCATATAAAACGAACACATTCCCCTCCCATACCCACTGCTGTTGCGTCAGAGTACTTCCAGGCCGCCCCGCGATTGACTGGCCTGGCCCTCGAAGATGAGGTTGACGAGGGCGGCATGCTGACCAACGGTGGCGGCGATACCTTGGGACCCGGCAGCGCCGTCAAGCGCCGCAGGGAGCGACGGCGTGAGCAGATGGAGGATGACGACAGCAGCGACCTCAGCGACGAGAGCGACGATGACACCGACCAGCGAGCCGCCCAGCAGATCAGATTTGCCAAGATGCCCGTCCGCAGCCGTGCCGGCTCGTCCCCCATCCAGTCCTCCAACTTACGGCAGATGACGACCGTATCCTCGCCACGGCAGGCCCCTAGCGCAAGACGCGGATCGCAGTCTGCCCTGGAAGTCGTCAAAGAACGCGCGCGTCGAGATACCGTCACCAGCAGTGAATTCTCCTCCGAGAACGAGTTTGACGCATCCGGCTACCATAGACAAAAGGCGCTCAAATCGGCCACTCGAACGACGAGGTCACACACCCAGTCCAGCGACGAGCCCACTCAAGCCGTTGCACGAAAGGACAGCGAGCCCCTGGTTGAGGAGGAGGACTCCGACTTGTCCGACACGTCCTCTGCCTTTGTCGGAAGCGCCGATTCCACCTCGATCCTCGATACTGTCGAAGCCCCTGTTGTTGGTGCCTCCCCTGGCGAGCAGGTTGTTGGTACTGTGCCAAAACAATTACTACGACAATCGACCGTCAGAAGGGTCCCAGTGCCACAAGAGCCGCAGCTGCTGCGTGCGCTGCCCCCACCTCGCCCGATGAGCACCATCCGGCCCCTGAGTGTTGTCCAGCCTCGAAGTCTGCTGTCGGAGGCCCTCAAAGTGAAGGAAACCAAGAGATCTGCGCCATTCGACCAATTTGCGTCGTTATCGGGGCAGGGTGACCCGAACCCCTTCCGATTGCGAATTTATGCACCGTTCTCTGACGATCCAGAGGAACCTTTTGAGGTTTTGATCAGGCGTAATATCCAAGAGGCAGACGGGTCCTTTAGACCAGTTACTGTAGCCGAGTCCATCGGATTGAGCTTGTGGAGGTATCATGCCGAGAAGCTTGAGCCTTCCATCGCCACAGAGGCGTTGAATGTGAATTGGTGGACGTTGAGGATGGTCGAGGAAGGTGGCGAGGTCGACGAGGATTTTGAGCCTCTAGATCGAAAGAAGCCGCTGAACTCGTTCACAACGGCGAACAATCGGGCGGCCAGATCAAGGTCGGCATCAAATATATACGACGAGTTTGCGCTGGTACAAGCGTCCGAAGCTGGCTTTGCCGAGAACCGACTCCAAACACCACAATTCGAACAGCAGGAAGTAGAGACGGAAGAACACGAAGACGAGGATACACCGAAGAACACACCTCAGCCACCCTCTACACTCCCTGTAGATGCACTACCTCGTCCAAATCCCATCATCACCACCACTTACCGGGTAGATACAATCTTTGCGGATAAGCCAGCTGCACCAGCGAACACTCCTGCGGCTGCTGCCAGAGGACAGAAGAAGCTATTGAGAATCCATATTCTTTCGGCCGACGTGGCACCGGGACAGATGATAACGATAGACGTGACAACTGACATGTACTTCGCCGAAGTCCTCGATATGGTCTGTCGTAAGAGGCAACTAGATAAGAACAGCCATGTCCTGAAGCTACCTGGTTCTGGTGCGGTGGTCTACGTTGACCGGGCGGTGTCATCCATAGGCAACGCCATGGATCTTGAACTTCACCGTCGTCGATTCGCAACAGATGGTCCGCTCACCATCACGGGTTCGCCTGGAAGCACCTCCCCTAAGTTACATATGTGGGACAGTCAAATACCGCAGAAAGTGAAGAAAAAGATGATGACAGTACATCCTCTCGCTCAGCAAGCAATGATGGCAGATGAGGCTGGTAGTAACAGCGCAACATACAAGAAGTACGTTGTCTGGCGGAGACAGCCCATGCGGTTCGTAGGCTTGAACGAAAGAGTTCTCGCTATTGACGGCGAGTACGTTTACATAATGCCCTCTTCTGGAGGCAAAGTAACTCGCGAAGGTGGCAAGAGAACGACTGTTCACTTCAGCAATGTCATCGGTTGTAACATGTCTCGCCGTCACCCAAGCAACTTTAAAGTAAGTGACATCATATTATTTTCTTATTTTCACCAATTCGTATTCTTTCTTCGCTTACACTAGATGGGTAGCTACTGGTTTTCCGGGACTCTGAAACCAAGCGATATGATTTTGAGGCGAAGACCAGTGTTGAGGCGGTGGAGATCGTCCGTGAGATGAAGAAGGGTGTTGCACCCTACAATAAAGAAGGATGAGGGCGAGGCAAACACAGGTTTGCTACGTCTATCGCCACTGATGTTGTATGGAAATTGAGAGTCTAAGACTCTTGCAAGACCCGAGCTGAACTGTTCCACTCATATTAACCGAATTAACCTCACAACACAGGACGATCCAAAACATGCAGTAGGGGTCAATATATTAGCCATATAGCCAGGTACAGCGAGGACCAGGTATGATCACCTTAGCTAGGTAACTTAGCCAAGGCCCACCATGGAATGAAATTACAGTTTAAAATCGTTTGCGAAAACTCACTACTTTTGCTTTTTCAGGCGACGATTTTAGATTGTTTCTCTAACAAGAGTATGATTTTGTCAAATACTCGCACGTGCACAGGGGAAACTTACTCTTCGATAAAAGAATATTTCAACACTCCATGCCGAACTTGGTCCTTTCAAAGGGCTATCTATATATCATGACAGTTTATGCACTATGACTTGCATTTTTAGGAATCCGCGCGGTTGATGCAAGGATGCGGCTCAAGATCAATTGTTTTTCGATTAGGATGGCAAAAAGCAGCTGAACTAGCTACTATGTACACCGCATTGTCTTTGGAATTTGCCCAAGTTACCTCTCTCTTCTGCTAACCATCGATCGACAAGCCCAAAGCGAGTGGTCCGAGCTTCAGCCAAGTTGATATCGGTCCCCTCCTCCGCTAAAAATACGCAACCCTTATGCTTCGGTATTCTCATATCCTGAGACAGAAATTCTGGAAAACGCTGGATACATCGTATAGTGCTTACGTATCGCGGCGAGTGACGTGGACGCGTATGTCTTTGAGAAATACAAGGGCTCTGACGTTACAAATTGATTAGCAATGTAACTTGTACACTTTTCGAAAATATACAAGGTTGCCGGCCACTTACCCGCAGGACTCGGAGATGGACACATCATCCGCAAGCTTGAAGTCGTATCGCATCACCAACGTGGAGACCAACTTCTCGATCTCAAACCAGCTAATATCTTGGGTCGCATCGGCGTTAGCTTGATTTTATTCTATTTCCGAGTTCAAGGCGGCACAGAAGGGTTGTCACTCACTGCGTCCAATGCATGTTCGGGTACCTCCGCCGAAAGCAAAGAAAAAGCGCTCTGGTCGGGAGTAAAATAGTCAACATATCAATTCGCAGAGTGGCCACGTAGAGAACTCACTTAAAACGCCAACGTTCTCGGACTCAGTCCACCGCTCGGGACGAAACTCATCGGCATCCTCGCCCCAGATGTCCACGTTGCGGTGAATTACCCACGCACTTGTTCCAACTACAGTCTATTTGCATCGCAGCTCATCAGCATTTTCCTTCTGAAATGTGATATCAAGCCAGGAAATGGTGCAGATGAGACTTACACCTCCAGGCACGCGACGTTCGCCGATCATCATACCCTCCGGCGGAACATCCCTATCGAGCAAAAGAGCGGCTGGGCTGAACAATCTAAGTCCCTCGTAGATCACTGCCTGTAGATACGGACAGGACTCGGCCTCTGCGGCAGTGACGATCTTCGTCGAGGTGCAGCCGAGAGTATTCCCCAGTTCTAGGCGGAGCTTTTCCGTGACACGCGGGTGCCGAATCAAATTGAGGAATATCGCGCGCATAGCAATCGACGTTGTATCAGAACCTGCGAAAACGTTTGAGGTCATCATGTACGTGATGGCCAGGTCGTTCCTACATATTGAGAAGCCTTCAGTTTCGTCCAATAAGCGAATAGGGAAAATTCAAATTCGAGTGCATACTTCGAAATCGCTACTTACAATTCAGCTTTGGTGCGTTGTGCTTGGAACATTTGGGCGACAATGTCGAGATCGCTCCCCCCTTGGTCCTTTCGAGCTTGTACTTCGCGCTGTGCAAATTGGAAGAAATAGCCGTTTCTATCGTTCACGGCCAGCCAATTACCAAGCCATGGCATAGCCTTCTGATGAAGCCAAAAGAACCATGCGGCGTGCATAAGCCATGAACTACTGGACAAAGCTTGCTCTAGGCGAGCAAATAAGCCGTTGTCCGAGCCGGATGAAAGAAATCCGTACGGCTTCGTGAAGGACACAACGCCAACAGCGTCAAACGCGAACAGCTGAAGCCAGTATCCGAGATCGATGACATTTGATGTGGATGTTGCGGCTACCGCATCAAGCTTATCCAGTAGACTACGTACCAGTTCGTCAATCTGTGGCTCCAGACGCAAGATAGATTCCATTGAGTAGGGTCTCGCAACGAGCCTACGTTGTGCCGCATGCACTTTCTCGTTGCGCTCGCCAGCTAGGTCGAATGAACGCGACCCTTGGAGTACAGCGTAGCAAGCTGACTTTGGGAAAGTCCCACTGATACCTAGAGGATGAGTGATTCATGTCAGATCACGCTCAGACCCCATGATAGGCTCAACGATACGGTGAGCTTACGGTATATTCTGAGAAAGACCTCGGGATCCCCTATACTTCTTTACAGCAGTCACAACAGTTAGCTCTTTCAATGGACACCATTCATATCACATTCCTCAACTTACAGCTCATTAGGGCCTATCCTTACCACAGGGCCGTAGCGCCGGTGTAACTCCACGATGCGAGAATGCCATTGACCTCCGTAGGCCACATTCGCACGCCAAAGCTTAGATAGTTTGGCAGCAAACGGGCCGGGAAACTCTGCAAGAGGTGAGAGGAGACATTGATACACAGCGTACGAGACGAATGCTGCCAAAAGGGACGATATGACGGCTACCGGAAACATCATTGAGTACGGCTGCCGCTACGTTGGCGACGACTTGAATTGAGTTCACTTAGGATTGCACATGGAACGGTAGTTGAAAGTCATTCAGAAGTCGCCCTGGAAACTTTCCGATAAGGAAAAGCGGATCAGATTTAGACCCGACTTTAAGACGGCGAAGCCAAGTGTAGATTACCCCATCCATCATCGCCGTTTCCTGGCCCATATTTGTCACGAAACACAGCGGTATAACTTGTGGGCGACAGGGATGATGGGCACGGGCCTAATTACCTGTCAATACGTGACTGCTCAAACTAATAGCAGATGGATAATCTCATGCCTAAGCAGTAGTAATGATCATGGAAGGCGGCAACACGTGCTTATTGTCAGGTGTTACGGTAGCAAGGGCTTCACTACGACCTAGGGGCTGTTTGGGCTACTAAATCTGTGTATATAAGGACTGGGCGACTCCCATTGTATGGGAGAGTCCAGGAATTAATAGAATTAACACCTGACCCCTACATTTCTACTTCATTACTAGGTCACTGCTATATTCCTTCACTCTGGTGCAAAAGCACTTGACACTTATATACAGGTTCCCTTTTAACACATGAATTGGATCTCTCTCTCAAGAACAAAGGGGGCAGGGAACAAAAACGTAAGAAGTAAGACGTAAAACACTAGGGATTCATTGGCTTATCCCAAAACACATCGGCAACAATCTTGCCCGTAGCCTGACGTTTTGCGATGCCATCTACCCATTCGACACAGAGTACAAAATAACAAGGCGTCTGTTCTCGGTCTTCTGGTTCCAGATCTTCATTTTCCTCTTCCTCTTCGCTCGGCTCTTTCAGAATGTGGTAGAAACTCGTCGTTCACCCTTTTCTACTGCTACGACTTCGGGCAGTCCTATTCATTACAACCCCATTTTTACCCGCCTTTTGGTGCACCCTGATATATCCGGTGAGCTCCCCTTCAACAGAGCATTGCTCGACGTAGTACTCAGGTAAGCGGATGAAGCAGCGACTGCTCCTGGGCAAATTGGTTTCGTCAAGAAGAATGCGTGCATCGTCTCTGTGAAAATAAAAGGCAGCTGTTTCATTGGCTCGTTCACCTTAGTGAATGCAGGAGTCGGACTCGCGTAGTATAAATTTACTCGCCTATTGCAAATATGTCGAGCCTTTGCCCACAACCTTCTTCAGGTGACTCGAGACCTTGTCATGTTCACTCTCAGCAAGCCTTGCAATTTATAGGTCGTCTTTCGAATGGTAACGTGGAGGGCCGACTCATGTCGAACCATTCTGCAACTGGCTCTAGTATCCCGTCGCTGGGCGCTCATCTCTCATAACTAGTGTTGGTCAACAAAATAGGAGTCTCCGTGCCTGGACTGAATGGGATAACAAACTGTTTTGTGAAACCATATACAGGCTGATCTTCCCCTGGTAGGCCACATCCAGACACGCCAGAGATGTATGTGGCCTCGCTTTTCCGGCTTTCCAGTTGCCCAGAAGTATCGTATCATGTTGGAGTGAGGGCAGTCCATCGTTAGTAGCCCGTAGAGACTCCATAGACATAAGGGCGTAGACAATACTTCGCTGGAACATCGTTTCCGACCGAAAAACCGCTAGAGCCATTTCATGGGGTGCAAAGACGGCACTGTGAGTGATGGTAGGGAGGGACTGTGATCTAATTATTGTACTCTATAGGTGCGATGAGTCCGAGTAAACAGACCAAAGCGCAATCACTTCATCTTGTGCGACCTTGACTAGCTTGATTACTCCCATCGCAGTGGAGTGAGTCTATTCCCCCAAGGAAGCATACACGAGGTTAGTATTCGTTGACTATTGCAGGCGTGGCGAAGTACGTCGCAGAAGAAACGCAACGAGAAGTAAAACAAGTCACCTGATTTTACAACATTTTATACGATGCATTCAATTAGTCATCACACTTGCCAGCGAACTGCAAACCTCAAGTCCTTGGGATTTTTCAGCGGCATTTGCACAACCTTTGTGGCCAAAATCTTGGCATTAAGACAGGGACGACCAGGAAGCTGTTGGCTATAAGCCAAGACCCTTGCTGGCACTCGCTTTCGGACTCGCTCGTCTGTGGAAGTCAGGCTGCTCTTTGACCACAGTTGGTATCCTCTAAAATAGGTACAGGTAGCAGCTGGTCCGCCTCGAATGCCCTGTTTTGCAGCGCGACGCCAAGGTCTGTGTCGACAACCCGATTTGCTCAAATGCTCCCAAGCTCAGGAGCCCTCATGAATTAGGATAATTATGTGTGACACACTTAACCTCAAGCTAGACCTTGATGAGAATATTGCAGTACTGCCCATCAAACTTGGCTCACTAGCGGCTCAAAAGGCGTCATTTCTGGAAGGTCCTTAGCTCTGTAAACATGTCTCGGGAGTCTGTCTCGGGGGGTATATGTATATTTAAGTCATTATATACGAAGCTGTGCGGCACTTTATCTAAGCGTAAATGTCTGTCTATTATAAGAATGGCAATCTTAGACAAGGTGAGTTGCCGGGTAGTAGGGGGCTCGCGTCTACAGCATGGCATGCAAACACATAGTATATAGCCAAATGAAGGGCTAAAACAACACAGACAATAGGATAAGACTTGTGCCTGTTTACTTGCAGGTCGCCTCTCTGCTCTCAGTGCAGCTCATCCTTACTTGCTAAGCATAGCATAGTTAGCTTAAAGACATTGGCTAATTCATGATTTTGGACATTGCAGTTATTCTGATCTAGCTTCGGAAATCGTTAGGATGCTTGAGGTCAATAGAGGTTTAACAAGTGATAATTACATAACCAATGCACATGAAAGTAGAGGTGCTGTATCAACTCCATTGCCCCTCGACCCCAGAAACATGATGCCTCATAACAACAATAACTTAGCGAATTCATTACTGGTGCCCGCGTAACCAGTGATCTCAAGGATTTAACCATAGGCTCTTGTTGAAGCAGAACAAGTTCCTTATTCCCAGAGTGCTTTTCTATTAAATTTCCTTCGCCGGAATTTCAAGTCGATTGGTTGACATGGTGTTGTTATCCAAGTACACGATAGAAGAGCGATAGATTGCAATGACGAGCTGGATTCATCAGTTTATTCTTGATTGCATATAATATTGGATATGTTTCACATGAACGCGTCATGTAGATCACCTCAAGGGCCGAGTAGTCTAGGGCCGAGGGTTTGTAGCATGTTGCTGTTGTCTCATGCAATCTCCCGTTCCCGTCAGAGTAACAGGTTAATTAGTCGAGTTAGGTCGAAAGACAGTGTAAGTGTAACATGATTCTCAGTGCCGTGGCGGCATGTCTGCTGTATATGAATGCCTTTTTCCTGGTGAGGTGTGGATGGAAGGAACGAACAAGAAAGTATCGGTCTATGATATGAGTCTTTGCAAAGCAAGCAACAGATTCAACACCGAACTCTTGAGTACCTAGGTAGATATAGACTTGGCAGAAGCATACTTATCTTATCAACGAACGGGGTGAGGTCAGTTGCGAGTATGCGGGCCGCCGGTAGAGAACTAATACGAGACATATTTGGACCTCGCAGTTCGGGCGTTTGTGCAATGACTGTTAAACAAATAACATTAGATGCAAGGACAACCGTAGTCTGTGTTACGACCGACCATAAGCCGCCAGTGTAATTACCTAATTACCTGTCTATCAAGAATAGCTGATCAATATACCAAGGTAGCAATCAGATCCAGGGCCTCAGCCGCAGGTCCCCAACCGACGAATGGCATCGATGGGAAGATGTTCATGCTACATAGCGGCGTATAGCTTGTTTTCGAGGACAGCGGTGGATCGATTTTCCAAAAGGGCTCATTGCTTGTTGCCAACACCTCCACACCCGGTGTGAGATGATTACATGTATAGAGGAGGCAGACCCTCTGCTAATCCCACACATCCTTATAAGTCTCTTATAAGTCTCTTATAAGTCTCTCATAAGTGGCTTTGATGCTCGAGGTTAGGTACAGAGGAAAACAAGTACCTACATGTAACTAGATGTAGGTACGTGTGCGACTACCTGGTACCTCCTTCCCGTACAGGTACGTACCTAGGTATTGTGTTACCCTTTCCTGGATAATCAGAAGCTTGAGAGTTATCCGGCCAACGGTGAATGTGACAGCTGAGGTCGTTGCTACCTGCTACCTGCTGCCTGCCCTGCCTGCCTACCAAGTAAGTTAACCTTAGGAAGGTACTTAGGGAAGTACCTACCTACCGTTCTGTACCGCGTCTGCGTGCATGTGCTCAAGCCCCCAAGGCAAACTTGCGAGTAGGTAGTACCTAGTAGCAAACACCAGACCTTCCTTTCTTCCTTCCTTCCTTTTCCTGTCCCTCTTTCCATTCTCTGCTCCTCAACATTCCACTCCCCCACAAGGTTCGCAGACCTCGCCTCTCACCCACACATCACCAACCTTCCTCTCCCACCATCGTCAAGACATCTTGCATTACAAGCATCGATCTACTCTTGGACTCGCATTCATACAACTTACAAGCAGCCTTCGTCGACTTCTCCAGTAACAGTAACAGACCGTCAAGATGCAGTTTGCCCAGGCTCTTGCAGTTCTCATCTTCGCCAGCTTCGGCATGGTAGGTTGCTGCTCTCCCACACTTACACCCTGCCTTCACCACCCTCGCCGATGCTAATCTTGAGAGAATCCAGGCCTCCGTTGTCAACGACGTTGCTGAGCGTGCAGAGGACTGCAGCTGCAGCTCCACCGTCACCGTGACTGCTTCTGAGTCTGTGCCCACGCCATCTGCTTCCGGCACCGCCACCGTCACAGTCACCGTTGGCACTCCCTCTGGAGGCGTTACCAGCGAGACTCCCCCCGGTTACGGCGGCGGCGATGCCAGCTCGTCCTCCACCACTGTCACTGCTTCCACCGAATCTGAGTCTTCCACTGTCAGCTCCCTTCTCACTGAGACCTCGTCAACTCCCACTGTTCCCGGTGGCAACACTGAGACCACCAGTGTCATGACCCCTCCCACTCCTGGCGGCGGCGAAACCACTACGCCCATCTCCTACAGTGGTTCCGAGTCTGTTCCTGGTACTGAGACTGGTACTGATACTACTACCACTGCTCAGACGGAGTCGACCACTCATACTGGCAGCACTTCAATGCCCTCTCATACCGGCACGGCTACCGAGTCGGTCCCTGAGCCGTCTAGCACACCCCAGTCTGCCAATGTAGCAGCTGCTACGGGCGTTATGAGAATGGGAGCGCTCCTCGGCGGTGCAGCTGTTGTGGTTGTTGCTCAGCATATCTAAGCTTGTCTCGTCTGAGTGGGAAACTTACACAAGGCAATACTTTTCGGGTGTTACAGTTTCGCATTTGTGGACACTACGTGGACAAAATCAATCAATCGAGGAACGGCTGCGTAAACCTTTACTCACTGGAAGAAGCAACACATGACAACGCATATCCGGAAGGCCACATGATCTTGCACTGCCACTCCCCACGGCATCCCGGTACCGGTTGCAAAAATCCCCATAGGGCTTTCTCGTATCAATCGTCCTGTTGCGCTTCTCGTCGTTCGTCGATCACTGGTTTCTGCCCCAAGGTCTCACAAGCATGACTCTGCCCCCCCCCAAGTTCTTGCGTATTCCACTCTGGACACGAACGGCATACGGTATCAGCACTTTTACACAAACACCAACTAATGGATATAAGTATGAATCGGGAAAGGATTAATACGGAATTGTGTGGTTTTCCATTTCCTGCATCTCTTTTCACACACGCACACGGAGTTGGTAATCACTTTGTATTTGCGTTTTGCTCAGGAATATCTCGGGAGCGGAACGCATGAATGTATTGAAGAAAATGGAGTGCATCGATGAACGGATCGCTACCACGTAATACTATCAGCCCCCAGGACGTAACGTCACGGGCCGACTACTCTCTGGTTGGTCTAGACTTGCTTGCGTTTTCTGCGGTGTGTGTGTACCTACAGTACCTCGTATAGTCACGGTAGAATTGATCCATTGATTGCATGATTTTATAATGAACAGTCCTGATGCCCTTCGCGAGTGAAAAGCTCGCATTTCAAATGCTGCAACGGGCTTTACTCGCTTGTCTCTCCCAAGGTCCGCAGCTGAGTTGATAAACGAATGTATGTGCGCGCGTGCGGACGACTCTGTCTCGGCCAACAGGTAAAGCGAGAGACAACTGTGCGATAGCAACACGGGACATCTGTTCGACAGTATGGGGTTGCCTCCGTCGGAGAACCGAACTTCGAGGCATCCAACCAACTGGCTGGATGTGGCCACTTACTTGATGCTTCGCATGCAGGCAGGGTATTGATCTGCTTCTAGTGACTGAAGTAAGATTGCTATTTGCGCAACAGTTTCAGCATTTTGTACCACGTTGGTCAATTAGCCCGCTGCTTGTTTGACAAAAACGTCTTCTCTGACGGCTCTACGATCCCGCCATCCATTCGACATCGGTGTTGCGATGGCAACAGCAGTATTCAATGTGCGCATCCCTTCCCCCCATTCAACAGAATATGCGCAAAATCGGCTAACAGATCCGAGTTGAATGTACAGGTCATTACTATTAAGGGTACATATGTACAGTGAGTGTACCGAGGTAACTAGGTGAGGTTGGTGGGCAGGTAGGTGATTTCCCTACAGTCAGTGCCACCCACCAGATCTAAAAGCTACATAGCCAGCTTGTTCCAAATCTAAAACACGTAGAAAGTATCTGCCCAATCCAGTGGTATTGGTATCAGTGTCACAACCTGATCCGCCCGTCGCCGCCAAACCACCGTCTAATATCCGAGTCGCCCGCGCCGCCGGCGTCGCGGTTCCCGCTCCCACTAGCAGCAGAGCTCATTACTTCATTATCATCGCCGCCCATCCATTTCGGCTTCTTGAAGCCGTCGCCGATCTCCTGTATCCATTTTGGCGTGTCCATCGTGTCTATCGTGTTCTTGAAGCGATGGCCTAGGTTGCCGAAGAAGCTGTCGTCCTCGGGCTCTAGCTGGCGGGCGGCTGCTGACGGCCGTCCCCGAGCTGCTGCTGCGTTTCGCGTAGAGTAGTCGTGCTGGGAGGGTGATGTGGCGAAAGGTGTCCTGGCCCCCTCGGCCCTGGCTGACGGCACTGTTAAGATAGGTTGCGATCGGCCTCCTGAGGCGGTTCGCGATGCGGCGTCTTCCAGGCGTCGGGAGATCGAGGTCCCGTTCAGCTCGCGCTCGATGAGTACACGACCTTCGCGCCAGGAACCTGTGCCATACCCAGCTGAGCTCTCATCCTCTTCGTCATCGACAAAGTCCACGCCGAGACCTAACAGCCGTTGCACCTTGCCGTACAGCCCAAACAGTGTCGCTAAGATAGGCAGCAAGATGAGGATAGGAAATAGCTTGCTGAACCAGTCCCCGAGTGGCGTGAGGTCAACGTATTGCCCCAGAAGCTTGTAGAACATGGTCTTCGTGAATATTTGAGGAGATAGCAAGGTGATGAAGTTGTAGGATAGCGGCACGCTGAGTCTGGCGACCTGACCGGCGTACCAGAATGCAGACTCATGCGCCGTGTTGCGTCTGACTAGGGCTCGGCCGCGCCAGACTTTCACCCCGGTTACGGTGTGTAGCGCTGCGGTACACATATATAGTATCCAGAAGGCAGCACTCAGTTGACCGGCGAAGCCAACCCGGCCGTAGTCTCCGGTCCAGTGGTGGACCACTGTAAACCGAATCACCGACAGAGAAGGGAAGGCTCCTTTCACCAACTCGGACCAAGCAATGCATACCGAAGCTAATGCCAGAAAGCCGCCGAGGAGGATGCGAAGATATGGGATGATTTGGCGATGTAGCAGGTATCGAGTGTACGGTGTGAGAATGGTGAGCCTCTCCAGTGGCGACGACGAGGGCGGGGCTCCACCAAACTCAAGTTTCTTAGATGCGGATGAGTCGAGAACCGCCTGTGTTCGCGAGGCATGCTGAAGCAGCCGATCCCATTCGTCGACATATCGAGACTTCGCATGCTTTGCACGGTCGAGTTGGCGGGTCAAGTCGGCCAGGTATTTCTCCGTTATGACTGTGGGGACAATGCGGCCGTCATTCTCCCGGGGAATAGCACTCCGTGGTCGTGTTTCGGGGATGCTGCATACATCTGAAAGCTCTTCGATCCAATCTCGGTGGTCCCTGGCGCTACCGGTCTTGCGCTTACTGAGCTCGGCCACCTGAAACTCCAGATCCTCTAGATTGAGAATGGCATCCTCCATGTTTTCGTATAGCTTGGGAGCTCTCGACTGTAGTCGTCTAAGGCGCCAGCTCGCACTCGCATTTCGGATCAGGTTTCTCGGAATCGCGACCAAGCCGTGTCCCATCAGATAGATAGCCAATATCAAACCCCAACAATAGGCAAATGCCATGATCAAACCCTTCAGTGCCGTGAAAGAGAATCCGTAGGAGACGAAGAAGTAAACTAGTCCTAGGATACCTGATCCCAGGACGATGGCGTAGTACTGGGCATTTTGATGCAACGAATAGATCAGTCGGTCCTTGGGTTCTCTGTATCCGGCGTCGGAGTATTCGGCGAAGATGGGGAATATGAACCTGGGAGCAAATCGAGTCAGCATGTGTAAGGCAAACGAAGACAAACGCTCTCAACACACCATGTAAGGGTGAATGTAAGCCAGTACGATATCCTCCACGCGACCAACAGGGCGCGGTCGGGGAGCCATATACCCCTGATCCTCTCATCATCGGGGCTCGCATTCGAGGCAAGATCGATCGGAACTAGCAGAACAATGCTAGCAGGGAGCCAAAGCCCGAAAAATACCGGCACGATTAGGTAGGCGGGTGTTGTGCGGAGAATAAGATATCGTCGGAGGATGAGGAGGACGACGATGGAAAGGACGGCGAGAGCAAGGGCGGCAAATACAATGGAGCCAGTAGGGGACTGACTGCTGGCTATGTTCAGCATCTTGTCGGGTATGGAATCACTCCATGGGGCATTTCACGAGATCATACAGATAAGGTGAATTATAATAAAAGGGAGGGGAGCTTGCTCGGAGAAGAGGGACGAGTGGGATGGGATGGAATGCGATGGGATGAGAAGTTCAACGTGGTACACTAGGTACATGTAGGTACCTACGGTAGTTAACCTATGCCAGTCGACGCGGCGGCTGCTGGTAGTGAAACCCGCCTTGCCTGGACCCTTCCTCTCTGACGTAACATCGTAAGGTAAGCCTGCCAACTCAATAACTTAGGGTCTCCGGTAGGTAGATACCTGCAGCGACCCTCTGCATTACAGTGTGCAGGCTCGCAAGCCACAACTCTTGTACCTAAGGTAGTACTAAGGGTCATCGTCCACGGATGCTGTCTCGCTGGCAAGGAAGAGTGGCGTACCATACATCTGTGGCTTACGCATCTGGCCAAATCCAACATCATACCTGAGTAGGTACCTCATCTAAGTACCTAGACAGGGGTAGCTCGTCGTTAGCCGGGGCTACCATATCTCGAGGCAAGGCAGGAAAGGCCAGCTATCAATCAATCTACCCATCAGCCATCCTTACAGCGACCCATCTGTGAACTTCCTCACTGGACTGGCCCGGCGGGCTTCATTGTTTCTGCTCCCACTAGCCTCTAGCCTTGTGACTCTGTTCAGTCATATTTCCTTGCGCCTTACACTCGTCTTGTCTTTTATGTTTTTTTTCTCGATTGGTCACTGTAGCCCTCATTTGGCCGCGGCCCTCTACCTTCTCCCATTCTCTCTCCACCTCCACTTCCACTTGTAATCCAGAGTTACCCAAGGCAAGATGCGATTCGCGGCCTTGTCAGCGCTGTGGCTGGCAGCAACAGCATGGGCCGCCGTGGAACGCAGCGATGACGGAAATGTCCGAAGCATCCAGGTTCGTAATTGTGCGCGCACTTGCGAACGCAACTCGTCTTGCCTACGCCAGGCACTCTGCTAACAGTTTGTGTGGACGGACAGCTTCGAACCCACAGCTTAAAACAACCTTACCTCGACTCTGATATGGCAAGTCGCTGGTACGACTTTGGCGGCGATACCATTGTTCGCACAGATTCGTATGTCATTGCTACCATCACGCTAGCCGCATCAGTGGGATGGCCATGATGCGACGCGCCCGTCAAGTGTTAACCGGCAGCTCAGATATATTCGCCTATCATCCGAGCGCCCCTCGCAAAACGGCTGGTTGTTTTCTCGCGTCCCCCTGACCGCAACGAACTGGGAAATCGAGGTCGAGTTCAAGATCCATGGCAAGAACTCCTTGTTCGGTGATGGTTTTGCCATGTGGCTGACCAAGGACCGCGGTGAGGGTGGGGCCGTATTCGGACACAAGAACAATTTCGAGGGTCTCGGTATCTTCTTCGATACGTATAAGAACAATCGGCCGGGGACCGTCTTCCCATACGTCATGGCCATGGTCGGCGACGGTAAAACAACCTACAACAAGGACAACGATGGAAAGGAACAAGAACTTGCCGGTTGTTCAGCCCGAGGCATCCGCAACTCAAAGACACCGACCAAATTCCGTCTTACCTACTTTCAAGATAAATCTCTGAAGTTGGAGCTTATGTATAAGTCGGAAGACGAATGGCAGCTATGCTTCGAGACCCAGGACCCACCCGCCATCCCCTCCGTCACTTATCTCGGGTTCAGTGCCGAGACGGGTGAGTTGAGCGACAACCACGATATCATTGCCATCGATGCCAAAAATCTCTACACCACAGGTGGCTCGTCCAACAAGCCTTCTGCATCTGGCCGAGGCAACAGCTTTAAAGCAGCCCAAGGGAAGAGTAGTGGCAGTAGCTGGTCTTGGTTCTTCTTTAAGATTATCCTCTTCGCCCTGGTCCTGGGCGGGGCATATGTCGGATTTACTGCCTATCGGGCCAACCAGAAGAGGAGCCACCGGTTCTAGGCGCAGCGCAAGGCTTCGGATACCGATACCCAAGAATGCCACAATGCGAGAGGGGCGACGCGGAAGATGAGGACGACATGTGTATATACCAGCAACACGAACAGGCGAATTAAGATGCGGGGCGTATTGTGCACGTCTCGCGACAACACGGGACTCCGGGTCGGAAGTAGCACCCGGCGATGTAAAACAAGTACGGAACACAAAAATTCAGTGATGTATGATGAAGCCAATGGCTAGAGTCGGTTCTAGCATGGGTAACATGTGTGTTGGGAGTCTGAAAGGGGTATCTTCCTGCCATGCATCGCCTTATCACGCCAACCTTATCAATCGACATCATCGCTCACTTACCCAGGTAGGTAGACTCTTGACTCGATCGGGCTTATGCTGCTTGAGCACTATCTTTTTTATTTTCGATACACGAGTTAGTCACGTTGGAAAGAGGGGTCTACGAGGCTGATTGACTGGAAGTAACCGGATGTTGCATGCAGGCTGAGAGTACCCTGTGTGGCGATTGTGCTTGTCAATCAACCTCCCTGCGTGCCGACTGTCAATGCGACCCCATGAACCATGAATGCACATGAGGCGTGGTTGTGATCTACCTTGGGTCGGTAGATAGCCGGGAGAGCTGACTGTCATATGGCGATGATTCGCATGAATGGTACCCTCCTTATCTTGTATGCCAAGCTTCATACTGGTCATCAGTGAGCTCGAATTCGAGGAAGGGGCAAATTTGTCCCCTTCGACGCCGCATTCCGTAGGCAATTCTCGATTGTATGTTTCGCCCAATGTTGTCTTCTTTTGTGAAACAACGGCTGTGTTGGCCGGCGACGGTAGCATGCACGCTGCCGTATGTGGTCTTTCGAGTACCATAGCGAGGGTTGACCAAAAAATATTGACCTAGAGGAACACCTGCGTTGGTGTCAGACTGTGAATATGTATGTGTGCTGATGGATCATTAAAACAGGCGACAGGGTACAAGCACCGTGAAAGAATATGGTCGAGTACGATGTTGTCCATAGGTAATAGGTACCTCCTAGGCCAAAAGCTCTTTGCAGCGCGTTGTTCTCTGTTAGATCTGTTTTGACCCGGCTTTCATGCCGTCCCCATTCTACTATAGATACTGTAATGTGAGGTTACATATATCTACTAGGAGGTACGATCTGTAACAACCACAGCACTGTACCTCGATACGACCACAGCTTCAAACCTGAGTGCCGGAATGTTGCGACGGGCAGCTAATTGCATGTACATAGGTACTTAGGTATACCTTTAGCCTCCTACCCCACCAACATAAAAGCCACTTCTGGGTCACTTCCTGGCCACTTACATGCCTACCCCTTCCGCGATACTCTAACTTGGTTTGGTAAGAGCTAGGTCTATCTTTGGTACGATTTCACACCTAACCACGCATACCCGCTCTCGCCGCTGAAGCTTGCCCCGGTGCTTCCCCCCCCCGCCCGCCCTCTCATCCGTGTCCTATCCCACGAGAGCCAAACAAGTGCGCCGGCAGCCGTCGACTTACCTGAGGTACCCCCCGAACCTACCTAACTCTGGGGGATCCTCAGTACCTACCTAAGGTACCTACCTACCTCACTAGAGCCGCCCACTATTCTAGTCGTCGTCCATCTGTCGTCATCCCTCCTCCTCCTCATAGACCCTCTATTGTAGAGCCTTCCTGTTTGGACTGGATCAGCTCTGGCCTCCGAGCGTAACATGCATTGGCAAACCACTTGCTTCTTGCTACCACCGCCTGCCTGACCATCCGCCCTTGCTGCGCCGCATACCCGTTTTGCCCACCCCCGCAACTTCGAAATCCGTTGTCTCGGACCCAATTGCAAAGCTTTGCATGCGATTCTGGTCCATGTTCTGCCTCCTCGCCTCCTTCCCTCGCGGACTCGTTACCAAGGTCGCATCTCGCTGTGTATCGCCATCGCTGCGAAGAAAACATCCCGTGGGAGGTCACGCCAACTCTAAGCCAGCCAATTGATCTGGTGACCTGGTGTACCATTGGGCCCTTTGTACCGCACATTCCTGTACGATACCCTAGAGCGCTTGGTAATTTGTCTCTGCTCTCCGCACAGCTTTGCTCTCCTCCAAAGACTTTGGCTGTAAATCTCGCCTTGACAAGTCGATCTGACTGACTGACTGCTTGCTTCCCTGTGCCCGGAGAGGCCCACGGCGGATCGACGACCTACTCGCCGTGTGTTTTGGCGTCTCTTACCCCAGAAGAGCATTGCGCCTATCCTCTATGGTGCATTGACCCTGAGCCGTCTACCCGCGATTGATTGCGACTTCCAGCTTTATATTCCGTCGGACGGAGTTTCCTAGATAATTTTGACGCTTCCGAGGTTGGATACCATCACATAAATGCCAGTTCCCCGCTGCGGAACGAGGCCGTGAAATTCTACCTAGCTTCTTTATAAAACAACGAGCCCTGGATCCTGTGACCTGTTCAAAGGTCCGGACCCTCCTTCCACCTACATCATAACATATGCCGACTTTAGGATTTCTCAAGAAGAAGCGGACGAGGGAGGACAAAGCCGACCCGTCCTCCAGCCAGCCAAACAGCCCGGTCACGCCAGTCACCCCTACGAGAGCTTTCGAGAGCTTCAATACCGTCCCTTCGAAGACCATTCCCAACACGAGCGCCACCGCTCACCCAAAGCCAACAACTCAGAGCAACGATCCGTCCGTCTCAGCTGGTGGAGGTACCCAAATGAATCCACCGGCTGTCCACCAGAGCGTCCCGTACGGGCTGCAGCAATCGCCAAGCCCGGGCCATATGGCAACACCTCACAATTTACCCAGTATTAATAACCTGATCAATCCACCCCAGACAGACGGTATGGGTTGAGTTCCCTGAGCTGCTCCGTGGGCATTCATCTAACTGATACGACAGGCCATCATGGCACACCTTCACCACAGCTACAAACGCAGACCCAGGCGCCAGCCCAACCTGCAGCGTACCAATCCACGGAGCAACGAGTGACAAAGGGTAAATACACACTCAACGACTTTGATCTGTTACGAACCCTGGGAACGGGGAGCTTTGGGCGTGTTCATCTCGTCCAATCGAAACATAACCAGCGGTTTTATGCCGTCAAAGTGTTGAAAAAGGCGCAGGTAGTCAAAATGAAGCAGGTCGAGCATACAAACGACGAGAGACGCATGTTGGGGGAGGTGAAACACCCATTTCTCATCACATTATGGGGCACCTTCCAGGATCCCAGGAACCTCTACATGGTCATGGACTTTGTGGAAGGTGGCGAGCTGTTCTCCCTATTGAGGAAGTCGGGCGTGAGTATCCAGGGAGCCCGTTACTGTCCCCGCTACAGCGGTTTGCTGACTATCGTTAGCGATTTCCCAACCCGGTTGCCAAATTCTATGCCGCAGAAGTCACGCTCGCGCTTGAATACCTTCACTCCAGGAACATCATCTATCGAGACCTCAAGCCCGAGAATTTGCTCCTGGACCGCCACGGACATCTCAAGATAACAGATTTTGGATTCGCAAAGCGAGTTCCGGACAAGACGTGGACATTGTGCGGAACGCCCGACTACTTGGCCCCGGAGGTTGTTTCTAACAAAGGCTATAACAAATCGGTTGACTGGTAGGTAACTTTGGTATCCCAAGAAAGGGTCAGCTCGCTTACGTGCGCCACCAGGTGGTCTCTTGGTATTTTAATCTATGAAATGCTTTGTGGCTATACCCCTTTTTGGGATAGTGGCTCGCCGATGAAGATATACGAAAACATTCTACGAGGCAAGGTAAAATATCCAGCATACGTACACCCGGACGCTCAAGACCTTCTCGAGCGGCTCATCACCCCCGATCTTACGAAGAGGTTGGGCAATCTGTACGGTGGATCCGAAGATGTGAAGGGCCACCCATGGTTTGCGGAAGTCACATGGGATCGGCTTTCGAGGAAAGACATTGATGCGCCGTATACACCACCGGTCAAGGCGGGTTCAGGTGATGCGAGTCAATTCGATCGCTACCCCGAAGAAACAGAGAAATATGGCCAGCCAGGGAATGATGAGTGAGTTCAAAGACGCTGTGACCTGCTAATTTGACACACAGTTAACAAATTCAGGTACGGTAACTTGTTCACGGAATTTTGATTCCATCAAACTCAGTGGTTATAAAAACATGAGAGAGGAGCTTGAGTTGCACCTGGACCCTCGGGCCCCTCGCTATCTGCGCTGGAGCGCATGTTGCGTTGGGCCCTGTCGCCGGTTGCTGTTGCTTCATGAATACGATGCTGCGCGTTGACCATCATACAACAACCATCAGGTTGTAAATTAGCGGAGGGAAGGGGCGGACAGCTGCCCGAAGCAATCCCTAATTCAGCTCCTCAGTCGCCCGCATTCCCACAACCTTGGAAGCCACCTGGGCTAGCGGGACGCATTGGATATGTCGAATGACGCGGGCCACCTTACCTTAGTAGTAAATACTCTGTATCAACTACTACCTGATCGTTAGGCGCCTTGACAGTATGACATGAGTGTTCTCGTTACGCGCAACATGCCTCCTCATGGCGAGGTGATTCTGCAATACCTAAACTTGGAGAGGGTGGATAGAAGTACCTACCTACATGTAGATATAGATAGGACACCTGCACTGTACCTAGCTAATATGCCTTGTCTCCTACTGGCGTGGCAGGCACCGACTCAAATTGGTCTCACAACGAAGTCTTACGCAACCTCCCGTGGGCAGCTACGCACGCTAGATGGCGCAACGGATCTGCTCTAACGGATAGGGACATGGAGTACTCCGGGGGCTGTCTTTCAACTTCTGGTATCCTATTTTTCCGGATGAGGGCTTGGCATGCTCAAGGGCTTCTCTACGCCTTCTGCACACCGAATCAAGTGCTTCTTCGGTTTATCAACAATTCGTGTGCCTGCTAGTAGGAGGTAAGTACCTAGCTCCACCTATTCCTGCGGCTTATTCTGGGCATATGTAAGTACCTACATACAGTACTAGGTAACGCTACCTACTGCTACAGTAGTAGCAGTACCTCCTAGCACCCTAGCATCCCGGCGGGTACTTAATAGTACGCCAGGTGTAATTGTATGTGCGGTGTGGATCGTTGTCTCCGGTCCCTCTCGAGCCTCTCGAGCGTTGCAGGCTCGGCAGGCTTCGTTGGCCCCGGTCTAGACAGGCCGACAGGCCCCCTTGCCTTTCAACCCGCCTCTTGCATTTCTTTGCCAGACCTGCCGGTTACTAAGCTACTTCAAGTACTCGTATGCTGGGCATGGCTGGGACTCTCCCTCCATGTGCTGCGTCTACACATCCATTGCCTTTGGATTACATGCAAGCCATACGAATACCTCCCACGACATATCGAAGTCAGCCAACCAGATATCGACACCTTAGCCTACAGCGCTGAGTTGTCGGCTGTCGTCCCTCGGCACAGGCACAGGCACAGGCACAGGTACGCCGCGACGAGCGTGGGCTCGACTACTGCATTCTAGCTCTTCGTCTGCTTTCCGAGCTAGAGTACATACAGTACACTGCCCGAAACAATGGACGACTACTTATTCGACTCCAACGTTAGAGACTGTAGGGTCGTTCTGGAGAAAACCCACTACATAGAAATATTCAACTACTCGGTACGTACATTAACAGGCGAGGCGAGACAGGCCGGGTGCCCTCTGCCGCGAGCCAAGCAGATTTGCATTGGCGACGACGCCTCCTCGGCCTCTTGGGTTCTGACTGCCGGTCGCCAAGGCCCGTTGCGAACGATGCTGACGATGCTGCTCAGGACCCGGAGCTCAACACCAGCGAGGACCACTTGTTGACATCTGATGAGTTCGAAAATTTCCTGGAACGTCGCGTAAGCATCCTTCCTGATGTTCCTGCTATGTCGAGCCTCCACCATGTACCTAGGTAATCTCTGCATTGCGAGACTGCCACTTAGTCGGAGACCGTCGCATGCCGGAGCTTTCATGACTCCAACCCAGGACGCTCTGCCCCGAACGAGGCTCTGATGGATGCCACTGACAGTGCAATCACACAGGGAGCATTTGCGCCGCCAACACTCAAGAATGGTGTTCGATTGCTGGATGGGATGCGCCTCGTGTAAAGGAACCCCCCTAATACACCACCTAACTTCTATCACTAACACACGGCAAGGGTGCAACGGGACGCCGATCACAAGGATACCTTTACTACAAACTTCATCTCCTTAACCCATCAACAATACACGTCCATGGTCAGAACATTCCATTTGCCTTTCCGCGCAATTGAGGGCAGTAGCCTTGTGGGGCCTGCATTCTGGTGCGAATATGACCAGGACGAGGACGACCGCCATCTGCGTACGTGAACCAAAGTCCATTTCAGGAAATGTGTCTAATTGTTACACAGAGTTCATTTTTCGGAAATCCGACGTGCGAAAAAAGGGCAAGACCCGCGGCTGGGAAATCATGTTGTCGTACTCGTTCAACACGGGTATCACGACCGGCTTTGTGAAAGGCACCCAGTCTTCCGATATCAATGAAGCACTCAAACACTTGATGACATGCTCCGGTGAAGTCGGACACCCAATGCTTCTTCCAAGTATGCAACTCTTGGAGTCGTTTATTCCCCCTTCTGGCAGGTCTCGGGAGCATAAATTGCCCTAACTGGCATCTTTACTCCCGAGACACCTGCGAACACACTGCTTCATGAGCAATTCTTTTACTGTGAAAGGCAATTACTGACTCCAGCGGTTGCAGTGATCATCCTCTCGCACGACCTCTCGGCGAAGGTCGACATTAGACAACGAGAGGCACGAGATTGGTTGAGACGCCTCGAGAATGCCATCACCCTACGCAAAGAGATAGACGAGAAGGAGGAGTATACGGACTTCGACGTCGACGGAATCAACCGAGACCTTGTCGAGTGTCATTCGCAAGTTTTGTGGAAACGCCCGCAAGCCTATCAAGAGATCATCAAGGAGATGAAGGAAGGCATGATCAAGTTCAAGGCGTGTGTGCACGAAGAGAAGAACACCAAGAAAATGAAAGCTTCACATAGTAGTATGGGGTCCAGGTTGGAATTCTACCGCGTGAAATTGACGGGTCAAGAACATTACATCCACACAACGCTGGAAAGGTTACACATTCAGCGCCAAGCCGTATGTCAACACATGTTTGCTCGTCGCAAGCTGGATGCTGACGTTTGATAATCCAGTTGTACAACATTATAACACAGAAGGAGTCGAAGCTCAATCTCGAAATGGCAGCGCAACAGCGACGGTTAGCGCACGCAAGCAAGCGCGACAGTACGGCCATGAAGACGTTGTCCCTCCTCGGAGCGATCTTCCTTCCAGGCACTTTCCTGTCCTCAGTCTTTAGCATGACGTTCTTTAACTTCAGAGTTCGTAAGTCGGTTTCCTTGCTCAACCGTTGTCCCCTTTCTTGAGAGCTTCAAGTCAATTGAAATGTACTCACGTGCTCACCACAAACTATCCTCACATTAGCCGACAACAGCGAGGTTTCTCAGGAGCTGTGGATCTATTTCGCCATTACGATCCCCCTAACCGTAGCGATCGTGGGGGCATGGTGGGCATTGGACCGTATCCGCGAGAAAAGCTATGCGGTTGAGGACTTCGACATCGAGCAGGGTATTGAGCGCATGGAAAATGAGATTCTCGCGATCATGCGCAAGAAAACAATGAACAAGGCGAGGTATGTATCAAAGCCTGTGGTGCCGGATACTTCAGTCCCATTGCCATTGTGTCGCTTGATCTAGCACTTTCAACCATATCCAGGTTGGGACTCTCGACTGACATGTTTTTATGCACGCAGCACTTGGGGCTCCGGTAACAAGAGCCCTACGCTGACCCTGTCGACAAAAACACATCATCATCATCATCATAACCCGTTCCACACCCACGAGAAGAAGTACAGCTAGGCCGAGGCTAGTATCATTGAGAGGAGGAAGTTATAATACCGGTTGATGCCACCTAAAAAGATTGTGAGCAGCTTTGCGATGGCTGTTGTGGTATGAATGTTCGCATGGCTTATGACTTACGCACGTATACCTTGGAAGTTAGTTACACCCAAGGATGAAGAACGAACGAACGAACGAACGAACGACATGACGATGAACTATACGACTTTATGACCTTTGTATGACGTTTCATAGATTGCAAAATATCGAAAGGAAATGATTCAGGCGTGTGCATCGTACTGTTAACAACGATGCATTTGTCTTACATAAGTACACCTCATAACAAGACGCTACGTGTTGCCCGATTTGCCTTCGATAGACAGGCGTAGCCCAGTTATATTACCAAGTACGATGTCTGGCGCGATTGGGACATGAAACATCGCCAAATCAAGACAGTGGACATGAAATTTGTTTGTGCCAAAGTCTTATGCCGATTCTGGTGTCGCGCAGAGCCCCAAGAAATCCCCGGAAACCGCTGGGTGCCCTTAGGTTCGTATCGAAGATTGGCTTGTTCACGACTTTCGCCATGACTTGAATCAACATGCGCATGTCCACCTTGAAATGCAAGACTTGAGAAATAAGCATTTCAATTCGACACCAAACATCGTTTCTTACTGTTCCGTGTTTCCAGGTAGCATCGTGGTATCAGCGCTCTACGGTTCGAAATCGATCCACCTTCAAACCTGGCTTTAACTAGTCGAGCAAAACAAACAGATCTCTCTCCCGTCCACTATTAATGTTATCAGTCAAACATGGCGGAAGCTGGGTGCGCTATAACGATGCTATTGGTTCAATATGATTGAGAACGATAAGTGATTCTCAGATTCATAGTAGCCGCCCTGTCTAGCAGCGGTCTCTCTAAGGCAATCCGGAGCATTTGAGACGGGTTGCGTCTATCGGGTATCAACATTAAACCTCCTATTTCGAATCTATCGTGCCATCCGTTCCTGGTCTCGGAGCGCCCGTTCCCAGCTTTCCCATGAAACCACCGCTGACTAGCTCCAGAGCTTTGGTAAAAGGGTCCGCACCGGACTTGTCTGCCTTGGGCAGATTGGCAGCAGCGAAGGCCTGCTCGAAGTCGCGCTTGATGTCCTCGAAGTCTTCGATGCCAAGACTGACGCGCAGCAAGTCGGCTGCAGCAACGGTGCATCATGGTCAGCACACGTCTTCACAAACACGAAATGAGGGGCGGAGATGGGCAGGGGCGGTAGGTAATAAGAACACTCACGAGTGACACCGCCTTTGATCTTTTCCTCGTCGGGCATCTGTTGGTGCGTTGTGACCCAAGGATGGATGATCAACGTCTTGCAATCGCCCACATTGGCCAGATGGCTGGTTAACTTCAGGTTGTCGACCACCGCCCGAACTTGCTCGACCTTGCCGGCCTACTAGAATATCAGCCGGACTCGAGCTCGACGGGAGGATTGGAAATGGAATGTATGTGTCAGGGTGTCTCCTTACCACGCCGAAGGTGAGAACGCCTCCTTGGCCTTTTGGCAGTATCTTCTTTGCCAGCTCGTAGTCCGTGTGCGATTTCAGGCCCGGGTACAGAACCCAGTTGACAACAGGGTGAGCTTCGAGCCACTCGCCCAACTTCTGAGCGTTTTCCACGGTCCTGGCGCCTCTGAGCGACAGTGTCTCCAAGCCTTGTATCATCAACCAGGCATTGAATGGACTCATGCAAGGGCCGAGATCGCGCATGGCGTCCATCCTCACTTTTGCCGCCAGTGCCTTATTGCCGTATGTATCCCAGAACTTCAGGCCGTGGTAACCCTCGGAAGGTTCCGTGAAACCTGGGAATTTGCCCGACGCACTCCAATCGAAGTGGCCGCCGTCGATGACAATGCCACCCATGCTCGTTCCGTGTCCACCAATCCACTTTGTGGCCGAGTGTGTAACAATATCGGCTGCATGCATGTCAGTCGTACATCAGCAACGAAACGGGTATGCATTGCGACCAACCTCCGAGCTTGATCGGCTGGCATAGATAACCGCCCATCCCAAACGTGTTGTCGATGATCAAAGGGATGCCATGCTTGTGGGCAACTGCTGCAATCGCCGGAATATCCGGAACGCTGTGTTTCGGGTTGCTGATGGTTTCGATATAGATGGCACGAGTGTTCTCGTCGACGGCTGCGTCGAATTCCGCCGGGTTGTTGCCCACCACCCACTTCACTTGAATATTGAACTTCTTCAAGTAGACGCGGAACTGGTTGAAACTGCCACCGTATACTGCCCCGCGGATGGATTAGCCCCGACTTCCCACGTCCGGTCTAGGTCTGGCAGGTGGACTTACACCAACTCGTGCTGATGAAGTTATGGCCTGGCGAGCAGCATTGTGTCAAAGCCATAAACTATGGGGTGGTCAGCCGTAAGGTTGCATCTCGCCTCCAAGTCCCCCCTACATGTACATACCTGTGCCGAGTGACCTGATGCTGTCGCCACAGCTCCGACGCCTCCCTCCAGCATGGCCATCCGGTTTTCGAAAACAGTGTTGGTGGGGTTGCCCATCCGCGTGTACACATAGCCATCTGTGGACCATGCGAATTTGCCAGCTCCATCCGCCGCGTCGGTGAAGTTGTAAGCTGCAGTCTGGTAAAGCGGCACGGCCCGTGAGCCGTTGGTGGGCTCGGGTTCCTGGCCGCCATGGACGGCGATCGTGTCAAATCCGGGCTCCCTATTCAAAGCGGCCGCGATTAGGTAAGAGCGTCTATGGCTGCAGATGATCGCGACTTACCAGGTCAAGTGACTGATTGACCCTGAAACCGGCATCGTGAGGTGGCTTGGGCTTGGTCTGAGCGGGATCTTCTACAATTGTTGGAGCACTGCAAGCCTGATTTGATTTGATTGATGAAGAAGAACTGGTGCTCTAGAGATTATCACACACAGAGAGGTAATTATTGAATTTCTCGACGTAGAGAGCACCCAGTCCGAGGTTAAATAGCTACTCCAGAGCATCTGCTTGCTGTACACATGTCCAGCTCGTCAGCCAATCCCGGCAGATGGCTGCTGTGATTCGATAACGAGATATCCTATCCTCCCCGCAACCCCGTTGCAATTGTTTGGTGTTGCCTCGCCGAATGATCTTGGATCGCTTGCGGTCTTACTGCGTTCAACCCCGTTGATGCTGCAATGCAACACCCACCAGCAAATCCCGAGAAGAAAGGCTCGGCATTGTCCCATCGTACCATTCCGGGGGGCCCACAAGAGGCAATGCGGCCATGCCAGATGCGCCCAACTTTGCAGGGTCCCGCTCCCGTTTTGTCCATCACACAGTCCGTTGTTAGATGTAAAGGGAAATGATGCGCCCGCATATCGACTGGTCAGTGGTCAGTGGTCAGTGGTCAGTGGCCAGTGGCCAGTGGTCAGGACGGGTTGCGGTGAACACCGACCGTACCCTGGGTTCTGGGTTCGTCGGGAAAGAATGGCACGTACGGGTATCGCCATGGAAGAGGGGTGGGTGGCTTTGGGGGCGTTTGAGGAGGTGGTTGTCGCCCGTGTCGCGTGACAAGGAACACTCCCATTCGATATCGCCGAACTCTGACGTGTTTCACAACATTTCCTGGGACGGCAAACAATATCTAAGGGAACCAATTGGACACTGAGTTCAGTCCAGGTGCTTTTCCCACTGGATTAGGCAATGGGGCAAGACGTTTTCTCGACGCTTCTACTTCTTTGGCGAAAATAACTACCTATATCATCTATGCTGTTTACGTATTCCAGATATGCTCACTTAAGAATGGAGGATTACATGTCCGCTGTTCTTGCCCGTGTTTGATCCTGTTATCATGACCAGAACGGTAGCCGAGTTCCTAGTTCGTGAAGTCCACACTTGTACCCGGCTTCGTGTTCACCGTCAAGGTGCTGCGTTGGCAGATTCATTAGTAACTGTTGGTGAAGCGTTGCGCGTGGTGTCGATGCTCAACTTACAAGATATCTGGTCTAGAGTAACTTCCCACGGCATCAAAATCCAGCTGCTCCAATTGGGTCAACAGTAGTCAGTGAGTCTGCACAACCTTTTCGGGCCCTTTCGGGCCTACTAGTCGCGGCGCACGATTGGTCATCATCAGATAGCTTTCACTCACCCGGGATTCCGTAATTTCGGACATGGGTAGATCAGCATACACGATGCTTTCTTCGTCCCACAATGGCTCGGTGATCCTTTCACCCAAGGGTCCAGCAACAAAAGAGCCGCCGTGGTTGACGACGTCGTCGGCCGTCCACTGCTCACCGTCGGGTCTGCGATCGTGATGCTCGGGCGTGAAGGGAGGGTAGTCAGCCGGAAAGTCTGAAACTCGAGTATACGAGTTGACTGTGACCACGAAGCAGCGCCCTTCTTTAGCGATGTGCTGCATCGACGCCGTCCACGTTGCCAAGTCATCAGCAGTAGGGGCTACATAGATTCTGTGTATAGGTAACCATTAGCCGATTATGATTCGTCCCATGTAGAGAAGGAATAATAAGCGAGCGAGGGGCGCATGGAATACTGACTCTACTCCTTGTTGGTATAACGCCATGCGCGCCGCAGGCATGTAGTTCTCCCAGCTGTTGGAGTGACGGCATCGTCAGCAAGGAATCCGGTGTCTCTTGTCGATATTGATCTGATCGTCAAGCGCTGTGCGTTCTGTCCTACACGCTCATTTTAAGAGTGTTTGCCATTACTCACCAGATCAGAGTCCCAATCTTGCCGATATCCGTCTGCACAACCTCAAGCCCGTCGCCGGCTCCTCTGCCCCATACGAGTCGCTCAGCTGCCGTGGGGATCAACTGTTACTAGTGTGTGAGCTCCTTGCTTCTTAAGCTCACCATCAAATCTGTCCTCTATCCTAGCTGTTGTTGTTGTTGTTGTTGTTGCGAACGAAGAGAGCAATGCGTACCTTCCTATGCTTCAGCAGGATTGCGCCATCCCTGCCGAATAGCAACGCAGTGCAATACAGCGTGCCGCCCTCCTTTTCGATGATACCGACTTCAATGTATGCTTTGTGTGTACGCGCTGTTTCAGCGATGAGATCTATTTCAGGGGACGGTATGGCTACGGATGAGTCGTAGTACTTGCGATACCACTCCCGGCCTGCTCGCCCATCCAAGCGCACCAATTGTCAGTCGTCTCTGGTGCCTCTCGTTGTTATGCATGGACTGGGTATGAAGATGGAGGGGCCGCACCACGTGGTTCTCGTGCTCCTACGGTGGCATCGAAAGCATAGCGCCAGGGGTATGCCGATAGAAATGCTTCACTATGTGAGTGTAAGTTAGTTAGCCCTTCCGTGCATATCTTTTCCACTTATTCTTTCCCTCTGTATCTCTCTGTCCTCTCCGATGGTAATTCCATATTCTCACTCTATACGGGTCATGATCTTCGATATTACTGACGGGAAAACGATCAGCTCGGCGCCGTGTTTTGCTGCTTCTGCAGCCAGTCTGGTCAGTTTTGTCAAGCTCTTCTCAAGATCGAAAGACACAGGAGCGGCCTGCACCGCAGCGATTTTGACGGTTTTTCCCGAAGACGTCATGACCGTATGAGATCAAGTACGACACCTAGATTGCCATATGATGAGTGGACGAGGCGTTTGTGTTTTCCTTCGTCCTTGTCGACTACAGAAAGTTAAATACCAGCAGAGCTAGGGTCGCAACTACGCACCTCTCCGTGTTGGGAATAAATCCTCTAGACTTCTGCATGTACACTGACCGAGCTCCAAGTTCCTGCATATTGGACATCGAGCGTGGTTGCCACCTACCGCATTGTGTCTCATCAAGTGGAATCGTTGAAGTCAACGTCTGCATCGAGCGATGGCATAGCATCAAACGAAAGCTGCATGCCTGACGAAAGAGAAGCAGCATCCTGGGGAGGTTCCGGTTTCCTGGGGAGCCAAGACGGCCTCGACGCAGCAGCCATCTTTCTCATTCGTTCCTTGGTGATGCTAGCGCCCGGCATGGCATCGAATATGGGACACATCGTATGGTATGATAGCCTAGCATAGTACGACCCAGATCCCGAGCACAGCAAGGGTTCATCAACAACAAATCCCGGCCCCACGGTCACACGCAGCATTACACGGGAGGTATGCATGAAGACGAGGAATTCAGATAACGCAGCGGTGCGGAAAAGAGCCACCCGAAGGCATGTCATTGGGCCACTTCAATGACTTCTTCCTGTATACCACACGCGCACACACGCACACGCGCACACACGCACACACGCACACACACACATACACACAACCGTCCCTTGGGGTATGTGGTATGCGCCATGACAGGCAGCACAGCAGCAGTTCGTATGGAATGGACGTCTGGCATGTCAGCTTTCCCGCTGTATGGACGATCTTTGGGCTCTGACCTGCCTATCGGTAAGTCCCGGTTATCTTGCTTGCTGACGCTTGTTGCTGTAGTATGCTGCGTGTTTCTCTGCACCCCAGCCTACGTGTTGGAACAGCCTGCAGTGATCGAACGGCCGTGCATAGAGATGTGATCATGGGATATGTGGTCCGGGTCTTTTAGTACGGATCTGAAACAGACACTATTAGCATGACGTTGTATTTCTACAACGCGTATATTACTGGGGTTGGAGGAAAGAGCTATTAGACGCAACGGGAGCACCTCGAGGAGAACGCCGCTCTCTCTAGCTGTATGGTCCATACGAGTCGGTGATCGGATTGAGTGAGGACACCGTACACGGAACCCTCGTACGTTGCGAGTCTTCCGGAGAAATCCATAGTCACTGTGGTGGCAGGGGTTCCGGTGTTTGTGTGCTGGTGGCGGCGCCCACCGCGATGAGTCGGGATTGAGCCGCAAGGCAGGCGTTCGGTCGTACGAAATGTTGTGAAGGGCAGAACATGCACGGACTTTTGAATTGGGAACAGCCTCATCTGAGTCCACACCCGTGCTACATGGTGGGATCTCGGCGTATCCACCCACCCGGGTTTGCCAATGGCCAAGTCGAAAAATTCGTCGTTTGCTTGCTATGAAGCTCGAAATAAAATACAACTGTCGTTGCCAGACCAAGCTACTCCTCCATGGCATATGCTCTGCTCACACCCGAGACACGATCTTCCGGTCTGAACACAGGAGACTACGAATTGATGCGATTGAAGGCCGTATTATGCTTGAAGCTGCTAGTGGAACATGTTGAGCGAGGAACAGTTCGGCGATTCCACGGAACGACCCCTTTTCACTCTTCAACCCGTGTTGCCTATGACTTCAGGGAGGTGATGATCTGCCGGTGGTCTGACTGCAGCAGACATTCTACGGCCTTTTCGTACAATGGTCATAGTCATAACTAATGCTGGGTGAATGAGACACCGGAGTGTCGGCATACGTGTTAGGGATACAGCAGGAACGGGAGTCATTAGCCAAACAACTCGGTGTATGTATTACGGCCTAGGCCACAGCGTTCCACCAACCCTACATTGGTGCGAGTGCAGGGCAGATGCCCAGGACAAGCGAACCACGCCGCATCACATTGGCGAGTTGGGATATCAGAGTGTCAGAGTCTAGAGACGCTTCCTTGCACATGCTACATTCTATCATGGACGTGTCGACCGGCCGAAACCTTGTGAATCTTACGATGTTTCTACATCGCTTGCCCTTCTCAGCCATAGGTTCATCAGCTTTGACGTATGTGCTCCACATGATTTACCTAGGTCCTAGGCGTGCGGCTTGCCCAAGCATGGGCCAAGACAGGGAACGCTGTTCCAGAAATTATATAATTCTGTCTGCAAAGGCCGACGCCAGCGCATCATTTGCCGGGCACTCAGGGTGTCAAGCCTCGACGGCGGCCTCGACGATATTGATCGTGTCTCGGGATGTTCTCGGTGACGATGTCGCGGCGTTACTGATGTTAGGCCAGTTTCTGTCCCTGGTGCATCCATGATGTCTCTCTGGTGCGCCTGGCTCGAGCGTAGTGTGTCGGGTATAAATTAATGTATTTGAGCATTGGGTATACAGCCTGGAGAGGACCTAGTGGCACGGGGAGCGAGCCGAGGGGGGAGGGCCATGCCGGCTGACTCAGTCAGCAGTAGCAACAAAGTGAAATTGTGCCGTTCCGGAGGGACTCGGCCAGAAGGAGGAAGGTCGGTAGGAGGGGCTGTAAGTGATAGCAGTAGCATTGTACACGATAGTGGATTTGGATTTAGACTTGGATTTGGATTTGAGCGATTAAGTTTTCAAAGGCCAGTTGCAGAAATGGGCGGCTGGTTTCATCGGGCTCCGTCGCATTGCAGACGCCGCCGCTGTGCTAGATTATTCCGAAATGCAATATATAGTAAATCTATCGTGAGCGAGAGCGAGAGCGGCTTGCGGCTTGCGGCTTGCGGACGCAGCGCAGACGGTAGGTGAGTAAGGCAAGTAAAAGAGCAGGGCCGAGGCTACCTAGTAGTTGCACAGCACAATCCCAAGTCCCAATCGAATCGGACTGCATGATGCTTCAAGTTTCAAGTTGCTGCATGTGGTTGGTTGGTGCACTGCGTGTACCTACAGTAGTAGGGGCCTAGGGGCCTATGGGGCCAACTAGGTACATATGTAGGCCGATGGGCGGGATCTGGTTTCTTGTACTCGTATCATGTAAGGTAGGTAGGTACATGTAGGAAGTAGGTAGCCTGGAGGTGGGCACCATTCAAGATAATTTCCAGGCTCGTGGATGTGGATTGGGAATTAAGTGCAGGTGCGCTTGAGGTTGCTTAGCATTGATCCGCAGGAGCGGCCCCAGATCCGACGCCAGACTCCAGCCTGCCATTGCGTAATGCTACCCTGCCGCGCCGTGCCTCCCCCCCTCCCCCCCCCTACGCCTGCTTGCGGGCCTTGCCGCGAGACATCCCGAGCTCCGGTCGTGAACAAGAGGGGTCTCGCTCTCGTTCACCGGCGACTCCTTTATTATACATACTGTACATCTGTAATACTTCTAGACCCTTTTTATTTTTTTATTTTTTTATCCTTTTTGTTGAGAATAAATAACTCTTATTTTATTTACTTTTCCACTGTACAGGCATTATCCGTTGCCTACCTTATTTTCGTCATCTCAAGCAACATGGTCGCCGCCACTTACAAGCCCTGGCTCGTGCAGAAGTACGGGGGTACCAGCCTGGGCAAGTTGACAGACACCATCTGCAGCAGCATCATTCCGAGCTACGCTGTAGATCACAGGCTTGTTATCGTCTGCTCCGCCTTGTCAGGCACCCTCAAAGCCAAGGGAACAACCAGCCTGCTGCTGGAATGTATTGCATTGTCCGAGCGCGGAGTCGACGCCCAAGAACAATTGGTCAATTTGGTCCATCTCATCCGGGACAACCACATGGCCGTGCTGGACTCCATCTTCACCACGCAAAAAGAGTCCACCTTCGAAGGTTACGATATACCGAAGAGGGAGATTGCGAGCGAGTGTGAAACTCTGAAGAAGTTTTTGATGGCAGCTCAGGTGAGAGCCCAGGGTCCCCTCAGGCATGGTGGTGATGGTGGCAGAAGCGCTAAACCTACGGCAGATAGTGGGCGAACTGTCTCCGCGTTCCAAAGACCGCGTCATCTCCGTCGGAGAGAAACTGGCTTGTATAATCATCGCAGCCTGTTTGACTAACAAGGTGGGCCCTTGCCGAACATCGTGACATGACTGGCCGCAATTCTAATAAACAAGAACGTAGGGCACGCCAGCAAAACCCGTCATTCTTGACGATGTAGTGTCCACTGTCTTCGGTGCTTCGACCGAAGGCCAAGTCGCTGCCATGGACAGACTAGGTTCCAAGTTCTATCACTACATCGCCGAAGAGATAGCCACTCGGATTCAAGAATGCGAGCCAGCCATCCCTATTGTGACAGGCGAGTGCAGCCGCTTGAGTTTCCGACCCTGCAGTATGCTAACAACGAATAGGCTTCTTTGGCATAATGCCAAGGTCGCTCATTGACACCGTCGGTCGAGGCTACTCGGACCTCTGTGCCGCCATGAGTGCTGTGGCGGTTGGGGCCAAGGAACTGCAAATTTGGAAGGAGGTTGACGGTATCTTCACAGCTGATCCGAGAAAGATACCTTCGGCCCAGCTTCTGTCCTCCGTTACTGCCGACGAAGCCACAGAATTAACATACTATGGAAGTGAGGTACGTCGTCTAGTCTGGGGACCAGAGGCTTGCTGTCATATGTTTGCATTTTCTCACCAGAAAGCAGGTCATCCACCCATTGACCATGGATCAGATCCGTGAAGCCAACATATCTCTGCGTCTGAAAAATGTTTTCAAGCCGCACGCGCAAGGCACCTTGATCGACCCGAGATCTACCTCCTCTGATCTAGAGCTCGACCAAGCCACCAAGGTCAACTCGCCACCTGGTGTACTCCTCCAGGACGACTTCGCAGTTGGTCGGCATGAGCGCAGAAGGCCCACCGCTGTAACAGTCAAAGATGATATACTCGTGATCAATGTGATCTGCAATAGGAACACGAAATCCGGGGGCCTTTTAATTCAAGTTTTCGACCGGTTAGAAAGGAACAACATCCCCGTCGACTTGATAGCGACAAGTGAAAGAAACGTGAGCTTGGCTGTACATTCGCCCGGCAACTCGAGCGCGGTACTCCGTCTCCAGGAAGAGCTCGAGAGCTTCGGCCAAGTCACCATTGCGAGAAATATGTCGATTGTGACCATAGTCGGCCACAAGATGAGGAGTCAGATTGGCGTGGCTAGTACGGGTCCGTCTGCGCCCACCGAAGCGGCTTTCTTGCTAACACCCATGATTTGCAGACGAAACGCTTGCGGCACTCGCGACTGCAAGCGTGAATATTCATCTCATCAGTCAAGGAGCAAGCGAAATCAGCATATCGTAAGTGGCCTAGGCGAGCAACTCAAAGATACCTCTGCTAACTTCGCGTGCGCCATAGACTTGTTGTAAACGCTCACGACGCGACAGCAGCACTAAACGCGATCCACCGAGATGTTCTCAAGATCCCCACAATCGAGGAGAGCCGATTAGGCCGACGTGAGTTACTCTATCTCTCGCCAACTTATAGAAACAAGACTGACAATGCATCTGCAGGCGCTTGGCTTTACTAGGATTTGAAGTTGTTTTAATATCTTGACTACTTGAGTACCTTAAGTACCTAGGTACCTAGGTAGACATTTGCATTAGAAGCGCCACTAGAACGGAAGAGGGGCAGGGAAAGCGAAGTGATTATGATTATAGGCGTTAATTGTTCTTAAAGGAGCATCATATCCAGGTTTGTTTAAGTGCCTAGTACCTACCTACCTAGGCAAAGGGTACCTATGGACTCATCAGAGATAGCGTGGAGCACGCGGTTTGAAATTCCACGACCCCTACATCTTCCTCTACTCCTCCAAATTAGTGTCTAAATATGCGCTTGAATGCCCCAATCAGATTATTGGACATCGAGCGTAGAGAGATACAGTAGATAGCAAGGTCACGCTCAGCAGTCGAGTAATTTACATTCCATCCACTATCTGACTACAAGTACTTTCAACCTCGGCGATGCACGTATTTTGCACCATAAACCTTTGAAACATAAATCTTCGGATACGGCCATCAATCCGAGTCATGCCAGGATGAATACTGCAAAAGAAGTGGCTCTGGTTGTCGGCGCATCTAGGGGTATCGGCAGACAAATTGCCATCGATCTAGCACTGGCCAAGGGTAGCTATCGAGGTAGAGGCGCACCCTATTAGATTTCGTGCCTTAGCTGACCAAAAGTCTACATACGTAGTTATCGTTGCAGCTAAGTCGATTAGCGACGCGTACGGGTGTTCAACCTTCCCGCCAGATCCTAACTCTCCGCAATCAACGATCAGCACCGTCGAGCGTGAAATCCGAGAGGCTGGCGGTGAGGCAGCTGCAATAGCTGTCGACGTGCGTGACTTCGATGCTGTACAGCGTTGCGTGCAAGAGACTGTAGAGGTATCTCGAGATGTCCTCCATGCACAATCGCCACTAGACTGACTGCAGTCCCGGATGGGTAATTAGCTATACGGCCGCCTCGATGTGTTGATATATAACTCGGGGGCCATTTGGTGGGCGTCTGTTGAGGACACGCCAAGTAAGCAATTACTTAACTTATCTGTCTCTTGTGGCTACAATCGGCCGGTGATGTATTGCGGGTGCCCAGATCATTTGAAACAGGGCGTTAGCTACCCAGATGTTCTTCGCTGACACCAAATATTACACTGCAGTGAAGCGTTTCCAGCTGATGCAAAGGGTTAACCCGGAAGGGCTGTACGGTTTCGTACAGGCGTCTTTGCCGCATCTCAAGAAGCGAGGCAGTGGCCGGATCATAGTCGTCAGTCCTCCGATTTATAGCCGCTTCTTTAGGGGTAAGGTCAGCTACGCCATGGGTAAAATAAGTATGAGCGTTTTAACAAAAGGTCTCGCGATGGACTTCCAAAGGCAAGGTCTCACCAACATGGCCATTACAAGTATTTGGCCAGCTGCTGTAAGTAGTCCCCCCTTGAAATGATATGAACACTCCAAGAATATCGTCCTTAGACAAGCTACTAGGCAATCGAGTCTGGTGCCACACAGAAGATGACGCAGGCAAACCCAAAAGAAGCAGAAGGCCTACGCAAAGCAACGATATTTTCGGACGCAGTACTTGCAATGTTAAAGGCCCCTGCTGATACAATCAATGGGCGGCTGGAGCTTGATGAGGACTATCTTCGGAACGATGCGGGTGTTACTGACTTTTCTAAATACTCTCTCATTCCAGGGACGTCACCGCGAAGAATAATGCCAGCTCAGCTTCCGAATCTGGCTGTGAAGGAGCAAGACGACGAAGGTCAAATATTGAATAGTGCGGATAATAGAGCTAAACTATGAGATCCAATATACTTGATTTAAAACAATACCTAATCCTGCCCCAGGACCGTTAACACCTATTACTAGACAAACCTACATAATGACCAGAAACCGCAGTTTTCGAAATACATTCGAAGGATTGCGGACTTTTGTACAGCTACACTCCTGCTTGCCCCTTCCATGTATCATTCCATTCGTTAAATCAAATCGTACCCTCGTATCGTAGCGCCTTGAACGAGAGCTGTTCTTATAGACACAAAGAGCAAAATGCAGTTTCAAGCTTCTGTAGGGGTATCTGCCGCCACCGAGCCTCCACCAGCGGCATTCCCGTCGCCAGCAGGGTCGCCGTCGCTGCCGACCTCCCCTCCTACGTCTGAGCCTTGTGAAATCTTCGAGGTGCCAGACGCTCGCCTTCGGCGGCGATGGCGGCGGCTTTTGTGCGCGTGTTTCCGGAAGCGGATCGATCTTCGGTAGGCGTAGAGGAAGCCACCGGCGCATATCACGAAGGCAGTGACCAAAACACCTACGAGAACGCTCGTCAAGGTGTCGGGGTTGGTGTCCGCCGATCGCTTAGTTAGTGCGCCGCAACTAAGTGACGAGAGGGACGTCGTGGGAGACGATGGGGAAGTATCGGCGGATTCAGCGATGCATGCTGCTCTCAGGACCCATGTGAAGGGGTTGTGGTGGTGAAGCTTTTGTGTTTGTACTGTTTTGTTTGATGTATAGGTTGTCATATGTGGGATTGGATCTACTCGGCGCTGCTGCTCAGGCACGGCGAGCTCGCCCCGAGTGTCTGGGAAGACACTCCGTCTCTCGATGGTGGGCAAATACATTCAGATTCAGGCCAGGTTCTTGCTATAGCCTGTAGGTATCCGGGGTCGCAGGTGGTGATTGGTTGGCGAAGAGTGATTCGATATGCTCTGAATGTCATCTAGGTAGCATGAAAATGAGCGCACCGTAACTAAAGGCGGGGAATACATATTGGAAAAAGAAGACAGTCAAAACACACAGAACTCGTTTGGGTGCATCTGGGCTTAAGAATTGCCATATCTACGTTGCAAGAATGCGCTCGCTGATCTTCCATCATGTGCCCGTCGTCGCAAACGCATGTCTTGATCACAGCGAAGCGACTCGATTCGGGATGCCGGGGTTTTCAGTCCGGGTAGTACAACATTCTGGGTCTCAGAACGAAGCTGGCAAATCGGGGACACAAGCGCGGAGTGATTGATAATATCATTTGTCCCCGTTCGCACACTTTCCCATCTAACATGGCCAACGAGCACGCCGCCGAACTGCACTGCAGGTGGGGGGTGGCCTCTGAGATAAGGCGCATGCATATAGTGAGATCTCCCTATTCGTCTCCGAGCCGCGCAGACATGACAAGCTGCAAATCGTGCATCTTTCCGCCTCACTTATTGGCTTTGGCCTGAAATAGTGGTGTACAACGGCGAAGGTGTGGAGTACGTTTACAGGACGTTGTTCAGATGGATCCGTGCTCTTGGGTGTCAAACTTCATTCAAGTTTACGTCACAGATGGTCGCGATACCTAATGCTTCTAAGTTCTAGCCAATATCTAGAAACCCCTTGGATCTTCTCATCAAGTCTCTTGTGTTGGCATCGGGCACCTATCACTGCTGTCAGTGTCACGGCTGGCTGAGCGAGACTCTGCCGCGTCTGACCCCAATGAGTGAGGACAGGTATAGTTAGGTGACGCCCTACCTAACTTGCGTGCCACCTTGGTTTCGAGTGTTGGTGCTTTATATTCCTAACTTTACCATTCGGCCGAGATTGAGTGTCGTAATGAACATTGGCTATCACAGTATGACCCCCACCGTACCTGATGTTGCTATTAAAGGCAACGTAACCACCCGTCATCGTTGAGATCAGCAGCTGTTGGCAGACAACGCATCGTGAGAGGACGCGCAGACTCGTACCAAGTCTGGCATGTGCGTTGCTTGACGACTGCCTGGTGCGCATTCACGCCTTTCCCTCCCCTCTCTAACTTCCTTAAATCAAAATCAGGAACTAAGCAGTGTGATTCGGGCGGGCATCGACATATGTAGGCGAGATGAAGTCGCCCGAGTCTCTCGGTCTGGTCATGAGTTGCTACCTTCACAGTTGTCATAATACCAAGTCGGTTTGAAGAAGCGCGCGTCTATCTGGTACTCCCAAGGTCGTCAACTATTCGACATACAATGGACCTGCTAAGAGGCCCCTTGTCATGCTGATGATTGCAGCGTAATCTGGCTTTCCTAGTTGACATCTATCTCCGTGTGATGTGAGCTGCTGGCGGTTGGTACTTCCAACTAGAGGATCGTTTGGTGACCACCAAAAGTCATCCGCCATGTCTGAACGTGGAGATCAGGTGGTATTTCAATTAAGCAGCACTACTTAGGTAGTAAACCATTCTAACAGCCAGTCAACGGCGGTGCTCACCTGTTGTTGAGATAAGGGGTAACAAAGCATAAGACCGAAAAGAGCAGTAAGCCGGTCTCCCAGCCCGCCAACTCCGACTTTCTTTATGCCCGCGTCGTGACCGCATGTAACAAAGACACTAGCAACTGGTGACGATCTTACTCAATAAAGTCTTCCCAGGGACTTGCCAAACACCACAATTTTCCCTGGGACAAGAAACTTTTGTAGAGGTGATGATGGGTAAGTCTTCACTGCCTGTTGTTGGTCGCGAAGTATCGCCAGCCACTGAGAGACGGCGGTGGGGGTTGAAACTCGCTGGAATCTTAGCTCTGGCGCTCATTCCCATCAATCTACGCTTCAATCTCGGCATCTTGCCTCACTACGCCCGTGCAGCAACATCGACGTATGGACAATTCCCTGACCCCCGTATGTATGGTGTATAAACTACTCTGACAGGTGTCTCCCCGAGTGCCGGGACACCTGCAAACCCCTGTTTCATGAGCAACTTCTTCACTAGCTATATAAAGGCAATTATTTACTGACTCCAGCCGGTTGAAGTCGATTCCTTGCAGTTCATTCCCTGTACCAACACCACCATAGTCCCCGCGCTCGAAGATGCCGATCCAGCGAGGTCATGGGCGCGTCTCTTTGATCCCAACCCTGACAATTGGAGCTGGGGCCATCGTCGTGGGGATGGCGCTGCGCATCCTAATGACAAGTACTCCGGACGCGGCATCTACATGTGCGGCTTTCTCGATGTTCCGCTCGATTACACGAACCAGTCTGAAACCCGCGTTGTGCGGCTCGCCGTCACCAAGTTCCAGGTATCAGGCCTTGCACGCTCAGACTCGCACTCGCGAGCCGATGATTACACAGATTCGCGCCCGGGAAGCAAGAGTAATAGAACAATCGTCATCGAGCCGGGCGGTCCTGGTGGAAGCGGCACTGCTTATGCGTGGCGGTTTGCCGAGAATGTGACGGAACGCTTAAGTGGCGGCCAGTTCGATGTCCTTGGCTGGGACCCTCGTGGCATAAATGCTTCGCGGCCCGCCGTTGCTTGCTATCCCTCCAGTGCTCCGCGCGAGAGATGGTCGCAGCTCGCAGGCCAATACCGAGAGGTCTCCACGTCTCCGGGGAGGCAGCTGGAGATTGCCGACTCCATGAACGAGGCGCTCTTTCGGGCTTGCTGGGAACGACATGGCGATTTTGGACGGTTTGTGAGCACCGCATTTGTCTCCCGTGATCTCGAGGAAATCCGTAAAGCCTTACGAGAGGACGAGGTTACGGGCTATTTTGTCAGCTACGGCACCGGAATCGCTCAGACTTATGCTAATATCTTCCCGAACCGTGTCGGCCGCATGATACTTGACGGCACTGAGTTCGTCAAAGACCACAGATTGCTTGGTGGCTTTGGCTGGACGGCGCTTGACAATGTTACAGATGCTTGGCACGACGGCTTCCTCGGGGAGTGTATCAAAGCTGGTCCAGAACATTGTGCGCTGGCGCAATCGAAGACGGGAGAGGTCGTTACGCTTGAAGCACTAGAGAGCCGAATGAATACTCTGCTAAGATCGATCATCCGACGACCGATGCCAGCCTATCGGGAGTCAAGCGGGCCTTCGCTCATAACCTACTCTACTCTCGTCAAGGTCATTTACATGGCGCTCTATAACGTCGAGCTTTGGCCAAGCGTCGCGGAGATGCTGTATGATCTCGAACGCGGCAATTCGACGCTTGCCGCCAAGATGCTCGATACATGGGGTTGGGATCCTGCGTCGATGCGACCTCCCTCTTCCAACGTGGACGGGGATGAGCTTGGTGCTTTGGTAATCTGCAGTGATGCGTATGATGCTCCTCAGCCTGCCGACGGGCTCGATTGGTGGGAAGTCTTATGGGCTAATATGACTTCAACCTCATGGATTGCAGGGAACTCCCGGTTCTTTGACGTTTTCCCCTGTCGCCATTTCGCGACTCACTGGCCTGAGCCTGCTGAGGTGTATCGAGGAGATTTAAACAAGACCCTGAAAAATCCAGTCTTGTTGATCGCAGAAACCTATGATCCGGCTACTCCATTGCGTAACGGAAAGCGACTCCTTCATGAGATGGGTGCGAACGCCCGGCTTATTGCTCATCACGCATACGGACACAGCTCGAGTGACAAGTCAGCATGCACCGATAAGATAGCCAAAAACTATATTCTGCATGGAAACTTACCTAGGGATCAAGAAACATCGTGCTATGCTGACCAGAGGCCCTACCGAGCCAATATTGTGGCCGCTGAGGGAGGCTTGAGGTTGGAGGCGGATCCCGCAGTTCAATGGAAGAATCAAGTTCAAGTGCCAGCATTCCCATACCTGGACAGCTATAATGAAGGTACGCGTCCAGATCTTGGATAAATATTTCAAAGTGCGCGCGAACTGCTTGGGTTAGAGTTAGAGTCTATGCCATGAGATGCGGTTTGAACGTGATCACAGAACCGCTTGTGCCTGTTATCAATATTCGTACAATGATTATCCCACATGGTATTGGCCTCTGATGACTGACTGCTAACTACCTTGAATTGGCCGCAGAGCTTCACAACAGTAGATATTAGAACCTGATATCAAGGCAATCCAAACCGTGGAGACTGTTACATAGCGGGTCTCCGTCATGAATGCTATTCTGGGACGTCAATCTAGCAAACAACAAGTAAACGGAAAGGGCGAATTGCGAGGCAAAACTCACAACAGACATTCGTTAACAAATTTCGTAGTTTAGAGTCCTTAGGCGCGGCAATCTAGGCTTACAGAATGTGTATGCAATTCTCAATTTGCGCAAGTCTGGTTTGGCTTCATTATATACCTGTTATGCTTTCTTGATCCAGTCGTAGTATTTGTAGCATCACTGCAGTGTACTACGTAAATTGTTAGATCGTGTCTTATCTTGTTATTGTTGAGAATCTGTAGCACAATGATGACATGTTTCATCAAACACGTAATATTGTGGGACACATTCTCACTTGCAACTAGTAGTGTACTAGCTGTATAAATATGGCATAAACGTTGACTCGGCAAGAAAGAAGGACATGACCAATATATTTCGAGTCAGCTCATCGATGTTTTTATTAGAGAAGGTTAGTGAACGTTATCCGACAGTGACTTTTTACAGTTTGGTGCTGACGTTACACTTTCACAAAACACTCGTGTCGCATTTCTCTCCAATAAGCCGCAATTGTGACACTTTCAATTTGATCAAAACCTGCTTCTGAAGGAGAACCTGACAGCATTATATCTGGGTGTCAAGACGACAAGATGTCAATACATGCTAATACATGCTGACAGGCGTGCTACCGCTGGTGATGCTGTGTGGGGTAAACTTCTTCAAACAATACCATGGTATCGAGTTGAGCAAGCAAGTTAAGACTCTTGAGGCGAGTTATACCTGTGATACTACAGTTGATCACTAGGTAGCCTTGCTAATTCAACAGAGCCTGTTGGCTACCCCTCGCGGTGCGGAGTGCAGGGTTTGACAAAACCGAGATGGGTCTAATTACGTGTATAGTGCCACTCTGTCCATGGCATATTGACTCTTGAGACATATGGGGACTGAGATAAAGCTAAGCAAAAGGTACGTCACTCCTCAAGCATAGTGCGAAATAACCTCCCTACCTCTTCACATGCACCTAAGCCCACAATAAAGAATGAGAAGGAATGGGTTGTAAGGAATGTGTATATGGATTCGGGCTAGAAACCTCAATCTCCTAGTATCAGTGTCCACCAATACGTCCGAGCTGTATGTTAGGGAGGCCTTACCTTCGGGAAGATGAGGGACATTCATGTGACAAGTTCCCACGCTGTGTTTTTGAGCATATACCACAGGGCAGAAGGCGTTCTATTCATCATAAATAGAATACCGAAAGTTTCAAAACCACGCAAAGTGAGTCAACATTGCGGCAATAGTATCTCAAGGGGCGCAAAGCAAAGGCAACGAGAGTTAACGCTTCCAGGCGCCAAGATCTCATTATCGTGGCGCCTGCAGATACCCGTTTAAAGCAACAGCTGACACTTCGGACTTTTGTATCACCATTCACAAATATCAAGCGAGATGACAGAAGGATGAAGACAGCAAGGATAGAGGCTGGTCGACGCAGATGGTGTGCCAAGCCAACTGGATCAAATCTCATCGAGTAGGGACCTTTATGTTCCACTCTATGCTGTAAATCACTGGTCCGATACATGTTTTGTAAAGTTGTTGGTTGTTATGCTTTTTTTTTCGAATATCACTTGAGATTAACGGATACCAACATTGTCATGGATGCGGAAACTGTGTCTCGGCTATGACAGCGGTGGTTATCAAAGTTGATCGAACACGAAGCCACCTGCACTAATCATGCAGGCTACGCCAACGAACTCGAGGTATTCTAAATTTAAACTTGGCTCGATCTGCCTCTGTAAGGTCTGAAGCCTTTCCATATGAGGATGCGGGCCATAGCTCTTGGGCCTCAGTTGGACCAACTGGGGTTTAATCCAATGCCTTGGGAGGCAAAATATCTTTAACTCGTGAATCCTTCTCCTCCTTCTCTTTCGACTGTCACTAGTTGTGCTCTTTTCGCTCCCCGTCTACATCAGAACCTTCGATTTCTTCAGTATGAGCTACGATCCGATTAGCTACTTGGGCTTGTCTTGTAAGTCTGGTGGAGAATTTTACATTTGTCAGGACAGCAGTCTTGAGTTCATAGGGTGCTGTGATGTCGATCCGTGTAGTCGCGGCTGTGCATCGACCGACTTGCACCCCGCTAGCTTTAACACCGAGCATTACAGTGAAATTCAGCGTCAGAGCTGTGTCGGGACCTTGAACGCACTTTGGTACACCTGTACCGATGGACCGACCTTCTTAGGGTGTTGCGCAGCGAATCCATGTAATAATGGAGGTGTATGCCCTGGCCAGAACTTGGTGGGTGCGAGATTAGGCGATGACCCGAGCAGTGCATCGATTTTCCGGACTTCTTCAATTGCAACTACCGTGATCTCGGGGACTTCCTCAACTTCACAATCAACTCAAGAGGCGACCTATACTCCGTCATTCACTTCGGCGGATGAGAGCACTCCAATCCTAAGTCCAACCCCAACTTCCAATTCAACTATACCTTCAGACACCACCCCAAGTAAGGAAAGCTCGCCCGCGACTAATGTCGCCGCGATTGTTGGGGGCATCCTTGGCGCCCTAATCGTTCTCCTGTTGATTGCTTTCGCTTTCTATCGGTATCGAAAGCGAAGAAGAATGGAGCTCGTAAAAGCACGACCTGAAGATGATGACTTGCAGCCTCCCTGGAGCCCATATCATGGTGAGATCGCGACTCCATCATTACCAACCACTCAATACGCATACTAATACGCGATAGACTCATTTCGCTCTGGCACTCCGGCACCACCAGCTCCGGTTTCCCCCATTTCGACTACCTCCACCCACCAAAGAAGCCTTTCCGCGTCTCTGAGTTCCATCATTGGATTCAAGCGCTGGAACACGCCGAAAAGAGAGAGCTTCCAGGCGACAACAGAATGGATTTCGAATAGACGCAACAATGAGCCGGCAAGCCCGGGTCTTCTCAGCCCTACGGAGCTGGAAAGCTTACCAACAGGTGCGGTAATGGTTCGAGGGCCAACGCGGAACACTATACACTACGAAATCGAAGCATCGATGGTACGTTCGGGTTTGGAGAAATAGAAGGTCGGGATGTAATCACGGTTGATGTTGACATCGAAAGACAATGGGAAACACATCCCGTGACTCATATTATGCCACCGTCTCTAATTCAACGGCGCGTGATTGTTGCACTAGCTACCATTGCTATCACTCATTGTCACATTGGATCTCGGGACGGTCCTTCAACCTTTAGAGGAGCTATGCAAGTATATAGTTACCAGACGCATGAAATTCACACACGTTATCGGACAGTTTGGCTCTCTGACACATATTCCAAATTCATATACGCAATATCTTACACTCAAACTCTTACATGAGTTTATTGATCAAGACCCCGACCTCCTAATAGGCAGGTCGATTCATCCATTCCCTAAGCCTACTCCTCAAGGTAAGATTCCCTGCTGACCCGGTGGCGCTTGCACTACTGGGACGTCGCTCCGGGTGATCAATCCGGTTTGACATATCACATTGACCAGACGAAGGGTGTCGCCCGGCACCGAATCGATTAGTTCGGCCTATCGGCGATGGGATTTGTTAAAAGATCAATGTGCAACAACGTCCGTATGTGTTTATGATAGTATCCACTGGGAAGTGATAGCAGATGATGATTCGGGAGTGCACTCACAGTAGAAGTCGCCACGGCCAGCGTCGTCAAGAACGGCTTGGTACTTCTCCTTGGCCAGTAGATATGCTTTCGACATGTTGCAGGAGCTTGAATCCCTTGTCTTCGTGTTGAATAAATGTGTTACTTGGTTTGACTTGTTTCGCAGCTCGTCCGCTCTCAATAGGTAGACTTCAATATTGAGCCTGACTGAGCTTAAGAATTCGATGAGACAAAGACGAGTCTCGGTCAAGTCAATCGGGAAAGCACCCTATCTTCATATATGCAGATTTACCCCGGATTCCCATTAGTCAGAAGCCTGGGGTCATCAACTAACCCCTCATCAGAATGATATCAGTGCTCCAACCTTCGTCGGGATGATCGACGCTTAGGACAAGCTAGCAGCCAATGGGTGTTGAGGGTGGTAACATTCGAGAAGTAATTATACTCAAAAGCATATTTCGCTTTGTGACGCCTGTTGGAATTAACATCTATTTTGATAGTGCTGTCTACCTTATCCCCGTAAACTTCGTCTTTTACTGTCTTCAGTATACTCCTTGTAGCCCACTAAATTCCCAGTCGACTATAAAAGATGAATGGTGGACTCCAATGGTTGACCAAGAGATAATAGCAGTTACTGAACCACAATGTGCGAAGGATTTAATCATCATGTCCTGGTGTTCAATTTTATAGTCTCTGAGGCAAGATGCGATGCGAGAGCCTAGTTGGAGATTGCATGACTCATTTGCACCACCCGAGCCACCCAAGCCGAATCACCAAAAGTTGACCATGATCGCCATCTCGAAATCGTCAGTTGACATGTGTATCTACGTCACCTGCTTGGCAAGGTAAGCTGCCGATCGTGCCTCTATTTTCTCTTCCGTGCTTGCAGAACACTCCATGACTCTCGAGCGTCGCAATGGTTAATGAAAACAAATGACAGTAAAGACCTCATATGATCAAGGTCTTGGATTGCTCCCAAAGCTTTGTTAAGTTTGTGACCATGAATTGTCTTGCGGGTTAGAGCTTAGTGAGTTTGCTGCTCCGTTTCCGCTAGCAGGAAGTCTCACATCTCTCCTTGATTCTTTGTGTCTTCAAATCTTTTCTTTGTTGTCACCGTACTTGAACGTTCATAGACTCGTCCAAGCTGAGCCTTGAGCGGGATCTGAACGTTCAGATATTAAAACATAACAACGCACAGGACCTGCGATTATAATCCATCATGTTTCAACCCCGAAGGCAAATGCCTCGAAGGTATCACCCTTTTAGGCAAGTCATCCCCCAACGGCGAGCCTCTGGACAACGGGCTAGGTATATAGATCGTTACTTTAATGAGGAGCATGACTTCATGCCCGAGAAGTGTTTCGCTGGTGGTATGCAACTCCTGGAGTCATTTATCTCCCCTTCTGGCAAGTCTCGGGAGTAAAAGCTACCCTAAATGGTATCTGTACCCCCGAGACAACTGCAAACCACTGTTTCATGAGAATCTATTTTACTGTAAAAGACAATTATTGACTCCAGCGGGCTTGTAGTTATTGTATACAAGCGGCAGAACGCCCAGAATGCCGTGGAGAGGATAGTGGTGAAGTACGCGGTAGAGCCGGGACAAAATGTTATGAGGATGGACCGGAGTAATGAGATCATTTCGGAAGAGAGGATCCTTCGCCGACTCTGGGGCGCCGAACACGCGATTCGCCTTTTAGCTATTGTCGATAACAGACGCCATCGAAATTTGAGGTGGAACGAGCCTCTTAACAGACCGCTTTTGGACTCATCTCGGTTTCTGCCATGGAAGTTGACGATCGACCGCAGAGATCCTACCTACTTTGGAACCTACTTCTTCGTAATGGAACATCTTGAACGGGGCGATGGGTATGTCATGACAAGCACTATCGCATAGCACGTTGTTTCCCAGTCAGATTGAGCTTTGGGGAGAGGGGCCACACCAGAGCTATCCGAAGCTTGGCGTAATTGAGATGCAGAAAAGCGACTAATCCTTGCTATGAAGTGACGATTTAATCAGAAGATGCGAGGCAAGGGGCATCACCGAGATATCAGAGCCTCTTCTCTGGTACTTCTTCCTGTGTCGTAAGGGTTTTTGAAAACCCCAGTATCACCAGGCAAAGTGTTAACCAGAGGATTAGTTGTGCGCGGTTGTGTCGCAATGGCTGTATGCATTCACTGAAGTCATTTATTCTCCTTCTGGCAAGTCTCGGAGGCAAAAAATACCTGAGCAGGCTCCTGAAACACCCACGAGATCCCTCATTTTATAAGCAAACTATTTACTGCATAAGAGACAATCGCTGATTGCAGCCGGTTGAAGTGGCCGCCAAACGATCGTCAACGTATGAATCCGCCCGCGGTTACAAGAGAAGTGATACCAAATCCGTTGCGACCGCCGACTACGATAGTGCACGGAGACTTGCACCTAGGAAACATAATGTTTGGCGAGTATGACGCTGAAGATGCCACTCAGCCAAGCTGCCATCGAGGAGTTCCTGTTTGTAAGTTGGGGAATTGGCGCGTTCTACAATCTCGGCCAAATGGTCGCCCATGGCATAGCTAACTACATGGCACGGGCACGACAGTGAAGGTTGGAACTCAATATGCACCCGTGAGGGCCCAGACTGAACGGTTTCTAGATAATCGATTTCGGCATGACCGAAGAACAGCTGTACCCGTAAGTGGACATGGAAGCGTTGGAGAGGCCTTCATCGTGAGTGAAACCACTGACTCGGGGCCGGCAGTCCTTTACGAGCACAGCGCGAACATCTCAGATATGTCGGCGACGTGAGTAAAGTATGTGCATCCTACAAAAAGCAATGAAGCTGACATGTAGATGAGCTAATGCAACAATTGGCGAATTTGGCTCCCATTGACTTGGCATATGGCTACGATGACGACCGTCCTAGGTTCATGGTCAGGGATATACCAACTCTAGGCCATTTTGAAACCTACCTGGACGAAGCGATGTATACGAATAGGCGTCGCTTCAGCGACGAGTTTCGCGGACTTCTTGCTTGGTGTTTAGCGGCGAGACCTGGAAGTAGACCTACGGTGAATCAGGCTCTTGACTTTTGCGAGCACTTTGCAGCGCAGACAGCGAACTGGAGGCATTTGGCAGAGGAAGTCAGCGAGATTTTTGATATAGTGCCTCTCGACATAGATGGTCATGTGTCGGGAAGTGAATATGAGCCGACATCGTCTGGCAGCAACGATGATTTATAGGAAAGGAGGAGGATAGACGCGACGACAGCTCAGCCGATTCATACATGCGTTGTTGCTTAGGTATCTCGGGCTACTAGGTAGGCACTTGGTCAATTGTGCCTGGAGGTGTAGGATAGATAGATGGAGGATACTCAATTTCTTCAAGGCGCGATGCACGAATACACGATGCCTGTTTAACTTGGCTGCAATTTCCAGCATTGTTACTGAGATCGTGAATGTCTCTCTAGCAACCAGCATAATCGCTTACCATACCTCAAGGTAGGTATATAGATGGAGCTTCGTCTTAATTGAAGTGCAAAGACATGAGCAGCATTTTTTCTGCCAACAGTTTTCGTAATTCCTTTTCCTTGTCGGCATTTGTTGGATTATTTGCCACCATGTCCTTAAATGAATCCTCCCGAGCTCTCGCCTGTCTAGCCTGTTGCTATGGGCCTGAATCAGCTGCCCCCTCGGACGAAAACTTGTGTGTTAAGAAGCAAGATGGTCAAGATGGTCAAGAAGCCGGATGCGTACCTACCGTAGGTACCTCACGAGGCGAGCGAGGTACATAACAGGCAGGCATGACAGGTTGCTCTGGATTCTGGCGGGTCTGGGTTGTTTTGCTACCAAATCAAGTTAGAGCTAGATATATATGGTGAGTACATCTTGACTAGATCACCCGAAAAGAGCATAGCGCTCAAGTGAGATGGTGTCAGCCCCGAGTTATACTGCATATCGAGGCGAGCTGGGTACCTAGGTACGCATCTAACCACATGCAGGTCGTTGAATACGAGATGGGATGGGCACTCACTCGTCCACGGGCTTGATAGGGGCCACATTCCCCCCCCCCCCTCCTTAGACCAGAAGTTAGCGTGTTGCCCAGTGCCCACTTGAGCAGAACAGGACCCAAGCCACTCCAACTTGGGCCTACCCTGCCACTGGACGCCTGCTTCTGGCAGAGCAACGAGAACTGGAACCAACCAACTCGCCAACTCGCCAACTCGCCAACTCGCCAACCAACCCCAGCCAACTATTCTCAGTCGACAAACGTCGCAAAGTCGAGCATTCGCCCGATCCATCGTGCATGTTTCATATACATAGTCATTCGTTCCAAGACATCGTCGACACCGTCGCAAGGCTACCAGCAAACCGACCGTCTCTCGCTCCTCGCTCCTCGCCATCTCGCCGCCCCGCCGCTTCCACTAACGCCCCAGGGTCTGAGATTGTCGTCGCTCATTTCTGCTCAAGCAGCCTTTCCAGCCGATACCACCGACCTTCAGTGCGAGAGGGAGAGAGACACGAGACACGAGTCGTGCCCCCCATCTACCCATCATTACGCTACTCTGCTTGGACGCAGAAGGTCTCCCGGTCCACGGTCGCTACCACCGCATTTCACCGTCGCCCAGCACCGTCGAGTTCCGTGTCACCACAACAAAGCACGCTTGGTACCAACCCGGGGCGACACGATGGGAGGCTTCGGTGATTTCTCCGACATCTGTCGCACGGCGCCGCTGCCGCTATGTGCTGCCGTCGGCCCTATCACCACCATTAGCAGCGGTGTCGGCATTGATACGGATTGCTTCGCCCGCAACATCGAGCTCGCCAACACCATCATATTCCAGGGCGCGTCCAGCTTCTTCCACATCATCGCCCTCGGCATGACTGTCGTCATGATCTTGCACATCCGGAGCAAGTTCACTGCTGTCGGTGAGTTTGGCGCCCTGCCTAATGTGACTGCGCAGCCTGACGCTCGGCGCGCTGGTCTTGCCACCACTTGGGGAGCTAATACCGTCATTCGCAGGCCGCAAGGAGATCCTCACCTTCTTCTACCTCTTCCTAGTGCTCACAATCCTTTCCCTCATAATCGATGCCGGTGTCGTTCCAGTCGGCTCTGACCCCTACCCCTACTTTGTCGCCATCCAAGCGGGCTTCACGTCTGCCCTCGTCACCTGCCTGCTAATCAACGGGTTCGTCGGTTTCCAGCTCTACGAGGACGGCACGCCCTTGTCACTGTGGATGCTCCGACTGTGTTCCCTCGCCGCCTGGCTCATCTCGTTCTTTGTCGCGCTGGCCACCTTCAAGTCCTGGGCCGGGCTCGGACCAACTAACACCGTCGGACTGTTCACGGTGCTCTATCTGTTGAACGGCGTTCAACTGTTGGTATACGTCGGTCTGCAGGTTCTGCTGGTCGTCCGAACTTTGGAGGATCAGTGGCCTCTGGGTCACATCGCTTTCGGCGTCTTCTTCTTCGTCGTTGGTCAAGTCCTGCTCTATGCTGTTAGCCCGACTATCTGCAACAACACGAGCCATTACATTGATGGTCTTCTCTTCGCCTCCATCGGCAATTTGCTCGCAGTAATGATGATTTACAAGGTATGACCAACAATTTCCACAGTCGTTCGTAATCTGGCAAACTGACCTATTGCATCCAGTACTGGGATTCCATCACCAAAGAAGACCTCGAGTTCTCCGTCGGAACGCGGATGAACAACTGGGAAGTCAAGGAGCTCCTGCCAGAAGAGGACAGGCGCAACACCATCTACGCCGACGACCCATACGCACACTCGAGTGCTTATGACCATTCATATTCCCCCAACCGAGCATCCCGCTATTAGAAATCCGGGGACTTGAATACATTTCCTGCAGTCGGTGTGGCTGAAATGGTTTAATCAACTGATGAGGGGTGAGGTAACATGAATAAATGCATTTGGATGGCGTCTTTGGAACTGGTGGGAACAGAGAGGATGATATTATCTTCTGGGGTAACTCTGGTTATACTTATTAATATCCCTACACTCAGCGTCTTGCATGAGCGGCAGGTGCTTTGCTCGCTAGTCGCTTGTTAAACAGTCATTCTGCTTTCATCATGACGGTATTAGTTACTTATCAGCGGTTCATTTCGCCATTGTTGATGGAGCCATTGCACTGTACAAAGCTAGTTTATTACGATAATGTAGATGTAGATGCAGATAGAGATGTGACGTAGGAATGAAATGAACCCTGGTTTCAATTTGTATTGAGCGAGAGTCATCACTCGGCGACTGAGGTCACGTCATATGGCTCTCGGAATGGCATTGGTGCCATCTTCTGGCCATTATACATAGCATCTGATATGCAGAGAATATGCATTATTGTTCGCCTCGCAAGCACGAGAATGCTGTCCCCTCTGTTTCTATGAAGGTTAACACTAACACGGCTTGGCGATGTAGTAAGAAAGGTTACCTTGGGGACAGCCAGGATGCTACCTGCCGATGAGCTGCTCTTGTGACTATCATGTCTGCATCCAGAGGCATGTCTCCTATCTCTAACCTCATCCTCGATATACCATTGGGTACTCTATGGTCAGCTACACATTGGAAAACGAAAGCCCCTGTGCAACCGCACAGGACCATACACATATTCCTTCCCAATCTCGTTAGGAAGCGAATATGAGGTACGAATAGCTGCTGCATAGCCAGCCAACCCACTTGCTCGAGATCGCCATGTACTAGTTGTCGCCAGAATGGTGTTCTAGCATAGCATAGACTTCTTTGCATTTCAAGACAATGTCAAAAGACCGACCTGGTTGGCACCGAGCCCAGGAGGTGACCGGTAATCTTCGGTGTGCGAGAAAATGACAAGATGCGAGGATCCTTTGTGGTAAATTTCATTCGCCCTCCTCATCATCGCCAAAACTGAGCTTTATCTTCTTGGTGGCCTTCTTCTTTGCACTCTTGACGGTGGGTTTTTTCTGCTGCGGCAACGTTTGTGCTGCCGCCATAGGCTTGCTGTTGTTGGTTGTGGTATTGGTGGCATCGCCGCCGCTGTTCTGGCTCATCAGTCGGCGCACGTCGGCGCTTGCCTTGGCGATTCGCGCATCATCATCAGCTTCGCTATTCCCTTTTTTCTTCCCTGCTTTTGAATTTCCCTCGATTCTCTCATCGTCAGAGCGATCCTCGCCGATAACACGCCCGGCTTTCCGTTTGCGGGCTGCGCCAATGCCGGCTACCTTCTCCCTCTCTATACTTTGTGCGGCATTGCCCTCCTCTTCGCCCTTGCCGCCCGAGGTTGTGTCTTCCCGCCCATTCAGTTCTTTTTGCGCGCTACTGCTGTCTTCTTCGCCTATCGCATCTTCCAGACACACCTCGTTCCCATCCTCGTCGACCACCACAGGCGCATCCTCGGCCTCCTCGGATGCGGAGCGCTTCTGGCCGGGTCGGCGCTGCGCCGCTAGGATTGGGTCGGGTCCGCTGTGGCCTATCTGTTGCCCGCGAAGGCGAGCAAGAAAGGGCGGGAGGGAATCGTTGTAATGTAGGTTCTTGGAGGTGATCTTTTGCGACATTGCGGGATTGTTGGTTGGAGGATTGTCGGAGGATTGTCGGAGGACAGTGCCGAAGAAGTGCCCTTTAGAAGAGGTGGCGCATCCGAAGGTACCTAGGCCATACGAACAATAGATGTCCGCTATATGATAGTGTATGTAGGCCTGGGAGCGAACATCTATACTCGTAAACCTGTACGAGAGGTATCCATTCTTCGTGGAGCGTGGGGCTAGGTACTGTGTACAGTAGCGGTCTTTAGTGGAGCCATGCATCAGAAAGGCTACCTATCGCCTAGGTACCTAACCTGCCTGGTCCAATCACGTGAACCTGCCGAGCTCCGAGGACCTCAGTAAGTGGGAACCTTAGCTACCTACCTGGTAGCTTCAGCTTCCCAGGCCGTGTCAGGTATTGATATTCGAGCTTCTGTCTCTAATTCTCATTCAGCCTTGAAGCGTAAGGTACAATAACAACAGAGTATATGCGGCCCTACAGTCCGAGGCCGACACATGGCATGCCATTTCAATAAGACAGTCACTGAAAACGAGCTACAACCACAACCTTGAATCCTATAAATCTCACGCCAAACCCTATCATTGCATCTCACCGCACCCCCTACTTCCTTCTCAAAACGAAGATCTCACCATCAGCTTCGTTGTCGCTGCTGACGAACAATTTCTCCCCCACCTTGTCCCAGCTAATGCCCGAGGGTCTCCAACACGAAGTCCCACTACAGGACCCAGGATTCTGCGCTCCTATGACTGTCTTGTAGCCTTCTTGTGAATCTGGAGCGGCGACTGGCTCGTAGAGCCCCTCTTCCGTCTTCGTGAACGGGATCTCGGCCACAAAGTAGCCTTGTGCCGGTTGTCTATTCCACGATCCGTGGAAAGTCACATACAAGTTGGTCGCATTCTTGTCGAACACGCTTCCAATCGGTGCCATGTGTGCTGGAAAGCTCAGTCTCGGTGGGTTTGAGACGCCCACGCACGACGCGTCGTTGAAAGTTGTGTTGGGCGTCACAACGAACTGGGATCCTGTCTTGAGCGCCGTGGTGTCTTTGAAGAGAGATGGCTCCCAAACTGTGAAACAGGTGGGATAGCCAAACCAATTCGGCGTGCGGGGGCTCTCGGGGTCGCCGACTAGGAACACAAAGGTCAGTCGTCTGAGCTTGGTACCCGAACATATTCAAATAGGCAATTGAAGAATGTGGAGGCCCTCTTACGATAGTTCAGCTCCTCGGCCGGGTTGTCGATGTGCACATCGGTTGCTTGCCCGTCCACAGTCCTCCTGAAGTCGTCGCCACTGTTCTCAACACCCCATGCGTGTGCATTGGGGTCCCATGCGATTGCCACCTCGTTGCGAACACCATAGGCTAGCATAGTCCCCTCGGAGTTGTAGTCATACCCATTCTCGGGAGCCTTGGTGACGTCGAAGGTCTTGACACACGCCCGGCCGGTAGAAGGGTTTCCAGACGAGTAATCCCAATTAGCATTCGAACCTGTGGAGACAAGTATGATGTTTGGATTTTTGGGAGATATGGCGACTGTGCGTGTCGAGTGGCCGCTGGTACTCATACCGGTGACGATAACTTTCTGGTTTGTCGCCGACCGTGCTGCAGCATCGTAGGTATAAGACCAAACACGGGCGACGGCGCTGACGTACAATGTCTTGCCGTCTGGGGTGAGATCCAGACCGTGATTGAGCTGAGCGTTCTGGACGATGATCTCGGTGCTATTGATGCAGCCATCCGGGCCAAATGTATGCACTGACACGCCCGATGAAGCTTGGAGCACTAACATATTACCCAACGGGTCAAAGATGACTGTGCGTGGCTGGCGTAGGCCGCTGGCAATTTTTGTAATCTCCCATGCTGAATCGACCGTATTAGAATACCGCGAAGCAGCAACATTGGCGCACGAGGTTGGGAATGGGAGAATATCCTGCGATAGGGCTATATGTGATTGTCAGTTGAAGCACCACATGTCTCTCCCCGGGGCATTGCAATACCGATGCTTGTGAGAGCGGTTCCTACAAGTGTGGAAAGAAACCAATGCATGCTGAGTTGGTGGTCCGTACGTCTTGGGTCGCTGGTGCGAAGACTGTTATCCTGTCACGGCAGTAAGAAGCATACATGCACTATTGCTTAATTTTAGAAAGGCTCCATTGTGGAACGGAAATTCTCGATGTAGGGAGCATCGAGTTGATATACACTTTGGTTTGCTACGTCGGAGAGCTCGCCTCGACTTGAACAACGCGGTCAAATGTTTATCTATGCTGGGCCAAGTAGCTGGCGGAGCATGGCTTCAGCCGAATGCTTGGCTTCATGCCGTAGATATGAAGAAAAAGCAATGAAAGAAGCCTTCTTGCGTCAGAGTCCGCCCATGACTTCTCAGAAGAGTGCGATGCTATCGCCAGCTAGGTATTTTTTCACTTGGCTCTCTGCATTGAGAGTAGATGAAATCCCAATAGGGGACAATATATGAGCATCTTATGGTCAATGGAGCCATGCTGAGACGTCATCCCCGCGTGGGAGGAGAGTTTGTTAGATTAATTTATATTAGGCGGGAAGGGTGTGGGTTACTTTGACATTCGTCTATCACCGGCAAATATCCTGATCCATCCCAGCTGTCGGAGAAAATAAGTATCCTCCTGTCACAATGTCTCTTGAAATACTTTGCTCCCACATTTCGACAGGAAACCAGACGATGAACAATATATAAAAAGTACCCCCCTGAACACATGATGCCGACAAGGTGTGCATCATAAACTTCTTGCGGCTTCTTGAGACTCTAGTAGGCGCTTCTGCGGGTAGATTTTTCGAAAGTTGATCACGTGCCAAGCAGAATTGATAATTTGAATATCTACAGGCCATTGTGCATAGGTATTGTATAAACCAATCGTGTCCCTTATCTGGTAAAATATAAAAAAATATAAAAAAGGGTTTCTCCGATGTTTCGTTTAAACATAAATTCGTGTAAAGTGAGTATGTTCCAACATGGCTTGCATGGATATGGAGCCAAGGACTCCGGCATGTCTGGGCGTGGGGAATGAAACTTGGCAGAACGCAGGACCGACAGCAGCAGCAAGGTCCATGCCAAGTCTCAAACCGGCCCCCATCGTTATGTGTGCTTAGCAATCATTGAAGTACTCGTAATTGTGGGCAAATAAGCTCAAAGTTCAACAGACTGCGTATGCAATGCAATGAGCAGAAATGGCAGGCAGATTTAATTTAGACCGTGGCAGATACACATGCACCTTTGAAATTGCGAAAAACATGTGATAGCAAGCTCTCGTCTGTAGGTACCTGAGCGACATGACCTTGACGCGGTGTGATTGGCCTACTCGTAGGTACGTTAGGTAGCTTGGATGCTTGGATGCTTGGATCAGTGTACCTAGTAGGTAATCATCTGCTCTACTTTAGGTACGCCCTACAGAGGGTATATAAGTGGGGCGAATGCTTCTGGACCTTCACCCCCCTTTTTCTGTCCGATACAGCATGACAGTGCACAAACAGTGCTCACGTTCGAGCAGTAACCCCCGACCCCTGCCAAGTACCAGTTGCCAGTCCCGTCTCGCCAGTCAGTTGTGGACAATAGCTCGGAGTGTAGCTTTGCTCTCACAGCGCCGAAAATCTTATCTGCACCCGGGCCCTGACACCCTGAATGCCTGAGTCCTGACAAACGTGCTTCGCCCTCCGTCAGAACACGTGCCAATTGCAATTGGCCTGCCCACAGTCATCCCATCCTTCGTGATCGATCCCACCCCATAATTTATTTAGTCCCATCGCTTTCTGCCTTCTGGCTTCTGAGGTTTGTTTTGCAAACGTCCCCATTCACATTCACATCCACGTCCACATCCACGTTCACATCCACATCCACATCCACATCCACATTCTCCTCCTCCTCCTCCTCCTCCTCCTCCTGTCGACATCACGTTGCCACTGCCCCCGGGTTTGTCCATCGTCATCGACCTGGGCAGCAGTGTAAGCCGCCGCCGCCGCCGCCGCCACGCCTCGCTGCTCTCTGCGGCCAGCTTGAGCGGAAGCTGCTCGTGGCCGGTAGTTGTTGGCGACAGGTCAGCACGTTGTCGGCCTTGGCCTCCCTCAGCAGGCCGCCGTCGCCGTCGCCGTCAGCCAGCTAGCCAACGCGCCAAACTTCCGCGAGAGCAGCTCAGCAGCACCCTTTTGGACTCGACGCCCGGTGCCCTCTTCGCCCCCCCTGTCGCGTCAGCCATTGCTGCATCCGAGCGGTCTGCTCTTGTCGCTCGTTAGTCCACCGATTGCACGATAGCTACCTTCGGCTACGCCCTCACGCTCCCGGGCTCACATATTTCGAGACCGCCGTCACGCATAGGCAAGAACAGGCACAATCGAGTGTCATGCCATTGTGTGGCTGTCCGAGTTGGAATATCACCATCCTTGCCATCCTCTTGCCCACCGCTGGCTAGACACATAGTCACTACCAGCATTGTCAACGAGCATCGCAGTCCCCATCATTGCTCTGCGCGCATTGCATATACACACCCACCCGTGTCCCACGGTCCTTGCATCCGCTATATAACTGCCGAGCTCGTCATGGACATCATCAGACGCGCCTATCGTCGCGGGCCATCGGTCTCAAACGCCTCCTCCACCCTGCCTACCACCGACGAGAAGAGGAACGGCGGTCGTCGGAACCCGCTCCAGTCCCGCCTAGCTTTCCTGCGCAGACCGCTCCGGATAAGAGGCAACTCGAGTATCTCGGTGCCCTTGGGCGTCGTTGTGCTTTTCCCAGTTATTGTTCTCATACTCATATTGGTCTTGTTCGTCAAGCACCCGAGCTCTCCGGGAAGGATATTGATTCCCGCTGGCTCACCCCCCGCTATCAGGTATGGTCTTGTGAGGGTAGGGACCTCTGCGTGATCCAGATTACTGATACCCTTGTCTCAATAGAAAAATCAGCGAAGAGCATGACAAGGTCTTTGTGACCGGTTGCCTCGAGCCCGATACTTCGAAGCCACGAGCCAATGCTGCTTTTGTGGTGCTTGCCCGTAATAAGGAACTGGACGGTGTCATCCAGTCGATCAAGTCCATTGAACGTCACTTCAATCGGTGGTATCACTATCCTTACGTCTTCCTAAACGATGGCGATTTCAACCAGACCTTCAAGGACGTCGTCCGTAACTACACCTCCTCTTCCGTCGAGTTCGGCAAAGTTGGTCCAGAGATGTGGGGTTATCCTGAATGGATAGATCCCAAGATTGCAAAGGAAGGTATTGCCAAACAGGGAGACGCCGCTGTCATGTATGGTGGACTGGAGAGCTACCATGCCATGTGTCGATTCTACTCAGGGTACGTATCCTTCACCCGTTCACTTGACCTAAAGCCATACATATTGACCGCACGACAGCTTCTTCTATAAGCACCCTCTTCTTGCCAAGTACGAGTGGTATTGGCGGTTGGAGCCCGAGATCAAGTACTTCTGCGACATCACCTAGTACGTTCTACTTGACCCGTGCTCACTTGGCAAATACTAATTGCAACAAAGTGACCCTTTCCTGAAGATGATCGAAACCAACAAAACATATGGCTTCACCATCGCTGTCAAAGAACTCAGGGAAACCGTTCCCAACATTTACCGATACGCATCCGCTTACAAACGTCTCAACAACATCACCTCTCAGGGTCTATGGGAAATGTTTACCGAGCCCCAGGAGCCAGTTTCTCGTCCCGAGGACGATCCTAATTACAAGCCTCCCCTACCTGAAGAGATTCTGAGGGCTGAACCGGGCCGCGGTATGCCCGAGATCGATCCCGAAGGAATGGAGGGCGAGAACTATAACATGTGTCATTTCTGGTCCAACTTTGAAATCGCCCGCCTCAGCTGGTTCCGAAGCCAGGAATACGAGGACTTCTTTCAAATGATGGACCATAGTGGTGGGTTTTGGATGGAACGGGTAGGTCTTGACGGTTAAGTTGACACCTTGATTCTAAGATTGTACTGACTGGTCACATAGTGGGGTGATGCTCCGATTCATTCTCTTGCTGCTGGTGTTCTTCTAGCTCCTCGTGATATCCATTACTTCCGTGATTTTGGATATCGACACACCACCATTCAGCATTGTCCAGCCAATGCGCCCGCTCGACAACTGCCTCGGGAACCCTATCTTGAGCTGACGACCACAGACGAGAAGTATCGTAAGGAGGAGGATGACTATTGGGAGCAATGGGACGAAGAGAAGGAAAATGGCGTCGGGTGCCGTTGTCGTTGCGACACGGATATTGTTGATGTTGAGGGCAAGGAGGGTTCTTGCCTGGCTGAGTGGGTCGATGTAGCGGGCGGCTGGGCTAGTCCTTAGAGCAGGATGTAGTCCACCCGATTACCTCACCACCCTCTCGCTCAACCAATGGCTACATTGACGATATTCCGCCAGTCGTATTTTAAGGGGCCTGGAGGGTAACATGGCAGGGGCATCGGACAAAATCTGCCACTTTACGACGTCTCCTCATTGGAGAAAAAGAAGCTGTATGAAATCCAGGGTTATGAATTGGTTTACTGGGCTTGGGACTTTTGGTCTGTTCATTCTATAGGAGTCAATGAGACCTAAGGGGCTATGAATGTAGAAAAGCGAACGACGCGCCGATGTTCGTATCACATGTACTTGGTTCAATTTTACAGGCACTAATACTGATACATTTCTACTGAAGGCTCGACTGATGAGCCTTCGTTACATACACCTACGCACATGTGCTCTGGCTTGGGAACAAGACCATTGTCAACATACCAAAACTGCAAATTATCCCCTGTATGTAGCTTTAGCGATGCCTCTCACAACTCTAATGTTTCAACCAGCCCGCAAGCCAGGAAGCATATGGTCGAACTCCCACCCATGCACTTAGCCAACGTTGCTGGTTTGTTGTACCAAGCCCGCCGAGAGTGCCCATGTCCCTACCGCACCAGCTGTTACCTGTTACTTCGTCGGGGCTTCCTGCAGAATAAGAAACAAAAAGGTGATACAGGTGAATGACAATAGCAAAAGGTTGATTTCGCCCGGACTTGAACCGGAGACCTTCAGTGTGTTAGACTGACGTGATAACCAACTACACCACGAAACCTTGCTAGAGAACCTGAACCAGGACCAGTTGAGAATTTCTCAGTTTCAAGCACCTCATAACGCGTTAAGGAAAAAGCTTCGAATTATATCATCATCACAATCAACCCCGTTCCGGGAGAGTTATAGTGAGTTAATTACTGTTAGTAACTTACCACGATACACCACGTGTTGCTATAAAGGCATAAGATGGCGAAATGCATTAGTGCTCATTGTATTACTAGCTCTTAACTTCCCCTAGGTAGACAGAAGTTCGATTTGTAATACCAAAATTATAATGCGGGGAGTTTATATCAATTAGGTAATGGTCTAACTCCTGCATCATTCATCAACTTCTGAGAATGAAGTCAATGGGTAATGGATGGGTTCCAGCGTGAATAGTTGCACGTTCTTCATATAGATAGTACCTAACAACACATTTTGCTGGTCCGTGGAACTACAGTATCCGATACCATACATGCCTTCCTCGTATCAGCTGAAGGATTGGCATCAGTCGTCACTGATTTTCTTCATCAATCTCGCCCTCACCCATTACGAAAGGATCGATTGGATCGATGAATGGGTCTACCGCATCCTGTAGCCATGCTTGAGCAGATATGAATCTCTTGGGTGAGTGGCCACCTGTGCCAAAATTGTACTGTCGTTTGACGTTTCGTCTTTCGAGTTTCTGTCTGTACTTCTCCAGTACTTTCTCAACCGTCTTCTTCAGCACCCCAAGGAGCGTCGCGTCAGCGTAGTTGTTTAGTATATTGTGAATAAGTAAACAAGCTTGGTCTCTGGTGTAGCAAAACCCAGATTTGGCGTTGAGCTCGTCATAGTGAAACGATAAAACTGGCCATCCGTTCACGCATTTTTGGCAATGGCCCGATGGCACCGAGCGACGATCTGTTGGGTGTTGATGGAGACCGAGAACAGCTGAACGTCTTTGAAAAAAGCCTCCTGCTGCCCTGCTGCCTCCATCCACTTGTAGATGTTGAAGAGCGCTTGGCTGGCGCTGTGCATATTTGCGCGCATTGCGGTCTCGATGTTGGCGAACCCTCCCTTGACCTCCACAAATAGGAACGGGAAGCATTGTTTGTGGTTGTTCTCCGGGTTAATGCAGGATGCGAGTTCAAGTGGGAATGCTTGGTCCTGCAATTCTGAGCCAACTAGAGCGTCGAATTTGAAGAAAATGGCAAGATCAGGTTTGGGACCGACAAGCAGGTCAGTTGCCCCCCCGAGCCGAGGGTATGATGTGGTTCCTCTGGAGGGACCATTGCTCTCCAAAGTTGAAGTCGTATGCAGGTCCCAAATGGGAACGATCTATAATGGACATCATGACAGTTCGTCGGAAAAGGGCTTCACTATCGACTTTCCTGCAATGTTGAAGGTCGTCCTCAAATTCCTGATTCGTGATGGCAGGTAAGTGCACAGTTGCCGTCCACTTGTCCTTCTTTTCACGCAGCTCCTCGGTTGCATTCTAGCTATTCTCCTCATTGACTGTCATCCTGGCCTTCTCCAGAAAGCACCTGAGAGTTGTATGTAAAGTTTGCGTTTGTTCAAACGGAATATGGATAGACTTCTCAATATAATATTCCTTGAACGTAGGGGTCCAGTGGTCTGGTAAGGGAGCATCGATCATCATGTTCCGGGGTCGAAAGCTGCTATATTCTAGCTTTTTGCCCTTTCGTCTATCTCCTCTGTCCATAAATGCCCGATGGAATATTTCAGAGGACGTGGAAGAAAGTGTACTACGCCCCGTTACGCTATCATCAGCAATACTCTGGTCCGAGTTGGTCTCTTCTGCGGCTATTGCGACAGCAGCAGCAGCACTCTTTCTCCCCCCCTCGAGCCAGGAGGAGAGTTCCTCTGAGGTAGTCAATATTTCACACCGTTTCGTAATCAATATCATATGCGCATAGGTACAGAGTACAGTTGGGGACCATAAATTTCGGTTTTCCCATCTTTCTCTCGCCTCGTACTATCCGCAGGGGAAATATCATCACCTTGCTGAGATATCTGGCCAGACATGGAATGGAACTCGACTGGCAAGTTAAATGGCTCGGCCATTTCTTGCTTCTGCATCCTTCCACTCCTTCGCACCACTACGTCGTCAGACATCAAGCTTGCCTAGCAATTGTTAGCCGTTCATTTGTGAAATTAGTAGTGACGAAGTTGCCAACTTACCCGTTGGAAGTGTGCTCATCTGATGAGAATACTCAAGGGATAAGAAGTTTGTGTGACTAGCTTGCGCTAGACGAGCCCTGGTTCCGAGGAGGGATGGAGGCCGACTCCCTGATTACCTAGGTACTTACTTACCTACTAGATATGGGCTGAGAAGGGCGAAGGCAATTTGATGGGATTCACATTTTGTAGTGTCTTGCTTGGTAGAGCGTCTTATCTCGAACATATATTTTTTGATCTTGCTATCATAATGACAGTTGTTGTGCATATGTTGTTGTTCAACTTCAGACTCGAGCACAACTACAAGATGGTTCGGGAGGGAAGTGAAGTTTAGGATGAAATGACAATTCTGATTGTTGGAGACTTGTTGAGCTGGCAGATGCCAGGTAGATCTCCGCACATGCGTGAAGGACGGAGAGCACAGATCTATAAAGACCTGAGAGAGTAGAGAATCAGAGGTAGCTTCAATTTGACCAACTCACTCTTCATCTCATCTGCAAAAGTCATCAATTGGGGTATATATATCTATGTGAATACGCAATTGCTCTTGCATATATGCAATCCATCGCAAACCTCTGGGCTACCTCAGGCCATCCCGATTGGCACTCACCTCCTCCTCCTCTTCCCTAACGCGCCTCCACCTCTCCCTCTCCCTCCACCTGCCTCTATACTCGCAATATCTCTCTTCCCCAACTTTAGCATGCCTCCATTCATCCTGCCCACAGCAGGGGCATCAATAGCCGACAACGCCCCCTTCCTGTTGCCCGTTCCTTTCTGCTTACCGCCTGCTAGCACACCACCAGGTCGCTCGAGAACGATGCCGTTTTCCTTGGCCTCACGCCGCCGCCTCGTCTCGCGGTCTTCGGCAGCTGCGTTGATGCCCTTCCGGTGCGACATGGGCATCTTCTCCTGCTTGTAGATGGACTTCTTCGACCCCAGCGCGGCAAGCCGCAGGTCCGTGGCCAAGTGTCTGTTGCGCCCCACGTGCTCCGTCGCATCGCCTGGGTCTTCTCCCCCCCTTCCACTGTGGCTGTTCTTGGCCGCGGCGGACGAGAAGAGGTGGCTCTCGGACAGCAGGCGCTGCAGCGCGAGATCGTTCCTCAGCAATGAAGGCGCGTCTTCGTCGGCTGTGCTGCTTGTTTTCCCCTTCTTGTTTGTAGATGATGACGACGATGCTGAGGGGTCGTTGGGAACGGGCGGCCGCGAGGAGAGCCAGGCGCGGCTCTCGCGCTTGTCGATGGTTTTGATGGTGGTGGTGTATGCGTCGGTGTGGGCTACGACTTCGACTTCGACGACGTCGTGGTCGCCGTCTTCCCCTTCATCTTCTGATAAGCCTCCCCAGGAGCCATCATCGTCCGAACCTTCGGGCTCGGACTCGGATGTGCGCGCGTCCTCGATCTCGGGTGCGGGTGTTGGTTGCGCAGTGGCAGGGACCAAGGGTTTGAACTGGGCCTCGAAGAACTTGGCTAGTTTCGCCTGAGCTTCTTCTGCGGGTATAGACGGCCCATCCGTGGCTTTCTGGGTGCGCGATTTGCGCTTCCCTAGGACCGTTGTCATTGTGCTGATATGGTTGAACTGTGACTCTCGCTCGGCGAGCTGAATAGTAAGGGAGGGTACCTAAAACCTAAGGATGGAGGTACCTCTAGGTGGCTATCTAGAAAATTATGTGGAGAACCTGTAGATACCTACCTAGGTAGGTAGGTACCTAGCCGAGCTAGCTTGAGTACTTCCAAGCGTAGCCTTGCAGGACCCGCTCATAATGTCCAATCAAATGCTCCAATCACTCACAGCCCACGGAAGCGCCCCGCTATAGCCTTACAAGCGCTTGTACACCTAGCGACATCGCAACCACCCCACCACCATTTATAAGTTTATTTGCTTATGTACATCCACACGCCCAATTTCACATCATCTGAACATAATACTGACGATGACGCGTTTCAGGCCGTGTATAGACCTCCATGCAGGGCAGGTCAAGCAAATAGTGGGAGGCACCCTCGACAGCTCAACCTCCGCTCTCAAGACGAACTACGTCTCAAAACATCCCGCGGGGTACTATGCGGAACTCTACCGCCACAATGCGCTCGAGGGTGCCCATGTGATAATGCTGGGACCCGGCAACGACGAGGCCGCGAGGGAGGCGTTGGCCGCTTGGCCGGGTCACCTCCAGGTTGGAGGCGGCATCAACGACAAGAATGCCGCGTTATGGATCGATCACGGCGCAAGTAAGGTTAGTGGTCGCAAAGTCCTGGTTGTGCGATTGTTTCGCGGCTCATGTGTCGTGAAGGCCAAGGCTTCGGGGGTCACCCGTTGAACAGGGACAATTGCTAAGCATGTCTCTATCGGTAGGTCATCATCACATCTTTTCTTTTCCCAGATGGCAAATTCAGCCAAGAGCGGCTCGACGCCGTCCTGGCTGCTTTAGGCGGCGATAAGAACAGACTCGTCATCGACCTCAGCTGCAGGCGACAAGGTGATGACATCAAGTGGTTTGTGGCCATGAACAAATGGCAGACCCTGACGGACATGGAAGTAACCGAAGGTGCGTGTGAGGCCTCTTTATGTAGAGCAAGGGCTTTTGTAACTGACCTTGTGGCGTACAAGAATCCGTCAAGAGCTTAGAGCCCTACTGCTCCGAATTTCTCATCCACGCTGCAGACAACGAAGGCTTGCAGAAGGGTGTCGATGAGAAATTGGTCGAGAAACTCGCCGCCTGGTGCAGCATACCTGTCACATATGCTGGCGGCGGGAGGAACCTGGAAGACCTCGAGCTCGTCAAGAGACTGAGTAATGGCCGGATAGACTTGACTATCGGAAGCGCCTTGGACTGCTTTGGTGGAACTGGAGTCAGATTCGACGACTGCGTCAAATGGAATAACGGACAAGCACCTTAATCACAGCCAGAGAACATCCAATTTAATGGTTTTGGTTCCCAAAAAGAAAAGGTGAATAGGGTACCGATTTTTGCTAAATATACCTAAACCGTGGGGTAATCCGTTGAAGCGTGAACGTTCCAATCAAACATACGTACAGGCTTCGTTTCGTCGTCATTTCATCGGCTACGCTCTCCCAAAGCAGACGGCCGTCCGTGCCCTACCTCACTACGATCTGTACTCTTCCAGCTCCAACTCCAGTTGTCGGATACGTTCATTCTGGTCCGTGGACCCGGAGCCCACTCGTTTCTTTAGCGAATCCACCTCGGCAGTGAGACGTTCGATATGTTGGCTTTGCGTGTTCAACATCTTGTTCTGCGTTTCCAGCAGCAGCTTGATTTGATCGAGCGTAGCATCCGCACCAGAACCACCTGAGCTGGCTCCTGTGGGTGCCGAGGCTGTTGGCGTCTGGGACTTGACAGGCGAAGCAGGCTTTGGTGGTGGTGCAGAGGTGGTTTTCGTGGGCGAAGGGGCTTTCGTAACATTTTGCTGCGAAGGTCTGGACACGTCATCGAAGCTCGATGGTTCCTCTACGTCATCGTCCTTGTCTTCATACTTGGAAGCCATTGCTGCCATTGAGCTCTGCTGATCCTTGATGGAGGGGGTGGAGCGGATGGCAACGGGGGCCAGAGTAGACTCCGGAGCTTTCTTGGGAGCGGGAGCCACAGCTGTGGCGGGAGCGGGAGAGGGAGGCTTGTAGTCGGATGCTACCTCGACAGGTGCGGTGCCTTCATAGATACTTTCAAAATCGATCTTGGACGGAGCCGCACTCTTACCTGCTATCCATTCCTGAGCAGTGACAGCCGGCTTTACACCAACACAAGGCGGGTAGATGTCAGATTGAAAGGTCTCAGCTCGCCGAGGAACCGTGAAGGAGATGGGTTCAATATATGTATCATTGACGGTTTTGTAAGCCCGCATCACCTCGTTCTCATGAACCTGTGAGTGGTTAGGATGAAAGTACCAGCTCGGTCCAGGTTACTCATCACTTACGTTAACGCCACGCTTAGGCAGGAATGCAAGGCCACGTTGCGGGTCTGGGGATTTATATTCGGAGAGAAACTCAAACTTGTCATTCTCATATTCAAAGTATCGGATATTGCCGTCACTGAAAATCAAATTAGAGACCAATAAACAGGATCAAGGCGAGTGGAAACAAAAGCTGACCCTTTCCCAGCAAGGTAGAGGCAGTTGGAGCCGTCATCTAATTCAACAGGTCAGCATTACCCCTTGAAGTGAATCAATGAGAGAGGGAGAGAGGGAGAGAAAGAGAGAAGCATACCCCAGAACGGCATGCAGACACCGGAGATGCTGTCAAGTACTGTAAAGCCGCCTATGGGATTGGGGTTGCCTGGTTCCCACAAGGCAAGCTGTCGGTCGCTCATGCGGGAGAAACCGGTGGTGGCGACTCGGTTGTGCGAACCGAGCCAGACGGCTCGGCTGTTCTTGGCTCCCTCATGGCCCGGGCTCTCATGCGTAGGCCTCTCTTGGCGGACATCCCAAACGCGCAGCTTCTTGTCCCTCGACGTCGTGGCCAACATGGTTCCGTCAGCATTCCAGGACAAGCTCTGGACAATGTCGGGGTGCTTGAGGGAGTGAACGGTGGACCCGGCACCGATATCCCAGAGCCTGATGGTCAGATCTCCCGAGGCGGAAGCGAGGATGTTTTCGGCGGCCGGGTTGAAGAGGACTTGGCCTACTTTTCGCGAATGGCCCTTCAGCTGGGCGACGGGTGAGACATCAGCAGGCTCTTCGGAATCGGTAAGAAGACTGAAGCCCAGGGGCACCTGCCAGAGCATGATCTTGGCATCGTCGGAACCGGAAGCGATTATGCGATCATTGAAAGGGTTCCTAGAGAGGAGAGAGGTCAGAGATGATTTTGGGGTGATGGACGGGGCAAGGCGTCGCGTGCGCACCAGTCGGTGTCGAGGACGGCTGCGGTATGGCCTCGAAAAAGGGGTATCACGTCGGGAAGCTTGCCACGCTCTGACAACGGGATGACGGCAAAAGCCCCGCCTCCGCTGGCTTCCCAATTGACCGAGAGGTACTCGGGATTGGCCTGTCGCGATACGGTCCGGGTTAGCAAATGCCCTTTGTGGTGATGCGGTACCGCGGTGTCGTGGTGTCGCGGTTGCGCGCTCCAGACCCGAGCTTGGACAGAGGGTGTAAGGGTGGACGGTCGAGAGAACCGACCTTGACCAGGTTCGTGTCCCAGGCATTCCTGCTGATGCGTAGATTGTCGTAGCAGAACTCCTTGCGCGTCGATTTCCCGAACACGTGCCCTGGGTCAGAGGTTAGCCGAGCTGGCGGGATCGGTGAGGCTGGGCTACGGCGTACGGTACTTGGACGCGCGAACGAAGCGACCAGACATGCTTGCAAAATGTTCGAGCGAATGGGGGGGGGCTGAAGAGGAGGCCGGTGTGGCGAGGATGTTCTCGCGGCGCAGAGGGCAGATGGCGAGCCAGTCGCAAGATGGCGCAAAAGGTGCTCGAGCTTCGAATCCGCTGCCTGAGAAGGACGATCGATGGCAGTGTTGAAGAAGTACTGGCCTCTCGCAGCTGGGGTTGGTAAGGTAAGGTTACAACTTACCACTACAGTCAGTAACTACCTTAGGTACTACCTACCTGTAGTAAGGTTACCGTTAGCTACCTCGCCTGCCTGACATCTGGTACGTACCTCCAAGTACCCTAGCTCGGCTTGGCAGGCACCTCAACGAACTTGGAAAATTGGGTGGGTCTCATGCGCCGTCGCCTCTGATCACCCCCTGAACCTGGAAGCAGGTGGTCCACTACCCGTTTCTTAGGGGTGAGGCGCAGAGACGACGACAAGTTCCTGCGGGTTCCTGTAGCTTGGTTGCTGGGGCTACTGCTGCAGTACTGTACGTGATTCCGTCCCGTCCTAGACTCCAAGGTACATGCATATACATGTACGAGTACGCATTGACGCTAGCGTACGCAATCAGTGGCTTCCAATTGCAGATCAGGCAGATCAGTCAGTTCACCACCAGCTGGAACCATCACAGCATTTTGACAACACCATCGACAGGTAGGTGCATGGGTGGTATCATCAGTGCACCAGAGCCTGAATCATGTGAGAGAAATCCGGCATTCTCGACGCAGCTTTCCATATATAGCACTATCTGGATCACCTAAATTCTTCTGTGTAGGTACATAAGAGGTGCACACCAGGTTAAGGTCCTGGAACTGAAGCGAGTCACATCGACCGAAAACCAACAAATAGGTGACCCAACCCCCAGCTTCAATACACGTCCAAAATGCCGGTTCTCGGCGACTCGAAAAGCCGGGCAACCAAGCTCTTTAAGACGCGGTTGTCGTCGAATTCAGCTTGAAACACTTGTCCGTTGGAACTCTCTCGCCTTGGTCCCACTGGGCGATGTGTTAGTTGGCAGCATCCCGATAGATGTAAGATTCGAGGCACGTACGTGTTCATGGACACAACCATCAACCCACTTCCAGCGGTCGACGTTCCCGTATTGCGCGTACGACATGTTCGTACTAGCATCGAAGCACCAACCCGTGTTCTGCTCGCTGCCGAGCTTGTTGCCGCTGCAGAACAGAGGCCAGATCGTGTTGGGGCCACTCTGGCTGTGCAACATATAAAGTCAGACTTTCGTCGTTGGACTAGGACCTGCGAAGCTCTTGCACGCTCAGGTAATAAAGTCGTTGGTGAGGTTCGCATTGGTGATCACTTACTAGCCAGGATGGTGTTGCTGTATGGTCGTCAGTAAGGGTTGTGCCTCGATACTCGCACAGATCTGGCCACTCACAATATAGGCCGAATCGATCAACGAGAACATCTTCCTTGGGTCTCCATCGACCACAAATGCCCGATAGAAATCGTACGCTCGCTGCGCCGTCTCCTCGACGGAGACTGTGGGATCGGGCTGACAAATAGCCGGCGGTTGGCTCAAGCTGCACAGATTCTCCCTCTTATAGAATGGTTCGCTGCGTAGGGACACACCTCTGGCCGGGAGGGCCAGGCCAAGGGGGGCCAAGACAGCAGTAACGAAGATAATAGACAGCTGCATTTTCGATGGTGGTGAGCGCGGATGGGAAAGAGAGCAGCTACCTTCCCATTCCAAGGGCGGCACACATTGTCTAAATACCTTTTGGCTCGGGGCTACGAAGTACTCTCAAGGCGCGCCAATGTTCATCCCATGAACGAGGGGCAGGCAGTACGTGAAACCAGGCTTAATTGACAGGCCTTGACAGGCCCGGGATTGTGGTTGATTTAGCCACGTTGATTTTCAATATACATCAATCTATCTGACTACCCGAATGAAACCTGAGCCGGGAGGTGACGTGAAATGCACACGCTAATCTGAATGCTGCTTGACAGGTGAACCGGGATTACATGTTCAATTTAGTGGACCTCCTTACCGATGCAGCAGGTGCATTTGGGGAACGTCTGCAGGAGATAAACATCATCATGCATAGTCTTACAAATGATGAGCAGCGGAGTGATTGTCGGGGGACAGCTTAAAAAGACATCGCGCGATGGATGTTTGAGCCAGGCATCCAGGCATGCCAGGTCGCCAGGTCAAACAAAACACGCGCTAATTTTACTCTTGGGCCAGGTTGGGTGCAAGGTTCTTCGGCAGATGCTGCTGAGCTTTTGTTCACAGAGACAGCAACAGAGCAATTTTGATACGTCAGCAAAGCCAACAATTCTATGATGGAGTGTAACAATGTCAGAGTTGGCAAATGGCGGAGGAGTATAATATTGCGAAAATACTGGGCGTAGATGACGAACTGCGACACTGGCATCAGCAGTCAGAACGAGCAACGGATTTCGATTTCGAAGCTCCAGATGAAGTTTTGTCTGAAAATGAAATATTCCAAGAAACCGAGTCACTCATCACAGCCCCTTCTATCAGTTCCTCGTGAGTTTTCGAGGTGGATATATGCCAGATGAATGAGATGCTCCCATCCGTCGCCCACGAATGACGACTTCATAGTAATAGGCATCCATCGCCATCGATCACCATTCCGATCTTTGGAAGCTTTCATTGTTTAGTAGGAGGTGGCCAATACTACTACTCCCTTAGGTAAGGTAGGTATGCTTACTAAGTTGTCAGCCAGTCACTGTAGCTCAGACCTTGTAGTGTATCATTGTAGCAATCCGCATGTAAGGCAGGATAAAATCAGTCTTGATTGTCATTTTGCAAAATCCTCAACTTCTACGATGATGTCATCAATTTTTCACATTACTAGGTATCAGGCGCCGGGCAAGCCTTCGTTGAAAACTCTTTACTAAACGGCAAGTTAGTGGGTGCATAGGGTTGACGAGAAGGTCGCCCAATGGCTTACATGCATGATGCATGCTAGTGTTTACTTAAGTAGGTACCTACCTAGGAAAGTGCCTACCTGTACCTAGTTAAGTATATCTAGGTAGGTACTTACGTACAGGACGCGTTCGAAAGTTCGCCGCTAAACCTATTCGGGGCACTCATCTATTGTTTCTCTAATCTCTAATTACTTCAAGGACCTACCTAGGTACATGTAGGTAGCCTGTAGGCATAGCAACATTTGAAGGCTGCAACTTGCTAAATCTCAAGGTTACCTAGACAGCGACGACAGCGGCCAGCTTCCATCCAGACACCCTGCCTCAGGTCCTGCCTCAGGTAGTTTCTTTCCGCTCCCCGCCTTCGAGAGTCTGCCATCGCCACAACAAAGCAGTCTTTCAACATGGCGGCCATGTGAGTACCGGCGAACGCGCAATGTATGGAACGCGCGCGTCGCAGTCGCTGACCTCTCCCTCTCTCTCCCAACAGCGAGCAATTCGATAATATCCACCTCGACCTGTCCAAGGAATCCGGAAAGTGCAGATTCGCCGAGAATGGCCTGGGCTGGAAACCCGCCTCGGGCGGCAACACCTTCACCCTCGACCGCGGCGACATCGTCTCCGCCCAGTGGAGCCGCGCCGCCAAGGGCTTCGAAGTCAAGATCCTGAAGCGCTCCTCCGACCTCGTCCTTCTCGACGGCTTCCAGCAGGAGGACCTGGAGCGACTGGCCAAGCTGTTCAAGCTCTGGTACAGCATCAACCTCGAGTCCAAGGAGCATGCCCTCCGAGGCTGGAACTGGGGCAAGGCCGAGCTAAGCAAGGCCGAGCTGGTCTTCAACGTCCAGAACAAGCCCTCTTTTGAGATCCCTTTCACCGAGATATCGAATACCAACCTCGCTGGCCGTAACGAGGTGTCCATCGAATTCGCACCCTCCAACGAGGATGACACGGGCACCAACGGTCATCTGGGAGGCGCGAGAGGACGGGGCAAGAAGTCTGGCGCCGGAAAGGACCAGCTCGTCGAGATGCGCTTTTACATCCCCGGCACCACCACCCGCAAGGAGACCGAGGGAGAGGAAGCAGGCAGCGACGCCGAGCAAGAAGAGAAGAACGCCGCCACCTTGTTCTACGAAACCCTCATGGACAAAGCTGAGATTGGCGAGACTGCCGGCGATGCTATTGCTACCTTCCTCGAGGTCCTCCACCTGACACCACGGTGCGCTACCCCATCAATCCCATCCTCCGAATCCCCTCAGAACTGACTTGTTTTTTGCTCTGATTTAGTGGACGATTCGATATCGACATGTACGAGTCCTCGTTCCGCCTGCGCGGCAAAACATACGATTACAAGATTCAATACGATGCTATCAAGAAGTTTATGGTGCTTCCCAAGCCGGACGAACTGCACTTCATGCTCTGCCTTGGCTTAGATCCGCCCCTCCGCCAGGGCCAGACCAGATATCCCTTCGTCGTCATGCAGGCCAAGAAGGATGAGGAGGTCACAATCGACCTCAACCTAACCGACGAGGAGCTAAGCAAGAAGTACAACGGGAAGCTCGACGCCCACTATGAGCAGCCGCTGCACCAAGTCATCACTTACATCTTCAAAGGCCTCGCCAACAAGAAAATAACATCGCCCGCCAAGGACTTCATGACGCACCGACAGCAGTACGGTATCAAATGCTCCATCAAGGCGGCCGAGGGATTCTTGTACTGCCTGGAGAAGGCCTTCATGTTCGTGCCAAAGCCTGCTACGTACATATCCTATGACCAGACAGCCTCGATCACGTTCTCGCGTGTCAGCGGTGCCGTCTCGGCACTCTCCACCTTCGACATCTCAGTGGTGATGAAGAGTGGGCCATCACACCAGTTCAGTAACATCAACAGAGAAGATCTAAAGGCCTTAGAAGACTTCTTCAAGCTCAAAGGTCTCCGCGTTAAGAACGAGGTCGACGAAGAGGCCAATATGCTGGCGGCGGCGCTCCGCCAGGAAGCCATGGACGACTCTGAAGAGGAGGTCGTTGGCGCCGGAGCCGACCGTGGATCCGCGGACGAGGATGAGGAGTCCGTCGACGAGGATTTCAGGGCCGAGAGTGAGAGTGACGTGGCAGAGGAGTATGACTCGGCCCACGAGTCGGACGGCTCCGGCAGCGACGAGAGCGGCGTCGAAGGCGATGACAAGGACGAAGAAATGGCCGACGATGACGATGACGAGGAAGCAGAGAAGCCCAAGGCTAAGAAGGCAAAGACAAAATAAAGTGATTCGGGTGGTGTCGTCAAAGGGCTTGATTTCTTTTTATTTTCCCTACCCAGTGGTTGTTGGTCTTAAGCACGGGTGTCCACTGTTTTCCGGGTTGGTAAAACACGGCGTTGGGGAGTCAGAGTCACTTCTGGTGACAATCCATTAGGTCGAGTATAGGTGATCACCGTTGTATCTTATAATATGCAGAGGGGGATCTAGGATGATGCTCCTTGCGTATTCTGCGTTAAAGATAAGAAGCCGTAGCAAATACCTGAAATCATGGACAAGAATGTTGTTATGAATTTGACAGACTCTTGGTTCAGACCCAGATCTATTACACAAGTCACACGCCCATCACCATCTCACTTGTTGCCCATTAAAATGAAGGCTGACCCAGCGAGTAAGGTACTTACTTATTCATCGAGGGGTCATGGCTGTTCTGGCTTACCCCCACCGTGGTGGAGAAACGTTAAACAAACTAGATCCCTTACCAACGGGGATGCATTGAGTCTAAGGACGCCTCTCGCAACTAAAAGGTGCAATGTCACTGATGATCAATCAATCCACCGAGTAGAAAACAGCCCACAATAGAAGTAAAGATGTTTTGTAATTACCAATCAACCCTATAATGAAGTACAAAGAAACAACAGAAGCTTATAAAATGAAAAAGTTGAGCCGAAACTTCCATCTCATCATGCAACCCATGCAACCTGCCGATCAACCAAAGCATTCTCCCCTTCCGCTTTTCGCCGTCTCAGGAGCTCCAATTCCACCAGCAAAACAAATGCATCCATCAATCAGTTGACATAAAAGAAAAGTGAGTCTCGAACGAGGGGGGAAAAGATAGCCCAGCTCCCCTTTCACTCCACACGACAAAGTTATAAGTGAACTCTCGGGAACACGTCGGAAAGAGAGTAAGTAACAAACAATTGGGGGGAAATGAGAACTCCAGTCTCTTATGCACGAATTGCATCCAGGCATGACATTTCGTGTACCCGTATCATGATGCTTCTTCAAATGACCTCGTGATCCATTAATCATGAACAGAAGCGAAGTCAGAAGGCACAGCCTATAGAATCATGCTTTTGGTCCGAGAATGGGGCGGTCTGCCTTCCGCACGCTTACGAAGCGAGTCCTCCCGCTTAAGGATAAGCTCGCACCACTTGCGACGGGCGTTGACGCCTGATCCGTCGTCGTCATCACCGCCACGACCGACGACGTCCCCGAGGACCTTCATCCAGCCTTCTTTATCCTCAGGCGTATCGGCGTAAAAGTCGATGACTTCTCCGTTATTGAAGCGTATTCTGAAACCCTCTTCGACGAACATGTAGCCTTCCTCCTCTTCGGCGAAAGCAGAACGACGCCGTTTACCATTGCGACCTGTTGTTTCGGGATTGGTCAGTTGCCGGCGGTCATCGATGAGACGTTTCGCATTCGATAGGTTAATGGTAGCACGAGGCTGCCGGGTAGTCTCATGGTATGCTGTCAGCTTGGTGCCCACAAGCTTAAAATAGCGACGGCGCCAGTACTACACAGTAGATTAGCATACACGTAAATATCATTGCGTTGTGTCGGTCCGGGGGCACTTACAGGACAGTCTCCTCCTTGTTGGCTGAGATGCCCTTCCCAGTTGCGGCTTCGTCTTTCTTCGGCGGCCTTGAGTTCCCGAATGCAGGAGTTCATGCTCTTGGGCATATCATCATCTATGCTACCCTTCGGCCGGGGCACAAACAGTAGTTGCACCTCAAGCTTTCCCACCTTGTACGGAGCACGACGTACAATACTGTTGGTAGGCATGCCGGAGCGCTTGCTCTTGACACTGCTTGCAAAACCAGCATCTTCAGTAGCCCACTCATTGAATGCGGCAATTTCTACCATATAGGGTCGCCCGTAGCATCGAGACTCGTGTTCTTTTAGGCAGACATATGATCGTGCGAAGCTGCCATCTTCAGCGGCGAGTGGAGACAGAAGGTCCCAGGCCGTGGGTGCGAGGCTCAGTTTGCTGGCAGCCTCCCACTGGGCTTGAGCATAAGCCTCTTCCTCCGCACGTTGACGGGCCTCCATCTCCTTGCGCTTCTTGGGACTAGCGAAAACGCGCGAGAAAGCGGATGTCTTTGGCTTCGACATCTTAGTTGGAGAGATGGGAATATGCTTTGGTGCTTTTGGTTTCTCCAACTTCACGTTGAGAGTGAGCTGAAATTCCAAATCATTGGGCACAACAAGCTCAAATTCTTGACCAATCGGTGCATTGCGAGCCAATTCCAACCAAGCCGTCGTAACACAGTGGACACCATTATCAAGTGTAAGACTGAACCAAGTCCTCTCATCTAAAATAATGTTAGCATGGTTGAGGCCCTCGCAATCAGGATGTGCTACTCACTTCTAGGGAGAGGAAGATCAAGGTCCTTAACGCCCATTACCTTGACGAAAAGTCGGCCTCTCTCGCCGCCCTCATCAGTGGCCAGCTCAGATGACTCCTCCTCTGGCACAGAATTCATCGCAGTTGCGTTCGTTTCTTGGCCGGGCATAGGTGGCACTGGACCGCTGAGACTAGGTCCGTGTCGCTTTCTAAGGCTTCGTTTCTGTTTACCATTCCACGGCTCAACGGTCCATGATTGCGGGCGTTGCGGGTGTTGTTTTACCGGTGAATTGCCAGCGGAGCGGGTGCCGGTGCGAATGTCCTCATTGTCTTTGTCACTGGCGGTGACAAGCTTAGTGTTCTGTCGCATAAGATAACCGCGCTGTGTGAGATTCGTAGAATTAGCACCTGACGTAGTGTGAGGAGGCACACTGCTCGTTGTAGGATAACAAGCAGCATTTGCCGGGTTCGAACAGGACACTTGTCCGGCAAGGCTGACACTCGCAGCTTCGACTTGTCTGTTAAGGGTCGTTTGTTGGAACTCCACCTTTTGAGCTTCCATGACTCTGTCGAAGTCACGGTCAAGACTGAGGCCGAGGTCTAGATCCAATGTGAGGCTTCTGTTTTTGAAACTTGGGTGTCGCTCCAAGAAGTCATCGCTGTTGGAACTGACAGGTTGTTCCACTTCAAAGTCGCGAGACATACGATTGCGGTGACGCTCTGGTATGGGCGGAATATGAGGAGCAACCTCACAGCTAACTTGTCGGCGAGCCTCGCGCATGGCCTCAATGTCGGAGGGAGTGGCAGAGGGACGCGTTTTCAGCTTGGAACCAGATGCCCTAATGGTTGCACTTCGTTCTGGAACCGCAGGAGATTCAATAAGTTCCTCGTCTTCCTCGTCGTCCTCTTCATCATACTCATCATCATCGAAGTCAGACTCGTCGTCAGACACGGGATGATGGATGACCGATTCAGGCGTTCCAGGCTCATCTTCGTCCTCAGGCTCGCCCCAGCCTGATCCATCGTATTCAGGTTTGGAGATTGGGTGTTGCGGCGTTATTGGTCTGGCTTTACCGACAAGATTCTCGGTTGTCGGCTCATCCTGCTTTTGGGGTTCATCATAGGCCTTGCTATGTGTTGATGACTCCGACTCCCTTGGCTTAGGTAGCATATAAGATTGGAAGCTGCGTGAAAAGTCCGAGGTTCTAGTGGGACTGTTCACCTGGGGTAAAGTTGCACTGAAATTGATGATTTCTCCTTCTTGTACAGGACTAGATGGCCGCGGCGTGTTTGCAACTTCTTCCTCTTTTGGTGGGGCTTGTGAGTCTGACGTCTCATCGGAATAATGACTCACAGAGTCGTCATCATCTTTGCGATTGGTCGAGTATGCGTCATCGTCGTTTGATCGCTCATACAAATCTAAGACGTCGCTCTTCTCACCGTCGTCCCCTTGCTCTGCTATACTGTCATCGATATCAGAGAGATCTTCCAGTACCGAGTCCTCGATGCTAGCGATAGGGACGTCTGGGTCATATGGAATGCTCCGTGTAGGGCTAGAATCGGGGGCTGGTGTATCAAAGTTGTAGTCCGGTTGAGGACTGCCTTGTTTCTCACCGTTGACGCGACGCAAGATCGACTGGCGCGAGATACTCGGAAGCTCGTAGTCCATAGACAAGGTCGAGACTTCACCGACTGCATCGTCTGCTTCATCTGCTTCACAGTCTGTCTCTGGCTGTGATCCTTCACGCTCTGGGGTTGGGCTTGCGATTCTATCACGAGCACCAGCTCTCCGCATGCGTCGCTCTCGCTGTTGCTCTGCGAAAGTCTTGACTGGTTTATCCGCTGCCTTGGGACTTGTCTCGTCAGACAACATCATGAGCTTCAGACGCTCTTCCAAAGACATATTAGAGTGGCCGATATTGTGAACCTCTGACGTTGTATCGCAAGTCGAGGGTGGTGCTGGTAGGTTGCGAGGGGAACTGAGTCTACGCTCGGCTGTGGTAGCGTGTCCGTTCGGGGATGATGAATTGGCCTGGGCATCATCTAAACCAGGGAGAGGGGGCAATGGTCGATGCTCACCGCTGGACGTGGAAGAGTTGGTGCGGCCGTTCTGTGGCCGTGCCAGTGCTGGATGAGTCGGTGCACTCTCGGGCATCGGGCTGCTGTCAAAGCGAGAATCTAGATCACGACGCCAATCATCAGGACCGACAACAGGAGTCTTATCAGTGTCTTCCAATGTTGCATCGAAGCTGTCGTCTGGCAAACCCCCGTCCTCGCCAGGGTAGTGGCTATATAGCTCGGAGTCTTCCTCGGATTCAAAGCTGCCCTCTCGCGAGTTGGTCCCAATGGAGGATATATCGGGAGTTGCCATCTCGTATTCGTTGATCTGGGGTGGTGCGGCATCAAAGGTCACCGATTTCGCGTGTCGATGGAGATACCTTCCCTCGGCCAAAACAGTTTCGTCAATGGAGTGGTCTGAGAAGACATCGTCGTTCTGAGAGTCGTAACTGCTCTTGAAACGAGATACAGAGAGCGAAGACTTTATTGGAGAGGACTGATCTTTACTCGGGGTGGTGGGCCGGTTCAGAGCTCCAGTAGGGCTTGGTACGGATTTAGTTGGGCTGTATCGGGGTATACTGGTCTGGCTTTCGTTGCTGTTGTAGGCTGGACGCAGACCAGCATGACCGGTGCCAGTAAAAGCATTACCCTGGACCTTAGCAAGAGGACGCTCGAAAGTAGGAATTCTAGCAGGATCGTATTCTTGTTTCTGCTCGCGTGCGAACATGGTACTGTTCTTCACACGCGAAGCCTTCTCGAGGCGCTCAATGGACGAGCGCTTGGTGGGAGAGGGAGAGCCTGAGCGGCCGCCATAGAGATCATGTTCGCCAGGTCTGTTGGCACTCCGACTCTGCCAAAACAGGCGTGGGGATGCAGCCGCCTCCAGGGGCGACGACTGGAATGGGGACGAGTCGGTGCTGAGAGTCATCTTCTAATTACGGCGGAGATTAGCGAGTGCATGCCCACCGGCGAATCGCGGTCGAGGTGGCACAGGACTGGCTGGGGGACATAGCATACCTTGGTCGGAGACGTCCAACTGGGCGAGTTGCGTCGCTTCTCGGTCGCCGAGATCTCAGACAGCGGTCGACTCAGGCCGCCCTTGGTTGGGGAATGGGTTGGTGTGGTTTTCGAGATGCGCAGCGGCTCTGTAATCTGCAAGGGGCGGTCAGTGGCGGACGGGCATTCCTGCGATGTTCAGATCCAAGACAGTCAACTTACAGGCTGCTCTGAAGCCATATTTAACGACAAGCTTCCCGGGTTCTGTTGTTCAGGAGCCTGCTTGCCAATTCATGTCTTCGAACAATGAATAAGATGCACGATGCAGTCAGTGGTAGCAGTTGAAGTTACGCGACACCGTTTTGCACTTCAAAATATGTCAGGTGGGCTGTTGTTGTGGATGGGTGAGCTGGCTGGATGAGTGAGTATATAAAGCCAGTCACGCAGCGTCCTTGCAGGCCGCAGCAGCAGCGCAGCGAAGAATGCAGTAGCAGATAGCCAGATAGCCAGATAGATGAAGACGCTTCAACGCCGCTCTGTTTATGAATGTTGGTGCGGCTTGGAGGTGTGATGGTGATATAGGTAGGATGGGAGAGGGTGAGCGTGCTGCGGCCGCCTCTATCTGTATTTGGGCGTATTTGGGTACGAAGTCGATGTAAACAGAGCAGGGGCGCTAAGAGCTCGTCGGGTTGCGGTCGGGTTGTGGTTGGGTCCTGGCCTTTTCCCCACCAACTCCTCTCAAGTTCCCGGCGCTACCTACCTAGCCTAGTACTAACGCTGCCTACCTGGGTAGGACGGTACCTGCGTGCCTGCCTCGCCTGCTGCGACCCGGCTTGCCTCGATCCTGCCCTGGGCGCAGTGCCCGCGCGGGCCCCGCCTGTTGTCATGTCAACGCATGTCTTGCATGGGCCAATCTTATGCCCCTCGTCCATTGCCGCGACCCGCTGCTCCCAAAACCCATTGCAGACCCCCCGGGCCCCCATGCCCCCCTCCCCACCTTGGCAACTTGGACTTGGATCTGGCCTGGCGAGCCTGGTCGTGCTACAGCTCCGCATGGTCGCGATTAGCTCGCAGCCGATTCCGCTATCGTGCAGAATGCCATCCGTGGATGGTGAAGGTGAAACAAACGGTTTTAGCGGGGCAGTTCTTCCTGCAGTGAATCTTGATTTTCGTATGGTTCCTGCTCTCTGCGCATGCATGCAGCATGCAATGCTCGCCAATAAGGTTCCGACTCCCGTCGCCATCTACCCATCTACCCTGACAACTGAGAAGCCATTCAATGCTACTTTTATTTTTTCTCCATAGGTTTCACTGCCAAAATTTGGTTAACAGATACGTCTGGGTAGCACTTCACAGGATGAGTGTCTAACTTGGATTGGCTAAGCCTCAAGGGTTTGTTACCTACGATCCTTCACTGATTGGTCATCTTTTTCACTTCTGTTGGGACATCGTACATGTTCAACCGTCGCTCATATCCCTCCATGATCTTAAGTCGCGAGAAGAGCCAGACGAAGAAGTACATGAGCATCTCGTCAAAAAATCCCATGTCTTGCTTCATTCCAGCGAGCTGCTGGGCCTTCTTGAACACCATCTCTAGGCGTGGACGACGCATATCGGAATACTTCTTGGCAGCTGTCACTAGGCCAACCTCTAAGTCATCCTGCAAGTAATGACCCAGCAGCAGCGCCAGAGCCTCGCAGTCCTCCAGTGCCATGCTGGCCCCTTGACCAGATGATGGCTGCAGTGCATGTGCCGCGTCTGGTCGCTCAGTGTTAGCTTTCACCGTTTGGCCATCGACCGTGGGCGGCTGTAAAGCACTCCCAGAATGATGAAGATGACGGGTACTATATAAGGTCGGGAGCTCTCACCGCCAACAAGCACACATCCGCCCTTCTCCCAAGTTGGTAACAGAGGAGTAATGAAAGTTGGATATAATGAATCAATCTCCACATCGCGAACGATGCTTTGGACGATGCTGTTCTGCCATCCAAGGTGCCGTTTCTTGTTACAAAGTCAATTGATCAATGCCAGATTCTGTATCGTGTCGAGAATAACAAGTGAGGTTCGGCCTAGCCTCAAATACGTCCAACAAGAATCATGGATACTCATTGTGTACTCACCTGGATCTCCTTCTTCACATCGTCCTTGTTGATGTTTCGCCAATCGTGCGGGCACTGGTCTAATGTATACGTCGACCACCAGCATGCGGTGTGGCCGGCCTTGGAGGAATCCTCGGAGTCGCCAGTGCTGTAGCCGTAACCGAAGAAACCATTTGCGCCCAACACAACATTCATCTCACCATCCGGGGTTCCATGGATTCCCGAGCTCGGCATGAATCCACCCACGCCTACAAGGCCCTCATACTTCGGTGAGAAGTCATATTCATCTGGATTCTGAGCGCCGAACATTGCTTGTCGGACCCGAGACCACTTTCATCATTGTGGTCAGTGATCGCCTCTTAATATAAGTAGGTAGAAACGCGCTTCAAGATTCGGGGGCTCGCAGGTGCGCTGGGAGCCGAGCTATTCTCGAAGCGATCTGTGCTTCTTCGACTTGCCAGGAAGAAAACAAATGGCCCCGGTGCCACTTACAATGCCGTCACACGCAATGACAAAATCGCAATCCTCTGTTGTTTGATCCTGGAAGACGAGCTTGGTTTTGTTGTTGCCCTCGGCGAGTATCACATCAATGACTTTACGCGTCACGATGACCTCGTTGGGGACCCTTTTCCTCAGAATCTGACAGCAAGCATCTCGTCCAATCATTACCGTCCTCTCCTTCCCTCCGCCCGCTGGGGAGTCTGCTAAAGTCCAGCCTCGAGCATTGGACATGCGCCAGGATTGGATGATGTGGCCAGTCCCCCATACCTCATCGTACAACTCTCGATCCAGGCGTTCGAGGACGTGAAGCCCAGTAGGGCTGAGTCCGATAGCAGCACCGATGACAGATGCGCTGTAGGCTTCGGGACTCGCTGCAGTAGCGTCTTGGTCTGCTCGAGCCTCGTAAATGGTGACGGTGTGCTTGTCGAGCAGTCCAACCTTGCGCAGCCAAAGGTATTGAGCCAGACCGGCAATACCTGCACCGACAATGGCAATATTCATTGTTGGTGTGCTAGCAATGGAATCTGGACCCTCGAAGCAAAGTACTTGGGCTTTCGACTATCGAGTCCGCAGCGTAGCCCGCCCGTCTGCGAGATATATGGGTGCCTACTACTCGTCCATACTAAACATCCAGCTGTCGAGCTAGCTGTCGCCTTAGGACTGTATGCGTACTACCACAAAGTAGTTACTTACATTAGGTAGGTTAGGTAGGTACTTAGGTAACAGAGATTGTTCAAATGTAGGATCTGATACCCCTACGCGCCCTCCATCCATCAGACAGAACAACAGAAAGTCATAGGTGCCTGACCTTGGATGAATCTACACCAGATAGCCTGCCTACTACATACAGCCGAGGGGTTTTGCTTCGCTATTTCGGCTACGTAGATTCAGAATACCAAAATTCAAAACGTACTTAGCTTTCATGGAATTTTGGCCTTGGGAAGTGAACCGTCTGCGATTCTAGAAGTCGCCCGTGCAGTGGAACGCCTAGAACGATGGACAGCTGCCCAGGTGCGGGGCAGAGCGCCTAGCCAGGTTCCTGGTTAGGTAGCGAGTAGGTATCTGCCTAGGTGGCGAGGGTGGTGGGTAGGTATCCACCCAAGTCGCGATAAGATACAGCAAGTTTATTTTTTGATGTCGCAAGCATCTCGCTCTCTCCATCGAGCTTACCCACCGTAGGCGTAGGTACGTTGTCTGTCGCAGACTCGAAAGCAAACTCGTCTCTGCGGGGCGCCCTTCCCATTCGTTGTGTTATATTCTTTTTAATCTCACGGCATACTTCGGTAGATCGGCATCTGTTCTCCGCCATACCCATTTCATCACTCACACCTGACACAATGAAGCGCAAGATCGACGACCTACGAGAAGAAGACCAACCGCCGATAGCCTTGCCGGTCCCCGATGCGAAATCACCACCCGATGCTAGCTTCACTGCCTTCGGGCTCGACTCACGCATATTGACCGCGATTGCAGGTCAGGGCTTCCATCAACCAACCACGCCACAAGCTTTGGCGATCCCTCAGATTCTCGATGGCAAATCCCTGGTCCTCCGTGCAAAGACAGGCTCGGGGAAGACTCTATGCTACCTACTGCCGCTCATAGAGAGTATACTCCGAGCCAAAGCGCCTGCGCAGCAATCTACGTCGGCTCTGGTGCTCGTGCCGACTCGCGAACTTGCCGACCAGGTACTCCGGACCATCGAGACATTCACGGCATTTTGCCAGAAAGATGTACGAGCCGTCAAGCTGTCCGAGCAGGTCCCTGACGAGGTTGTTCGCTCTGTGCTAGCATCCGCGCCCCATATCGTCGTAGCCACCCCCTCTCGCGCGTGCGCAAGCCTCAGAATATCCGCATCCTGGGTCTCCGGTCTGAAAGTGCTCGTCATCGACGAATCTGACCTGGTATTGTCGTACGGCTATGAAGACGACCTCACAACGCTATCTTCCTCAATACCCAAAGGCGTGCAGACTGTACTGACATCCGCGACCCTCACCAGCGACGTCGATCGGTTGAAGAATCGATTTTGCAAGAATTCGACCGTTCTCGACCTTAACGAGCCGGAGGCGGAAGGCGAGGGCATCACGCAATATGTTGTTGAGTGTGGCGAGGACGACAAGTTCCTGCTGATCTATGTTCTTCTGAAACTCAAACTCATCCGAGGTAAATGCTTGATATTTGTCGCGGACGACGTCGATAGATCGTATCGGCTGAAGCTATACCTGGAACAGTTTGGCATTCGCTCTGCGTAAGTACTCACCAAATTTCTTCTCGGCCGAGATTCCTGTTCCATTTGCGTTGATGGATTCAACAGAGCGTTTCGGGTCATCACCAACCTTCCGAAGGCTCTTAGACGGTCGATTTTCTGCCATATCGACTAATTGCTAACTCGTTGATCAATAGTGTACTCAACTCCCAGCTTCCTGTAGCTTCTCGAGTACATACTGTCCAACAATTCAACCAAGGCTTATTTGACATATTAATATCGTCCGACGAAATGGAGGTGCTAGGAGATGAGGCCGACGCGGTTGATGAGGAAGGAACTGCACAGCAGACTGCTAGCGCCGATGAAGAGGAACCGTCCGGAAAGCCTGAAAGCAAAGCTGCCCAATCCATACCACCCAAGAAGAAACGAAAGCCTTCGCGTAGGGATACAGACTACGGTGTATCGAGGGGTATTGACTTTCGAAATGTAGCCATCGTGGTGAACTTCGATTGCCCTACAACGGCCCGCAGCTATGCCCACCGGATAGGCAGAACAGCACGAGCAGGACAAACAGGAACTTCCCTCACAATGGTGGTGCCATCTGACAAGTTCCGCAAGCACATACCAACAAGCATCTCATCTGCCGAAAAGGACGAGAGGACGCTATCGAAGATCAAGAAGCAACAGACAGCAAGTGGGAAGGAGTTAAAACCCTGGCACTTCGACTGGAAGACACTGGAGGGTTTTCGCTATCGCGTCAATGATGCCCTCCGTGCGGTCACAAAAGTCTCGGTGAGAGAAGCACGAATGAGAGAAATTCGACAAGAACTGTTGAAGAGTGACAAGCTTCAGCGCCGCTTCGAGGAAAATCCGGCTGAGCTGCATGCTTTGCGGCATGACGGCCAACTTCGCTCTGCTCGCACCCAGGCCCATCTGAAAGATGTTCCTGATTATCTCCTCCCGGAAGGGAAGAAAAAGTTGACTGCTAGCGATGTTGGGTTCGTGCCAATGAAGAAAGCGGACGGAAAGAATAGGAAGGGTCGGGTATTCAAGAGTAAGGGTAAACGAGGTGGGGCTCGGAAAATGGATCCCCTGAGGTCATTCAAGGCTCGGTCCAAAGCAAAGTAGAGGTAAACTGAATAAACACCTGACAATCTCAAACTTTATGTCTACATCCCTCTCAGACATCCGCTTAATGGTTCTCACTTGCGTATAAAGCTTCGCAAATGGTAACGAAAGTCACGAGCAACATGTTAGGTAGGCCGTGCCTGCCCATTTACTCGCATTCGGCTCGAACAAAATCAGGAGATGAAATATCTTAGTCTGATGGATCAGACATGAGGGAGCCATGACCTCCCTGTAGTACCTACCTAATTATGCAGTTGGCACTTCGCTTAGACAGTTAATCTAACAGCAGATGCAATATCATGGGCAGCTAAGTTTACGCCAATGATGCCACTCATGGCAGAAGGAACTCCAGCAAGGGTCTGGGTATGGATGACTACCTGTCGGGCACTTCACAGACTTTGCAAAGGGAAGAAAGAGGAGCGCGATGTGCCTCGTCACTCTATACCTACCTAGGCACGACTTGACTCATATTGAAATCAACGTATAAGGCAGGCGCGGCATGGTGGACTTCGAAGTAAGCAAAATGGACCATCACGATGGATATCGCTAACACATGAATCTCGATATAGTCACTGTGCTGTCACTTCCAACAGCAACCAACAGACTAATCACCTACTGCTACAAACACAGACTGCAGCCGATTGCATCGTCACTACATTATCGATTTGAAGCAGCAGTTGCATGTACCCTCGCAGAAAGTCACGGCCTGCTTGTTGTGGCGTACTGGGATCGTCGACTGTCTGACTGTGATCAAGCCATTCCCAATCTACGCCACTTGCCGTAAGCCTGAAATATTCCCAAGGATACCAGCACGCTCGCGTCTCTTTCTCTTCGTAAGGCCCTCGATGAGAAACGCCAGTCAAAGGTCAGCAAGAGCCACTACGGAGAAAAAAAGCCAAGCTTGATTGCCACCTTCTCTCCTCCCAACTGCCAGGATCTATGCGCACTTAACCTTCCCTCTCAACCGACAACTGCGTCTGCTGGGCTTACGCGATTCGAGCTCTTGCCAATCCAAAACATCGGCCTCTTTCCTAATTGCAGGCAATATGGGTGTACAGCAATCTCGTAAAGCTCGCAGTCCACAAGACCCTGAAGCTGCACGCCAAGGTTGGGCAGAACATGAGGACTCGGCTACATCGTCCTGTCCCTCGACAATTGGGATTTTTCAATCCTGCCAAGCTACCCCTGGAAGTACACCTCAAACGGCTATCCCTCTGGACTCAAGCTCGGAAAGCGAAGACGACTTGCCAAGTCTGATTCGTAAGCACGTACGCACACATATTCCGTCGATTTTTGACAACATCATCCGTCGAGACGATTGGAAATCACTCCATTCGGTGCTTCAGGAAACTGTGGGCTTTCAGAAAAAGGAAAGTTGTAATGTGAAGTCGCTTACTGTACATTCCGAATCAAGAAACCACCGTAATTCCAAGAAAAAGCGTGGGATTGACAAGGGCTCTCACAGAAAAGGAAGCCAGTCTCCCAAGTATCATGCCAAACGCTCCCACAAAGCCAAAACCAGTGAGTTGGCGCCCTTTTCTCAAGCCAACCCCAGATCTAAAGTCGATACTGCATCCAAACCAGGCACGGCGGAGCAGCACTTACAACGAGACTACATCACGGCAAGAATTGACGCCGAACCACTCCGCCTGAATACTCAAGCACCTACCGCTTCACAATATCGAACCGACGAGCCCCAGCAGAACCGGCTTCCAGTTTCGCGTACTTGTTCCGAGGAGCGAAAAGCCGCACTCGTTAGTCAGTTCGAAAGTCGTATGCGACATCGCGAACATGTCTTACCAGAACGCAAATGGGGTTACACAATTAAATACTTCACTGATAGCGCGGAAATCGTCCTTGATGAAGATGATTTAGAAAAGGTGGTCATGGAAGATCGAAGCTTTGCAGATCGCGAGCAAGCCAACGAGTATCTATACAAGAAGACGAGTCCTGATGCAGTTGGAGGTCTCGAAGCTATCGCAAAGCGGACCACTACCCTGGAAGGCCCAGAACGGCTATTGAGGGTTGACATCAGGTTAACAAATGGTGAATATCACGTAATGTGGGTGGAGCGGAACATGGTCATCCTGGACAAACTGACAGAGGAGAGACGCAAGCAAGTTCAATGGCAACCGACTCCACGACCGACATTTCCTCATTATGTGGTCACATGCGATCTTCTTACGTGCAAGGCCAGTCGCGTCACTCGTCCTGAGGATGGGGACAGAGACCACGACGATGTAGACGGTGTTCTGGGGGACTCAGGAGCTAATGTTGAGCTGAGTATCGAGAAACTTCCTTCGACTACCTTCACAATCCGTGAGATGGCCAATGAGTATGCCGGAAAACTGTTTCTGGAAAGATCAAGGGTCGAGAGTCGATTCGCTAAGCCGTCTGATGTGAATTGGTGGCGGTGCAAAGCTTTGCCAATACACAAGAGAGCAGTAATCGATGCCCGAAAGTCGGATGGTCTCTATGAGCTAGCGATGCCAGTAGATGCACTGAGCACTCGGCTAGGATATGACACCATTCTGATAAATGTGCATGAGGTCTACGATGTTAATGGACCGGTGAACTTCTAAGGCTCGCAGCACATCGAGTGAAGGATGCTATAAGACATGTCTACGGGGCATATCTTGACAAAACGTACTCGGTAGGTATCCGTCTGCATGGAGATGAATAGAAGCTGCTGGAACTTATATTCAACGGTGATCGTAGAGTGATGGGCCTTAATGAATGATCACGTACACTAATACTTTGACAATGGAATACGTAGCTTACAATGGACCCTAGCTTGATCTTGGTCTTCCACTGAATGTATGCGACGAGCTCAGGTTCTCATAATTACTTAGTACCTTTGTCAACCTCAAATATCAGTGTGGCGGGTCTCGTATGGCGACTATTTAGAAGTAATTATATAATACTAGATCCTTTAAGTACAGCGGTGTATTGCCGATTCGATTCGTGGAGGGTAGATCACTATTATGACTTTGCAGCCAGACCATGTGAAATCAAAAGAATCAGAACATGATTGCAATCGGGCAATCAATTCGTTTGCGAGTAAGTAATGATTCATAGACTTTACTGTAATTCTTTTTCTGGTGGCTGCAAGTCGAAGTCGTCAAACCATTCGCTCTTGATGTCAAAAGCTTCGAGTTTACCAAAAAGTAATTCCTGGTGAGCTGCCCAATCGCATCGAAAGAGGGTCGATGCCAAACCGGATAAATCCTTGTAATCATAGGCATTGCAAATTTTTACAATCAGGCCAAGAAAGGGAGGGATTTTCAATTGCTCCGAAGCGGTCTTCTTGATCTCTTTCCACCACTGATCCGTGCCTTTCGCATTTTCTGCTCCTGTATGATACTAACGTTAATGGCGGGCAATGTTGTCTCTATCAGTAAGGGAAGCGCACCTCGAAAGTCTTCGCGCTCTGCGCTTAGATGGTCTTCGATTATTGCGATTCGAACCCACTCTTTCTTATACAATTGGAAAGTCCCCAAACTCGTGAAGAAATTGTCGGCAAGCAACGGGCTCAACTTATAGTCCTTGAACTGCGCTTTCCATTCGGCTTGTGTAGCGCTGCGCCCCTCGTAAAATAAGTAATTCTCATTCAATTTACAGAATGCGTCAAGCTTTTCTCTAGCGTCAAACTGCCGATGCCATATCTGGTTTGCTTGGAAAAGCATTGTTACAATCTTCAGTATAGGTAGTTCAAGGACAAGCATATTCATCATGACGATGATATAATCTGCCCACGTATAGACGACAGCAAGGTCAGCAACGGATTCCTGACGATAAGTAAATCTCAACACTGTAGCATTCGACGTCAGTTATGCTTTAATGCAAGTTGATATCAATTGCTGTACCGAAACCGTACGCCTTTGGCCATTCCGGCTCAAACATATCAAGAAGACGCAGATAATGAAACAACCGAAGCCTTCACTCACTCTGAGCTGTCCTTATTCTAATCGCATCGTGCATGTGTTGATAACGAAGACCCAGGAGGGTGTAAAGTTTCGGCAACAGCGACGCCGTATTGCCTACGTCCATTAGTCGATCGCCGACTGCCTTTCGCAACCTTGTCAGGTGATCTTTGGCTAATTCTTTCGAGTCCAGTATGAGCAACCAAGCAATAAGAAACTCTGCGTGCGTCTGGGAGTCATTGATCTTGTTCTCCTCGGATTTCTCAATTATAGCCCTAACCCACTGTAACCGCTGGAGTTAGTAATTGTCTTTTACCGCAAAACAATTGCTCATAAAACAGTGATTTGCAGGTGTCTCGGGAGTACAGATATCTGTTATGGTAGTTTTTGCTCCCAAGACTTGCAGAAGGGGGGATAAATGACTCCAGAAGTTGCATACTTCAACAAGAGGGCTTGGGTGACGCGCAGCGTCAGCATAAAGCCACCTGTCATCCGGCTGCTCAACATCGCCAAGCTCTGATTCTTCCAAGATCCTATGATTTCAGTCTCAGTACCGAGTAATTGAATTTTCGTTCCGGTTCAACTGTGAGTCTTTGATGGCATACGAACTTTTTAATCTTTTGCAACCCCTTCTTCCTCCCCTGTTTGCGAACGTTGACCATTTGGGCGCCAACCCCATTTAGATCTTTTTCTTTCATATACGTCATGATTTCATTTTTGTAGCAGCCAGTATTACCGTCGTACCACTCAGGGAAAGACTTTTCCATTTCTTCCATTTCCCTTCTGAAGTAACGCACGGCACTCATAAGCGCTATTGTGGCCCCAGTCGCCGTCAGCTTATGACACCATAACACTATAATTCCGGATTTGGAAAGCTTACATATGTCTGCTACACTCATTTGCTTGGGGTCATTTACTACAACCGCTAGTGTCAGTAATTATTTTGTAATAAAGCTCATGATCCAGGAGGCCGCAGGTGTCGCAGGAGCACAGGTACTCGTTAGAGTCATTGATGCCTCTGAAACTTGCCGAGGGAAAAGTAATGATTCCAGGAAATACATACTGGCCATCTGCCATATTTCAGCCAAAGTCTCTCGCCAATGCTGCATTTGATCAAGGTACAGGTCCAGGTCCACGTTAACCCACGGCTGGACGTCCTCGGCGACGGCAGTTGGCGTATCCTTGAAGATAAACTCGCGTACAGCAGCTTGGCCGGGGTTGTCACTTGTTCTTAGCATACCAATGATGCGTTCGAGAATATCAATCCAAACCCAATGTCTGTCCGCCGCAGGTGTGCCAGCCCTCCACAAATCCACTAGTAAGACGTGTCAGGCATTTCAGCTTATAACGGGTCGCTATATCTGCGAATGCTTGACAATTAAATTCGGGCGGAAGATTTGAGAGACTTAGTATACATACTAGCCTCTTTCCGTAATTCGACCGCCCTGTTCAACGCCAATGCTGCTTCGTGCATGACATTTGCCGTCAGGTTATCGTATTCACCCATAACTCCCTCTAACACTTGTAGTTTGCTCAAGCTCGTATGATCTCCGGTTTTATGTTCGAAAAGTTTGTCTAGTGTCCTGCTTTCTAAATCCTTGTACATCCTGTGAAGCTGTCTTCTCCGTCGGAACCTACCCAAGTTTTCATGACTCGCCATCTCGATTGCAGGATTCCCCAATGACTTTTGTTAAAATTGAAGGAAAGGGATACTGAAGTATCCCTACGGTTACTCAACAAGACTTCTGTCCAACCTTTCTATGCCCTGGGTTCTCCTAGCTAAAAAAAAAAACGTCAATTATGAACATAGGATTCCCTGTTGTTGTTGTTGTTGTTATTGTTGCTTCACCTAAGGTAATACTATAATCTAATCACATTGAAGATAAGACGGGACTTTCTACGATTTTTAGTTCAGCGCCTGATCAGCTTACCTCCTTTGTTATGCCTTCCTTCCCTTGTGGTTAGTGGGTATTAGAAGAAGCTTTCACAAACACACACAGGCCTTCATAAGCTTTTGTTGTGATTTTTCTTTCTAAGCTATCCCAAGCCATATTTCCAATGTTCCCACCATCTTTGTTACCGACCGTTTCCGTTGGTACGAATACCTAATGCCAGTTTAGCTTTAAGCCTATAGCCAGACCAGCTACTAGGCTGTTGTAATGGCATTGTCTCTTCCAAATTGTTGTGCATGAAAACAGATTTTTGACAGTAACTTGGTGATGAGATCCTTGGTTTACAACGCGTGGAGTTGCAGGAAAGACATTCATTCAATGTACAGATCCCGAATGAAAAACCTACATTCCCTTTAGTAACAGTCATTCACTGATATTCTACCTTATCCACATCTGCCACACAATTATTTCTGTTCTTTGACGAGACGGTACCACCACTTGTAGTGAATATTTCCTCAGCTATGTCTTGCTTGTTCAGCAACTAATTTTTCATTTGCCTTTCTACCCCCCACTTCACAATGCATACATATATATATTGCAGACCATTTTGTTCTCCAGTTCATGCCTTTACTTACATATAAATGTTCAGCAGTTCAACATACCGTCTATTTGTTTCAATCCGTGACAATCTCCGCAAAGAATGGATGACAACACACTCGAGGCCTCACTGCTTGCATGCGACTGGGCAAGCAGGGATCGTGGCTTAGCTCCACTCGAGTTCAAAGTGCTTCAGGGCAGAATGGTCAAGTACAAATGCAACCTCCAACGATTCATGCAAACACTTGATCCAACAGTTGGATTTGACTACAATTGGCTGCTCTCGAAGGTCGGCGAGCCTGTATTTATAGGAATACGATGGATCGCTAGCCGAGCGCCTCCAACGGTTCCAAACGACCCAGAAGTTGACACTGGTATGAGCGACTCAGCCTCCCAGCTGCAGAGTGTAGTTGGGGGTGGCCACAACGAAACACCCGGGTATTTGCCAGAGCTTGAACCCTTACCAAATCCCCACTGGGATGCTCTTCTCAGGGACTATTGCAGGTTGCTAGAGGCTTTTATCGAGGCTTATCTCGTTGGAGATGACCCAGTCTACACAGTGAAGCACCCTAATGCATCACTGCCCGATGTCCTATACCGGGCCTACCGAGACTGTGTATCCATGCTTGCACAGTTCCCATATCTTCAAACCTTCGTACACAGATTGATGAAGAAGCTGGAAGGTGCTAGAATGGCTCCTATCGTGGCTGAATTCGAAACGCAGAACCCACCAACTCATGGGCAGATGCTCAAGCGCGAAACAGACACACCTGATCTCGGCGGTCCCGCGAAAAAGATTTAGCCTTAACGATTCATATCCTATCTGCACAGTCAGAGCTCCATGTTCTCACAAGCATGACATAACGATACGATGTAGTCAGAGTCGTAGCTTGAGCAACTTCTATCCACGTCAATCTTGCCTCTATTCAATACAAAACCGTCTCTCCGCCATTACAGCTGAAATGTTTCAATGCTATTATTACCATCGATGGAAATAATAGAGCGTGAGAGCTTGCTGAGAAACTTCCATTGCTAATTTGACGCTAGCATGTTCACTAATGCTGAGTGCTACATTCTACATTAATATGTCCACTTGTTATGTTACAATTACTTATCGCTGAGGGTTGGATCTCAACCATAATAGGTCTTGCAAGCAGCTGTAAGCATTGCGGGGAAATGCAGCGTTGGGATGTATTTATGCTCCTGACCTCTTGATTATACCGCATTCTTCGTGTTCGTTATTATCCACCAATCGCCTTCCCAGTTCCAATCTTATGACTCTGAATATATCTAATGGCAAATGTCCGCTCTACATATCTGAGCAGATGACCTGATACCTATATCATCAGCATAGGAGTTTCAGAGTATCAAACTGCCTTTTATTCGCAGGTTGACTAGGTTGGTGAGAAGCATGTATACATGGAGATAGTTATACATAACCGTGGACTTAACCCGAAGGTGCGGGGAGCAAGTTGGGGGAATTGCGTTAGCGATAATCATGTCAGAGGTGACCTAATGTTTCCGTGTATTTGACATGCAATCACCTCATCAAGTATTCACTTGGAATCTGCCCCTCCTTCAGGTGCGAAATCAAACAGATCGATGTTTTTTTTTCTTCGTCAAGTATCAGCGATAGTATAAGCATCACATTCTCCCGATTCGAACCCCATCAACATCAAAAATGCCTAGTATCCCTGCGACCCAAGTAAGTATCACACAACACGTGCCAAACGAGAGCCCTGCCGTTGCTACATTTGCAGACTCTCAAGATTCCGGCGATTTTCAACTTGAAAAGCAGATGTAATTGACCATCGTTTGGTGGGCTAGACAGCAGCGACTGTTCCCGAGCTAGGTGGCGGCGTGGTATTTGTCCACGACTACCCTGTGTCTCAACCAGGGCACAATGAAGTATTGGCTCAGGTCCTCTACTCTGGGGTCTGTCAGAGTGGTAAGTGATTAATAGCCCATTTGATCTCCGCGGTCATCCCATTTGACTCGAAGGCCATAACCAGACCTTCACACCCAGGCGGGAATTGCCTCAGATTTCCGCGGAAACCCAATCACGAAGGTGAAGCTACCACAGTGAGTACTTTACAAACCCCCCCCCCCCTCTTCACCAAGCACAAGTTCTGCTCTGATTTGCCACCCCCTCACGCATGACCCTGAGATACCTTATGAATAAGTCAATGGTTCCCCATAGACAGTAGGCTCTAACCCCCCCTTTCCTGGCAGCGTTGGCGGTCACGAGGGCATCGGCCGCATTGTTGCTATTGGGCCAGGGTGTGATGATGACATTCGCTTGGGCAAATATGTTGGGATCCGATTTGCGAGTCGAATCTGTCGACGGTGTGAATTCTGCCTCGCGGGAACAGAACAATATTGCATCAAAAGCACCAATCACTTGCACCATGAAGACGGCAGTTTTCAGGAGTTCATCGTTCTGGATGCCGGGTACCTGGCAGTTCTCCCCGATGATATTGACCCGGTGGCCACTGGACCGGTGCTGTGTGCAGGGCTGACAACATACAAGGTATACCGAGTTCCGATTCGGATGTCGAACAAGAGTTACTGACACTCTGCACAGGCCGTCAAGAATGCAAACGTCAAGGCTGGAGACTGGGTTACCGTTGTTGGTGCGGGCGGTGGACTGGGTCACCTTGCCGGTCTGTTGCTCCATAACGTCAACATGACCTGGAAACAAAAGAGAAATGGCTGACCCATGCTCGTATCCTAGTGCAATACGCGCGCGCTCAAGGGGCTCTCGTCAGTATGCAACCCCTGGAGTCATTTATTCCCCCTTTTGGCAAGTCCAGGGAGCATAAATTGCCATCATAGATACCAATGCTCCCGAGACACCTGCAAACTTCCTGTTTTATGAGCAGTTATTTTATTGTAAAAGGTAATCGCTGACTCTTGCGGTTGCAGTCGGCATCGACGGTGGAGCTAGCAAAGGCGATTTCGTCAAAGAGATTGGCGCGTGTGAATACATTGACTTCACAACGACGCCCAATCTACCAGAGAAAGTACATGAACTCACCTCTGGCGGTGCCGACGCTGTCATCGTTACAGCAGCTAGCGTCAAGGCCTTCGAGCAGGCTGCCGACATGCTGAAGGTGGGTGGCACGTTAAGCTGCGTTGGCATACCACCCGAGAAAGGGCACCTCCTGACTCCCATCAGCACAATTGTAATCAAGGGCTTGCATATTACCGGGAACCTTGTAGGATCACTCAAGGAGTGCCTGGAGGCTGTGGATCTGGTCAGGAGAGGCGTTGTCAAACCGAAAGTCACGGTCCGCCCCTTCGCAGACTTGCCGAAAATTTATGACGAGCTCGAGAAGGGCGATGTGACCGGACGGATGGTTCTCAAGATAGCCAAGGAATAGATTCACCTACACAGTTCGAATGGCAGGCCTATTGGTGCTTCTGGTATGCATCCTTGCGAGAATAGGTAGTCCAGCTCTTGGTTCTTATTGATCCTATTTCTCGATGACCTCTTCGCTTGGACCTATTAGCTTTAACCTACTAGCTTTAATCTATTAGCTCTAAGCTGTTTGGAGACGGATTGAGCTCGGTTAGACTCGGTTATTGCTGGTCTCCATTCTGTTTCTTTACATACTGCTCCTGGAAGCAGTCTAAGCTTAGTTCAACATTCTGCTCAATCCTGTAAACAACTAGGGTATAACGCGTATGCTGCTTCAAGTTTCAATTGGGTTCTACCAACTAGGGAAAATCGAATAATACATAGGATATATATGTCATTATAGAGCTCTCATTCAAGGGACACTCCCATGAAAGGTTTTATTTCATTGTCGCACCACAGGCCGGGCAAAGTCTATAGAGCACTCATGTACAGTAGTACTACCATTCTAAGAATAATGCAACTGAAATTCGACATACGTTACAGTCAACACGCACAGTACAATCAATCAAAGAAAACAAATCATACGAATTTGCAATCATAAATAGAATTCGCCAGTCGGCTCGGCATGTTGCTGCACGATTACGTTACAGTGCAACAATATATGTGCTGGAACCGTCCGAGGATATACCTGCCAACTAACCTAAAAAGGCAGTAGATTCTTACCTAATAGCGGCGAACCTGCCGTAATCGGGACAGTGTCTAACAATAGGCACTTATAAGTACCTACCTAATGTATAATCCCAACCCCGCGTGCTGCTTCATCGACATCCGTAGACAGCTTCATCTCAACTTAGCCAAGGATGACTTCTCAGCTTCAGAAGAGCAAGTTGGCCTTCATCGGCGGCGGCAACAGTAAGTTTTTTGTGCGTGGATTCCATGAACCCCGCGGGGATGATTGTGCCGCCTTGCGAGCCGATGAGCCTCTAGAGTCTACGCTTCAGATTGTGGGAGCACGACGGTGCCAACGGCGCCTAGCAGACCAATGTCTAACTTTATATGATTTACAGTGGCTGCCGCCATCATCGGCGGACTTTCTGCGAAGGGCATCGACAAGCAGAACATCTGCGTCTCGGAGCCATGGGAAGTGAACCGCAATAAGATGAAGGAGTCCGGGGTGCGGACGACCGAGTCGAATGTCGAAGCTTCACAAGACGCAGATCTCCTCGTCATTGCCGTCAAGCCTCAAGTTGCCAAGGCTGTGTGCCAAGAACTCGCCGCTGCTTGGGCAGAACGTTCGACCACGCCTCTAATCATCTCCATCGCCGCGGGCATCACGCTTCAGAGCATGAAGGAATGGTTCAAGCTCGCTGACGGACGCGTACCGCATATTGTGCGTGTCATGCCCAACACGCCGGCTTTGGTAGGCGAGGGTGCATCGGGTCTATATGCAGATGAGAGCGTATCGTCCTCCGAGAAGGACCTGGCTGCCGCGCTTCTCGCTAGTGTTAGCAAAGCAACCGAGTGGGTGGACCGAGAAGAGCTCATCGATGTGGTCACTGGTCTCTCTGGCAAGTTATTAGAACGTATCCGTTCACTTGGCTGACTCCCCTTTCTAACAACAATTACCAGGGTCTGGTCCCGCCTATTTCTTCGCCATGGTCGAGCACATGATAGCGAGCGCCACAAAGCTGGGGCTTTCGCAAGAACAGGCTACACGGCTGGCAACGCAGACATGCCTTGGTGCTGGCAAGATGCTCGTCGAGTCACCGGAGGAGCCGGCACAGCTGCGGAAGAATGTCACAAGCCCCAACGGCACCACCGCTGCTGCCCTGGAAAGCTTCGAGGCCTCTGGATTCAATGACATCGTGGACAAGGCGGTCAAGGCGGCCACTAGTAGAGGCGAGGAACTGGGTAGAACTCTAGGGAAATAAGGAATAAGGGAGGCCATCGGTCTGAATATTCGGGATCCAGCCAATTTGTACATGTACAGTATAACAATAAGCACAGTATAACAATAAGCACGCAATAGGCTCGGTTCACCGGGAAAGATATAATCAGGTGATCTCACGTGTCCATGCTAGCTAGCTATTGTCATTCGTCTGTCTGCTCAAGTCGCAGAACCAAATCAACTATCTACAGAGGAAGGGACAGAAAACGTTGCAGGAGCTGGAATAAGGCATAAGGAGTTTCACGACCGCTGCCGCGCTGCCGGAGGCAAGTTGTCAAGACGACGGGCATGGGTGCTATTCCCGACTCTATTTCCGCAAGTAGAGGGGCGGCTCCAGCATCTCCATTGCTTCTTTGCACCGACAAAAATTGGGCGATCTTTGACTCGGCTAAACCGCACTGCATTCCGTTTTTTGGAGCGCGGATGACGGACGACGATGGTCCCGAAATCGGTCGGAGGTGCGATGTTTGTTTGCATTGGGACAAATGCGCTCCATAATTCTTGCCTTGGCTCTACTCGCACGACTACAACCGCTCTTTGACTCCTCTCCCCCAACCTCACTGCTGCATACAGATGTCGCGTGCCGAGAGTCTTTTGAATCTGCATCATGTTTGCGGCTCCCAATCCGATTCGTTGGTTCTATCACGAATTCGGGCTTGCCTCAGTGCACGCGACCGGCCTCGATGCCTATCTGATCATCTTAGCGAGGACGTGCCGGATGTTCGCCTACGGCACCAATTCCCTGATTCTAGGTAGGCCAGCATCATGGGCTAGATGCAGTCATTCCGCAGGACCACTGACGTGTGGATGCAGCTATCTTCTTTTCCGCCCTTGGCGTTACTGACAAGCACATTGGCCTCTTCATGTCCCTTACGCTTGTGGGTGATGTCTTTCTCGGAACGCTACTCTCGCTTGTGGCGGATCGCATAGGGCGGCGACGGGTGTTGTTAGGCGGCTCGATCCTCATGATCACAAGTGGCGTGGTCTTCGCTGTCTTTGAGAATTTCTGGATCTTGCTGTTCGGGGCTATCGTCGGAGTAATTAGCATCACCGGCGGGGACTTCGGCCCCTTCCGAAGCATAGAGGAGTATGTTATGTATCTCGCCGAACAAGGGGAAGGAATGCGAAGAAAGCGACAAGTTCTGACAAGACGCCAGGTCCATCCTGTCGCAGTTGACAAGTCCTTCGACGAGATCTGATGTGCTGGCCTGGCACGTTAGCACCCCGTTGATTGGCTCCTCCATCGGGAGCGAAGTCTCGGGACGGATCCTTCACCGGCTCCAAGGCAAGGATGGATGGACGGAGGTCGATTCGTATCATGCGTTGTTCTGGGTATACGCGGCGATGGGTTTGGTGAATGTCGCCTTCGTCCTGATGCTGACCGAGGCATGCGAGTTGCAGCGGTCGAACAGCAGCTACAGCCAGATCCCACAACGAGATGACGAGCCTGCAGAGTCCCAGACGAACATGAATGCTCCCGAACCCATGAGACCTGCACCTAAAAACCCGAATCGACTGCTCGCAGCCTGGAACTGGTTTTCTACCCAGCTGGCACAGATCTCGAGCTCGACGAGATCCACCATGTACAAGTTATGGTTTCTACTCGCAGTCGACTCCCTCGCCGATGGAATGGTGCCGTACTCATTGACGAACTACTACCTAGATATCACCTTCCACCCCTCAAAATCCACCCTTGGCGATGTGACTTCGGCAAGTTACTTCCTCGGCGCCTTGGGCGCAACACTCGCAGGACCGTTGGCTAAGAAGATTGGCCTCGTCAATACTATGGTCTTTACACACATCCCATCCTCGGCTGCAGTCCTTGTGTTCCCGTTTCCGCCTTTGTTCTGGATGTCCGCTGTTTTACTTCTGATTAGGGCCGCCCTGAACAGCATGGATCAAGCACCACGCACCGCCCTCATTGCTGCGGTGGTCAAGCCTGAGGAGCGAACAGCGGTCATGGGCATCACCAGCACGGTCAGGACACTGGCAGCAATGGCCGGGCCGTCTGTGACCGGGCTTCTAGCTTCAAACGAGCACTTCTGGGTCGCTTTTGTCGCGGCCGGTGTCTGCCGTCTAGCGTACGATTTTGGCCTGTATGGGCTGTTCATTAACATCAAACTCAACCAGCGCGAAGCGCCGCGGATGGAGCAGGTGTCGCGCGAGCGAATTGGACAGGAAGACTTTGACGAGGAGATGGAGTTGGAAAGTATATTTGATTCGGACGTCTCCTCTATCGACGAATCGGAGATAGGCTCGGCAGTCGTTCCGTCGAGCCGTCTCAAGCCGCCGTCGGGCATAGATCACCAGAGAGCACGCAGCAGGAGTCCCCATCGTACAACCGATATTTAGACAGCTGGGCGAAACCTCCCTAGAGTGATACATTACACTAAAAACAGGACAGGAGTCACACAAGATAACGGGTGCTACTTTGATCCTATCCACTTCATCCAGATAGCTCAGGTGTCACACGATGTGTTGCACATTTAGTACTGCTTGGCGCCCTTTGGTGGCAAGGCGCAAAAAGAGTCTATAGATCATGATTGCGAAGTAGTTGCATATGAATGATAGGGAAATACCTACATAAGATGGGTATGATCTTCCATTCAAAGACTATCAATATTTTACCACCACCGGGACATGCTTAGGGCAGTCGAGCCTTGAATTACTTAAACTGTAGCGACTTTTACCAAATTATTTGAAAGGCCCATCCTCCGCATTTATTATACCTTCTTTCGCTTCTCATTCCCAGGCTCCGTTCCGTCATTCTTATTATCTTCTTCTTCTTCGCGATCATCCTTCGCAACGCCCAACACAACAAAACGGTAGCCGTTCCTTAGGAGACAATACAGCCAGAACAAGTTCAGCGCCTGCAGCACCGCCAAAAGCGCAAAAGTGATAACAGCAGAGATGTCGCACTTGTACTGCTCGGCCTCCCAATTCATGATATACGGCCCAACAGTACGAAACTCGGTAAGGATGGAGAACAGGATCTTCAGATTGATGTAGTGGCGGAGGTAGACCCAGAACATGATGCAAAGGGTGTAAAAGGGTGCTTGGAGCGGGCTATCGACGTAGTTTAGGGTTTTGGAGGCCTGCAAATCATGATCGAAAATTGTTAGCTTACACACTCCCTAGGCATCTTAGAGCGATACAATTCAATTTGAACAACTTACAGCAAGGAAGAAATCACTAATATCATGTGTGACATAGACAAGTACCCCCATCATCGTAAAATGGAACCGATAGCTCAGCGCGATCAGCGACACCGTCACGATATGATGCGTGACCAGCTCCTTGAAATCCCGCCGCCTCTTCTCCAAGCCCAGAAGCATCACTAGCGCCTGCTGCGCCCAGAAAGCCGCTTGCATGAGGTAATAAAATTTCGTGACACCCGAGTGCATCTTGTGCGGGTACGTCGCGTACATGCCCGTCGTGGAAAAGTACCACGTCGGCGAGTCGTACATCACGTACATGCCCAGGGGGCCGACGATGCCGGTGTAGATGATTACGTAGACCTGCTCGTTGAAGCGCGCCTGCTTGCTCTGGGAGGTGATTCCGAGGGCGATGGCCAGGGGCCGCAAGATCTCGAGCATGATGAACTCGCGGGCGAAGAACAGGACGAGTGTGTAGAAGGCAACAAATATGATGTCCCATCGCCCCTTGCCATATGATGGCGAGGAAGCTTCGCCGATCTTGTATGAGGGGAATATGCAATGGTACGCTATGTTGGATGGTATTGGGTTCGCGGCGTACAGGGCGAGAATCATAACGACGAGCGCAAGGGGGGTTTTCCATCGCCAGCTTTCCCGATGCGTGGGCGCATAATGTTTTGCGGTTCTTCTCCTCTTGCCTGGCTGACGCACGGATGGAGTATCAATGGCGTTGCTGTTTTCGGCATTTTTGCTATAAGGTTGCGATAGACGACGCAGACGTTGGTTGTGGTTATCCATCGTTGGGTGTAATTGGTTCACGGGACTGCCGACTATCGTGTCGGCCTCCATGAGGAGTTTGCGAACAGTGTGTGCGACTTGGTAGATGCCCAAATGTTTTGAAACCAAGTGATTTTTAGTTGCTTTGGTTGTTGTTTAGTAGCCGTCGTCTATTATGAAAGTTTGGTCCTCTTCGCGTTGTAATGTAAGTATACAACCTTCTAGGTGCTATGTATGAGTTTATATACACTTACTACCCGGAAATGATATTTGAAGCTATCGCTTCACCCTATTTGATGGATACACTGGTTCGGGGCCGGGTTTCGTCGGGCTGCCGGGGTGCGGACTCCGCGGGTTGCCGGTTCAAATGAGAATATTTGGACACCCTGCGAAATGCCTAGGATCATAACAAAGCGAAGAAACTCATATGGAGATGAACGAAATTAGAAGGCACACGCACTGACTTGTGTGCTCATCTTCAGAATTGCAAATAATCAAACAGGGTGTCGTTTCGTGCAGGCGTTTATTCATTATCTCAGGGTTGACCATAGAATGACTATACAGGTCGGATCAATAATCAGCTGCGATATTGGTTTAGCTGCATGGCCGGAGGTCTTGGGTCATGCTAAGGCTTCTAATTGCAGCTTCGATATACTTAATATCCAGTAGTGAAAAGTGATCTTAAAACGCCATCTCCAGGCTGGAGGTATGCCATATGCAGACGTGGGTGATATCGTAGTCTAATAGCAGTTTACATTTAACTTAATAGCTCCTTGATATCCTCAATCCTTTGGTGCTTCTTTTCTTCGTCCGTCATCATGCCCAACGACGACGCACTGAATTGAATATCGAGTATTAGTCACGCAGCAGCCAACTGGGCTGATAAAGTTGAGGACTCACATAAACTTTTTCCGGTCTTGGACCTTGAGCATTCGTTCCTCCACGCTGTCCTTGCAGATGAAACGGTATACTTTTACTTCTGCATCTTGACCCATTCGGTGGATCCGGTCGATTGCTTGTGCCTCGACAGCGAAACTCCACCAGGGGTCCATCATGAAGACGCGCTTTGCTTGTGTCAGGTTGAGGCCGACGCCACCAGCCCTTAAACTTAATAGTAAGATGGTGAATTTGTCGGTCTCTGCAAAGCTTTTCAAAATAGCCGCTCTCGTTTTTTGATTGACGGTGCCGTCAAGCCGGAGGAATTTCATATTCGCCTTGACCAGGGCAGGCTCGATTAATGACATGAAAGATGTGAACTGACTGAAAACAACCGATTTCATATTTGGGTGTTCTCGTCGCAAATCTCGCAAGTGCTTCATCAACGATACCACCTTGGATGACGATTCGTTGACACCCAAACGCTGAAGACTGATCTTGGAGGAGCTTTGGAACGCGCTGACTTCGTCATCATGCCGAACGACCTCGAAGACATCACGGGAGTTGAGAGGCTTACGGCAGTTGAAGCATCGTGGCGTTTCATGGCGATCCGTGTGGTGTTTCATATAGTCTAGAAGGCACTGTCTGCAGGCTGAATGCCAACAGCCAGTAACTGTCTGGTCGATCATGGGCTCTTCGGAACAAATCGGGCATTCGCTGACTGCCTCATCACGGATCTGCTGAAGGACATGAGCACCGAAAGTGTTGGCATCTTTCTCTTCGCCGTCACTGGTACCGGCAGTAAACTGTTGAATCAAGGACTGGAGGTCCATATCATCACTAAGTCCGGCAGCGGCGTCCGCTTCCGCGCTGGCGAGCTCCTCTTCAGCAACAACATCTTTGTTACGAACGAGGGTTGGATGGCAACAAGTCTGGCGCAAGCGTAAAATCTGAGCAAATATCGTAGTATATGCCTTCATTACAGTACCCTTTTCAATGTTCGCCGAGAACGTGCGCTTTGCTTTGGCATAAATATAGTCGTATACAGCTCGTTCTGCTTGCGACAATTCCACGTCGACGATTTCGATTGATTTCGGGGGTAAGAGGACCAGGCTGGGGTATAGAGTCAGCTATGTTTTCCCAGTCAAACTCTGCGATTGATTCCTTACGGCTCTCCACTAGGCGTTTTCATATCCTTCGTTCTTCTCATGACTAAAGGCTCTAATACTGTCTGGACGACGTCGAGTGCACGCATGAAGTCCTTTGACTCGAAAGGAGTCGTGATAAATGTGCGCCAGAATGTGAAGTTGTTCCAGGGTTCTACCCTCAAGAATCGGACAAGACTGAAAAGATCCTCGAGGCGATTTACGATGGGGGTACCGGTAAGAACCCAGCGATGCTCTGTCGACAGTTCATAGCAAGCTTTGGCGGTCTTTGACTGTCTGTTCTTGATGTTATGCGCTTCGTCAAGGATAATGCGAAAGAAATTGAGAGAGAACAAGCCCTTATGGAACTCTCTGCCGCCTAGTCGAGAGCTCATCTGTGTGAACTCTGATAGCACCACACCATAGCTTGTGATGATGAGATCAGGAGCTGCTTTAATGTTGGACTCGCAGCATAGGGCCCTCAGGTCGTCTATTTTCTCATTTCCGTAATAGACGATGGATTTCAGCGTGCCTTCTCTTGAGGCGTTTTCTGCTTCGCTTTGCCACTGCGCCAACAAAGACATAGGTGCAATCACTAAAGTGGTCTTGGGGGCAGGGGTGACGCTCTGAGAACTAGATGAGCGTTGCAGTGTTCTCGGCACGGGTTTGGTAGATGAACTCGTGTAATGGGTGGTGGGCTCGGCTTTGTGGGAATGGATAAGACTTAGCATCTGGATAGTCTTCCCCAGACCCATCTCGTCAGCTAGAATACCACCAAGACAGTGTTGTTCTTGGCAAGGGAAATCTAAAGACATCTCTCCCGAGTAAGGGTTCATATAGAAAGATTCCTGTCCGTCAACCTGAAGTAATTCTTTGTCGTCGACGTCCTTGAGTGGCCAGGTATACTCCTCCCACAACGGATGCATAGAGGTCTCCCTAGCCTTGTTTCTTTCGTCCTTCTCCTTTGCTAGCATCCAGTATAATGATTGTTTCTGGTAGGGTCGCAAGCTCATGGCGAAGGTGCTAGCAGGTTCGGCCTCAGGGGTGTTGAAGTCGAAAGACTGTGCCTTTCGATACAAGGCATCGAGCTGGCCTTGCTCCAGCTCCTCTCCTTCCTCACTGTCCGACTGCGAGCCCGGGGTGTCTCTGGGATAAGGTTAGCAAACCGTCAGTCGGGCAAGTTCGAATAGCAATTAATACCGGCTGGGAGCCCCGGATGTCTTGCTCTTTTTTTCGGCCAGATCGGCGGCGTCGAGGAGGTTTTGCCTGGCACTATCGGCAGATGCTGCCGTACTCTTTGTAGGCGCAAAGTTGAGTTCCTTGAATAGTCTGACGACAGCGACCTGTCGCAGGCGCAAATTCCTCTCTTCTGCGGATTCCTTCTCCTCGAAGAGGCCTGTAGAGCGATTGGTAGCCAAGTCAAAGCCGCTGCCGTAAAAGATGCTCATCTTCAGAAAGCAGCGCAGCTGGAGGAAAATGGTGTCATTTGTTCGCAGGCGCTCGGGTGCGTATACGCACGTGCCCTCGAACTCACAGACGTTCTGGTCGAGGAGCGACGAGATCCAGTTGGCAGCATCCTTGGCCAGTCTCCCGATCTCCGACCCCTTGCTGTCCGTAAAGCGCACAATGACATCGACTTTCCCCGACGCCGCGAGACGCATTTTCAGAGGGGTCTGCTGGGGCTTCTGCCGCTCAATCTTGACAACATGGCCGTGTTTCAGCAGATGCATCCCGCTCCTTGTCGCCCAGCCCTCGGCGCCGAATGCGCCGATATAGCGAGCGTGAGGACTGCCTTGGGTAGGGAGAATGCGAGTGCGAGGCTCGGCCCCGGCATGGGGTGTTGTCGCATGGGGCGAGACCGGCGGAGGTACCGGAGACTTCATCAAAGGATGTGTGCGTCTTTGAAAGTTTCTGTAGGTGCCGTCGAAATACATGTTCACGGCCCTTTCCATGCTGTTGCCACATTTGTCGCGGATGATGGCGAGAACATCCGGGCTGACGGTGTCGCCCACAAATGCCTCAAAGGCATCTTGGTCGAAAGCGACAGCAGCAGCAACAGCGTCCGACGCGGTGAGAGGATGATGAGGTTCGGGGGCCGGGGGCGTCGATGTTCTTGGACGAGGTGAGCTCTCTGCGGCGGGCGGGCTGGTTCTCCAGTCGTTCACCTCGGTATCGGCATCGGCATCGGTATCGGCATCGGCATCGGTATCGGCATCGGCATCGGCGAAGAACCGTTGTTTCTTGAGAGGCGGCTCTCCGGAGTCGGTGGAATTCATAGTGAGCAGTGCCTCAGCTCGCAGGAGCAACGCAGAAGTGCGATGCACATTGTTTGTTCTCCGGGGTACTCCAAGCAGCAGGTTGGGCTCGTCGCAGCGACTTGATTGTTGAGGTTATGGGCAGTGCGTGAGAGGAGAAGAGGCTCTGGAGGCGTGTCAGATTTTGAGTCGGTGATCTCTCTCCTTTCGAAGCTGCAGTTCTGTTTCTAGTTGCCGTTGCTCTGACCGACCACGACGCGCTTGGCCTTGGAGCTTTGGCGGGGTGACGCGCCTGTTCAACAGCCCAGATCGGCGGGCTATCAGCTGACCGCGTTAAGGGGTCCCTCGAGGCCCCTGCCCCTGCAGATTGCCTTATCTTATCTCCTCACCCCAAGACCCACTTGAACTTGTAAGTCGGACTGTGGATCTACGTCATTCCAACTACCTACTAAAACTTAGGCCAATTCGAACGCCAATCCACGGCCCTAGCATATGCCGAGATAGGTACCTCGGGGCCTCGCTTTTTTACCCTTGTGAATAGCTTCATCCACTCACACTTTCTATATATCAATGGATCATATAACATAGTCTCATTGTCACCCAATGCATCGCGCATTCCGAGCGCGCCATAGCCTGCTGAGGCTACCGCCCAACCCAGCACCAACCTTCCCACCAGTCCCACGGCGAAGTCTGGTAACAGATACCGATGTGGCCAAGGCGAGACAGTACTGCGCCGCCCAATTGAGGTACCGTCTCCTGTTGTTCCCGGCGCCGAAGAGGCTGCGCAGCTGCCCCACGACACGAGCGAGACGCTAAAAGCACCAGGCAGTCTGACTACGACTCCTTCCTGATCCGACACTTCATACCCGAATCGCGCCGCGATGCCTACGATGCCTTCCGCGCTCTCAACCTCGAGCTCGTGCGCCTCCCCGAACTTGTGTCGAATCATGCCATTGGCCAGATGCGCACGCAGTTCTGGCGCGACGCCATCAACAACACCTTCGCCCGCCGCCCGCCCAAGGAGCCCATCATGATCCTGCTCCATGCCGTCCTGCTGCGCCTCGCCGAGTCCGATCCCACGAGCAGCCCCAGCTCCATCCGCTTCTGGCTGCTGCGCATGCTCGAGACGCGGGAGCGTCACATGGACAACAGGCCATTCCCGAGTCTTGCCGCCCTCGAGGACTATGCCGAGAACACGTACTCGACCCTCATGTACTCAACCCTCGCTGCGCTCTCCGTGCAGTCCACCCACGTGGATCATCTAGCGAGCCACATCGGTAAGGCATGCGGTATAGCTGCTCTGTGCAGGGGCATACCTGTTCTAGCTGCGCCTACCCCTCCAGTGAAGTCCAAGGATGGCGCCGACGTAGGTGCGAGCAGGAACCCCGTCCTGCTTCTGCCGCTGGATGTCATGGCCGAGACTGGCCTGAAAGAGGAGGACGTCTACCGCCATGGCCCGGAAGCCCCAGGTTTCCGAGATGCTGTCTTCACCGTCGCGACGCGCGCTAACGACCATCTCATCACCGCCAGGGAGATGTTGAAGAATATCCGCGCGGGGGAAGACCCGGGCCACGAATACGAGCACCAGAACGAAGAGCAACATGACCATTCCGATGCTGGCCTAGGCCAAGAGAGCACCGATCCCCTGCTTCGCCGAGGCTTCGGCGTGCTCCTGGAGGCTACCCCAGCCAATGACTATCTTGCTCGATTGGAAGCCGAGAACTTTGACCCTTTCAAGGTGAAAGCAAGCTGGAAGCTCCCGTGGAGGTTATGGCGAGCGCACAAGTCTCAGCATATTTGAGAAGCGCCCGACCGTATGCGACCTACGACGTGTCTCGTGACAGTCATATCTTCATCTTCTAAATGTTGTTGCCATGTGCCCTCGAACATAACGGAAGTTATGGTGACCCCACTTAGTTGAGCTAGTCCATTCCTATCTCGCGCACCCCTATTGTGAGGCTCACAGTGTCTTGAATATTCTTATCCTACTTCTTTTGACTCTTCCAGAGAGGATTTCATCTTCGGCATGTAGATCTCCTGTGATAAGGAGGGTGAAGACACGCTTAGTAAAGGAGATCGCCCCGCATTCATAGATACATCCGTATTCGGTCGCTAGGTTGAGATTGGATAGTAAGCTAACGCCAAAGTTTCTGGGTTGATCATGAAATATCTTGGTGGTTGGATGAGCGTGCGACAAAACTAAACCAAAAAGCCCCCCTTGTGGCACTTGTAAAGCGAGGACGAACGAACTGCGGGTCTTTTGACGAGATTGACCTGGATACTAGGTACCTAGGTATTGTATCTACATTAGCATCAGAATCAACATCAACATCAACATCTTTCCAGATATGAGAACGAATATACGTTAAAAGTCAGTAACAACCTTGAAATGATCAGACCGGGCGGTAATCGCACCTGCCGTATCCTGAACAATTGCTCCACACGGGTGTTATACGAAGCCTCGCAAATACAATCATGCCGATACTAGAGTGGGGCGTATCATCATTCAATGACAAGGTTCAGTCTCTCATCGATTATTATTAAGCCTCTCTATTCTATCCCGACTCTAAATATATGTCATCATTTCTCCTCCCCTTTCTAGCCGTACTGTCTTCCAGGCAATAGATAGGTACCCAACTCATGTGTATATGCGTGTATATGTGATCATGAAGATCAAAATTGTTGAAAAGTGAGACGGAAATTGATCGCTTTGGGGGTATTATGCGTTGAAACAAAGTCGTAGCCCGCCCATCCATCCATTTGCCCGCTTGCCTAATAAACCCCACCCAGAAAATATTGTGCAAAGAAGATCGAGTCTCCCCATGTCCATGGCCCACCGCAAGATAAAAACAAAGAAAAAAAGTCAATAAAAAGCTCATGCAATGGAAGTGGTCATGTCTCATGCAATCATTCTCGTCTGCGAGGAGGATCCAAGCTCCTCGGGCGTAAATGGCGACCCGCAGTACGCAGGACTTCGTTCGCCGGCAAAGTACGACGGCGACGGCGGCAGATCACCGGTTTCGTCTTCGTCGTCCAGGTTAAGCTCCTCAACGCTGCCGTTTTTGGCCTTGACTGTGCGCGCGTAGCTGGGCGGCGACTCGTCCACGTACTGGTACAGCGGGGGCTGCTCGTTGTCCCAGCTGACGCCGAGCCCGCCGTGGTCGGTGACGACGACGCCAAAATTCATGCGCAGGATGCGCGCCACGCCTGTGGGCGTCACATGTCGCGTGTGCGCGAGCGGCGCATACTCCTGCGCCACGACCATCTCGACCACGAGCCGGTGCGTGATCTCGGTCCCGTCGCTCCCGCGCATATCGCAGCTCGTGGGGCGCGACGAGGGGGACGAAGGCGCCGTGTTGTATTCGATCTCGGCCTCGATGCTGCTCTGCTCCGAGTAGTAGTCCGTCTTCCACCCCGACTGCAGGTCGGCGTGGGCGATGACGCGCATGTCCGTCCTCGTGGTGCCCTTCTTCTGCTGGTTCTCGCCCGCGTCGGCCGCTGCCCCGGTGATCTTGGGAGCGTGCTTCTTGCATGCGGGGGCGACGGTGGTAACGACCTCTTCCAGCTTCCACGAGACGCGCTTCAACTTCCAGTACTCTACGCTGGCAGCGGTCTTGTTGTGCTTCCCGATGCCTTCGAGACGCATGGTGAAGGTGGGTTGGGTATTCGGGTGCACGACTGCGTCGTAGTGCACATTTGCCGTGATCTTGGTAGGCGGGAAGATGCGCACGCTGTGATGGGGCAGCTGTGGCTCGGGCAAGGAGCGTCGGACAGGGATAGTCTCACGCAGCTTGATGGGCAGCCCGCCGTCCTGCGGCCAGGCCTCTGCCGTAAGCTCATACCTGATGGAAAACAGGCTGTTGTCCGTCGTGGCGGGCAGTTGACCCTCTAGCAGTATCGATAGAGGGAATTCGTGCGTGCCTGCGGACTCGTGTGGCGAAGAGATGTCCTCACGATGAGCCAGCACCGTCGGCTCCCTCAAGAACGACCAGCTCTTCAGCACGGTCCTCTTGGTCTCGCAGCCCTGGCAGTGGCTGCTGAAGGGCTTCTTTTGCGTGACGCACATCTCGAACCTAGCCTCGAGACTCTCGACTTCGAGCGACTCTTTGACATTCAGCTGCAGTCGTCCGGATACCAAGGCGCCGGTACTCTCCTCCGGGCTGCCGTAGAAAATAGCCGGGCTCGACTCGATTTTCCATACCATGCACGCACTCGGGTTGTGCGCGGGCTCTTTCTGCGTCTTGTGGCCGCCGAGGTGCAGGCCGGGAAAGCTGAGGCGGTGGTGCTCCTTGGGCCGCGAGAGGTCTTTGGCGGTGTCCATGGTGCGGAACAGGGGTATCTGGTGCTCCTGTTCGGCATGGGCCTCGCCCTCGGTTGAGGATGCATACGACGACGCGCGAGTGGGGCGCTGTCGCTCATGCGAGTTGCGGCGGGAGGTGGTAGGGCTCGTGCGACGCTGGACTGTCTGCTTGATGCTGTGGAGGCTGTCGTTGGGTGAGCGGAAGAAGTCCACCACGCGGTGAGGCATCTTGTCCGATTTCGCTGGCTCGACGGGGGTTGACCTTAGGGGGTTGTTGACCTTAGGGGTTGGCCTTAGGGGGTCGAGGGGTTGACCTTGGGGGGCCTCCGGTGCGAGGCAAAACGATTAGCGACCGACTAGCGCCGGTAGTTTGCAGATGCCTGAGTGTTGATGGCGTCACCGGAGAATTTTCCCTGGATGAATGAAAATCTTTGAAGATGGCCCGGATATCTTCGACGCAATCCACTATTCGAATATTTTGGAAACTCGCCTCGGCTTTCGCGAGTTTCGTTGACGTATGTGAGGTGCTTGAGATCCTCAATTGGACGAGTTGGATAAGCCTTAGGTACTTAGTAGCCGATTTTGGTGGCTAACAGCTTTTTTTTTTTTTTCCTTTCTTTTTTTCCGTCTCTGTGAGTGCCCAATGAATGGACCGTATGCTTGGTTGTTTCTTGAATCCCGTCGAAGAACAACGGTGTAGTATGCTTGCAATTTCGCTGAATTGGACGACCTCGCAAGGAAAGACAAGAAAAAGATACTCTCGTCTAACTCGGTGGTTTGTCTCGATATAGGTGCGAGATGGTGCGGGTGTGACAAAGAGCTGTGATGAGGCGCAATGTAGGTAGTTTCCAACGGGTATCAGAGGTAAAATGCGGAAGCCTCGATTAAGAGTTTTTCTTGCCGGAAGGTTCGTCTCTTTGTTCTAGGTAGTTTCGGATCCTAGTCATTTCATGCAGCTTCAAAGCCACGAGGAAGGCACCCGAGGGCATCGGTTGTTATTATAGTACTTTTCACGTCCATGACTCTTATGTACCTCGTAGCTTCCGTAGCACCAGGTGAAAAACCTAGACTTCATGTCAAGCCACGCCTTGCCGCACCCGCCATTTCGATCGAGTAATAATGTGTCATAGAATCCAACCAGGCGGCTGACTGGTTTAGCGCTGCGTCCAGCACCGTGGTGGTCGGCCGGTTGCCCGCTATTGTCATCCGCGCCATCTGCCCACGCCCTTCTAAAACTACCTAAAGCTTTAGGGAGCTGCAGCGGGTTAGGACCGCCAAGGGCCCCATCCGAGGCGGTAACAATGCGGTACGACGGAACCTGCGCGGACACGAACACACGGTGCTCGACATCGCATGCTGATTCGCCCTGAAGATTGTGCAACTCGGCCACCCTATTGTACGATTTCAACATCCACCAGTGACACGGTTCAAGGTGCTCGGACAGGCGAGAACAGGCAAGGTATATGGGATGATACCTAGAATAGGTGGTACCTATCTACATACCTACATGTACTTGCCAACGCACTCCGCCTCGCGTTTCACTATCTCATCAACTCTGAGGATTATTGCGTCAAGTAGCCGTCAGTTTCGCTTACTGAGGCAGACAGTAATGCCATGTTACCTGCAGCCATAAACAACCTGTCAAAGCCGCGCTGTAGTTAGCGCACTCGGCTCACGAGCTTGAAGGTACCCAGGTACAAAGTGGCTTTGGACATACATCTATAGTCCAATCACATGCCCGGACTGAGGCACTGTGATGCCCGAAAGGGTAATAACCAAGTCATACTACGGCTTACAGACACCCGCTGGAATGTCAGGTACCTTTCACATGTATGTGGAAGACACTGCTGTCTAAAAGGTAAATGCAAAATCATATGATGTCAGCAGTTGAGACTTGTTTGACAGTTACCATACCAAGTGCTGTGTGCAGACAATAAATAGACTCGGTGTTGGCATAGCGATTTGTTTGAGGGAAGCTCCGCACCGGATGGATTTCAGGTAATTCTTAACGGCAAGGCGTAGAAGATTTTTTCCGCCGAGCTCCACAACAATGAAGCCATCGTGAAAAATCAGAGTCCAGGGGCTGTCGCGGGAGCCAGAGCAATGCGGCTCCCAGATGGGAACTTGCTTTCGCTTATAACCGCAGCAAGGCGGAGCCCGTTACCCCATCGTTACCCTATAGAATCCACATTGGACGCGGAAGAGGCTACGGCTGCCCATTTTGAGCCGCAAGTAGATTGTCCAATCCTAGCTCCTAATCCCGACATATGGGCTGAGGCGGCCAAATGCTGCTCAAACAAGAAAGGGGAAAAGGCCCGTGGCGGTACCTGGCCCGTACTCATCGGTTGATCTCCCGAGGCGCCATCTGCACTTGAATCGTAAGATCCCGGATCGTCGCCTGTCGAATTACAAGACATCATTGGCCAGTCTTCTGCGCCCGTGCTGTCACTGCGTACGTAAACCAAATGCATCCTCTGGACAATTGTAAAGATGTGTCACAAAAGATCATTCTAGACTCTTGCATCGAGTATTTTTCCTCTTTTCTTTTGCCTCTCTTTGTTACCTCGGAGCCTGCCGCCTGCCGCCTGCCGCCTGACGGTTCCTGATTTGTGATGCTAAGGGTTTTATAGTCAAGTCACATCCTGTTCATATGCTTCCTCTTAACACCAAGCCCTCTCTATCCAAGATATCACAGGCCCGGGACATTCTGTATGATTGCAGATGCGAAGAGAACCGAGACCGAATGTTACCTCGGTGATTTAATATCTGTTATTACCGTTATAGATCGAATATTGATGGATCACGATCGAACTGTTACGCATACACACGGGCAGTCAATTGCGCAATGCCGCCCTTTGCCGAGTCTCCACCTAAAGGGAAAATTCTCAACAAGGCACAAAATTCTCTCTGTCAGTCACACTCGAGAAACAAGGGATCGAAAGAGACGAAGTGGAACCAGCAAGCAATGGATCACTTACTGTGACGTTGAGTCTACGAGTAATTTTAACCAAAACCTTGATGGTCCTCAGCCTCCATACTTACATCCACTGCCTTTGTGTGTCCAATGACTTCCCAACGTACCCTATGCTCGTCGCATAGTATCTACAAATACAGCGAGGTCGACTTCCAATGTTGCGGTTGGCATTGATGAAGAAAGCTTTCATAATATCGCTGTTTCGATCACCCTACTAAGTAGCTATGCCTCACAGACATCCAAGGTCCACGGGAGTTTTGTGTCGTGTTTCTGCCGACCTGCATACCTACTTACTGAGTGCAGTACGTAATAGGAGCAGAAACGAAGAGGAACATCCCTGGCACCCTGGGTAAAGGTAGGGCCACGCGTTCTGAAACAGGCCCGAGAATTGAACAACGATGACACTGCAGATGGATAGATGCCCGTTTGCCTCGTCGGTCTAGATTTTGCATGTTGTTTCGGTCATTGGCAATTCGGCGCTTGCATTGCGTACCTACATAGTATGTAGGTAGTTGGGCAGGAACTTGGTGTAAGCCATGGGAGCCTCGACAAGTGGTGTCGTTTCATTCACACTCGCGCCCCTTAAGAACAACCATGCTATCTGTGGCCAACAAGATTGATATCGCGGTTCGCAACTTCGCGGGCCCAAGTTGCCTAGCTACATGTACATAGGTAGGTAATAGCTAAAGTACATGTATGGTGGTGCTGCGCAATGGTTGAAACAATAATGCCGGCTTGAAAATCCAGTCGGACCTGCGCGCTTTGTGACCGCGCGTAGCACAGGTAACGCGAGTGTCCGTAGCATGGTACATGTCTTACCGTGTGCATACTGTGCTATTACTGTAGCCGTATGACTCTTTCCATCGACGCCCTTGGATTCCAAGGGACCACTTCTCGCGCGCCCTTGCGTGGTGCATGTACATACCTGACCTGGTTAGCACGATCAAGCCTGTCAAGCTGTGATGTCGTCTCTCGTAATCAACCGCTACACGGCAACATCTCCTGAGATGATCTAGAGATACCTTACATCTCAACTACGGCATCGGCATTACTATAGGTACCTAAGGCCCCTAGGTACCTAGGTAGTATCTTGGAGCAGGCATGTCAGGGTCACGCGGTAGCTGAGTGATCGTTATTTAGCCGGCATCGGCTCACGTCATCACCATACCAAGTTACATGCCACCCTCATCGCCATGACGGTCACGCCGCAACGGGAAAAGCGGGGCGCACGCGGCCATCTCCGCGGAGGGGCAACGGCTGAATTGCTGATATACCGGAGGTGTTACTACCACGCCGTCGAGGTCCAGGAGCGCCTCACGATCTAGGAGAATCGCCTGATGGTGCGAACCCCTTCATTTTTGCAGTCTCCCCACGATTTTACTGCAGTAGTCTCTCTTGGCAACGCGGGGTATGGGTGAACGGCTACAGAATATAGTAAGTTGATGTGAAGGAAACAGGCCAAGCTCAGTCTAAGAGTTGGCTTCAATCTCCCTTTAGCATAAAGCATACGAAAGAGGCGTGTCCCGTGACCTCTCAAGGGCCAATGAGAAAAGACCGGGCAATGCGCCTGAGGTGCTTGGATCTGTATCAATTCTTTAGTATAGAATAAGAAGATCTATCTAGTTCTAACAACCTAGCGAAGACGATAGCTTCGCCCCATCACAGCCAAGAACGCGTTGACCTTTCTTGTGTATCTCCGGATTCTCCTAAAGCCTAAATGACAACGCCAAACTCCAAGAAGCAGATAATACGTCGCTAGTATTGAAGTAAAGAGTCGGCATCCGGAAGCGCCATAGCAGACATGACAACATGAAGAAAGCAGCCAGGGGGGACTAGCAGTCCGGTACACTGACTGGAATATTGAAGGGGACACTTGTGGCTAATCCGCTGAGACTGGTCTCCTTAAACTCGTTCCGCATACCTTGGGCCGTCACACGCATGGCACGGATCGCATCGTCGAGGCTGACCTTCTGAGTACCAGTATGAGAACTCAATGCCAGATTCGCACTTGAAATTGCCTTGATGGCTCCGAGCGCATTGCGCTCGATGCATGGTGCCTGGACCAAGCCGCCGATGGGATCGCAGGTTAATCCCAGGTTGTGCTCGATACCTATCTCGGCCGCCTGCTCGATCGTCTCCGGACTGGCACCCATGCATGCCGCGAAAGCGCCTGCAGCCATGGAACACGCAACACCCACCTCCGCCATACAGCCGCCCTCAGCAGCGCTGATAGTGGCGCCTCGCTTATAGAGCATGCCGATGGCTGCGGCTGTCAGCAGAAACGTCATGACGTCGCGTTCGGGATCATCGCTTATAAATTCCACAGTATACTTCAGTACCGCGGGGATGATTCCGGCGGCGCCATTCGTAGGAGCCGTCACGATGCGGCCGCCTGCTGCATTGGTCTCATTCACAGCTATGGCATAGACCGTGAGGTAGTCCATAGCTGGGAGTGAGGTTCGTTTCGGCGGAGAGGGCATGATCGGGTGATACACTGATCCGTGAACATGCGGCGGCCCCCTCTTTCCATTCGTTCTTTTTCGGCTGAGGGCTATCGTCGCTGGCTCCGCATTGTCCACTGCTCGGAGACCTTTTGCAGATGATGCAGTGTCCGTCTCGAGGGGCTTTGCAGACGGCAGCTGTCCTTGAGCGTTTGCTGCCACGAGGCTCTGACCAGATGGGTAGAGGCCACGAGTCAATCGTTGGTAAAGGGCTGGCGCACGTCTGTGCAGCTTCAATGACCCCGGCAGGGTGGTATCGAGTGGTGCTTGCACGCCTTCGAGGATACTGTGGTCCATGACATCCCAAATGCGGAACACCTTGTCATGAACCTCCTCGTCTGTATAACCATGGCTCTTCTCGTTCTCGTATACCAGTTGGGCAATCGTTAGATTGTGTTTATTACAGAGTGCTAGAAGACTCTCTCCGTCACGGAAAGGATATCGGGGCTTCTGAGCACCTGTCTCCGTGGTGCTGGGTTCGGTTTCTACTGTAGTTGAACTGACGGAAGGGCCCGCAGTTTGAGCATCGACCAATGCGACCGACTCGTCAATTGATTCGGGAGGCTTGATCTCCGTTCCGGAGCGTCGGCCTCCCGCGTCCGCGCGTCTGATCTCCTTGTAAAACATATTTTCGGCCAAGTCTGCCGGGCTTCCTCCGCTGCTCTCGGTTTGCAGGTCTTTGGATTCTGGCTCGGTGATTTCAGCGGCCTGCAGGTTGACGGCAGCCGAATTGGACGCTTTCGAGAGCGCCCCATTTACAACGAAGCCACCACCGACACTGAACAAGTCATTCGTTGCCAGCATTGTGCCCTCCTCGTCGAAGACCGTCAGCCGCATTCCATTGCTGTGTAGCGGGAGTTTCCGCCCCCACTCCCATTTGAAGTCTTTCTCGTAGCTGAAATCAATCTCTTTACCGGCACCCTCCGCAAGCCCATGGCCTAGGTGAAGTTTCTTGGTTTTTTTTATTTGGGTAAAGCGAGAGGGCACGTAGGATGTGTCGACAGTCTCGACATCGGCACTCTCAAGTCCCAGAAGCAAGGCAGAAGGGGTCACTGCGACATGCGAGGTCAGCGATCGCTCGTGCAAGCGTACATTCCTGCGGTTGCGACGACCGGACCCGGAATGAAACAGCCCACACCTCACTTACTGTGACCCTCGCCAGTGAGGGCAAGGCTCCCGTAGATAGCTATGCGAATCTTGTGGACTCTCCGAAGAAGGCCAGCTTCCTTCAGGTCGGCAACAAAGATGTTGCCAGCCCGCATTGGCCCGACCGTATGGGAAGACGACGGGCCAATGCCGATTGAGAACAAATCGAATGTCGATATGACAGCATGTTCGTGATCAGCTTCACTGTAACTGCCTAAGTCGGCGTCTTGGTCGTTGTCTGCACTCGCTGCACTCTCGTCGCTGTAAGGCCGCGATTGCTTTGTTTGATAAGCCGGCGTGGGAGCGTTTAGACGGGGGCGTGCCGCGCAGCTTAGTCTCGATCGCCATCGTACTGTTGTATGCAGGTGGCGGGAGTGGTTTGGCAATGTACGTTGCAAGACCGCCAGACCTTGGGCGACTGCGGGTCTCATCACGAAGCTGAATCCCTGTATAAGTGAATGACGTTGCAGAGTCGCGCTCGGAGTCGGGCCCAGGAGCAGAGAGAGTGTCCAACCAACGCCCAAGACAATTGGGATTCCAGCCGGTTGTTGACAAAAGGGTAGAGCCCGAACCTCCCGGAAAGCAACACGAGAAATGAGAAAGTCAATCGTGTAACCACAGTCGATACCACATGTAGGTACCTAGGCACTTATTAGTTGTCCTCGATAATCCTCGATAAGTGATATTCGATACCCAGTACTTCGTGACGCCGTACTCTCGGGAATGATAAGCGATTGTCCAATGAGAAGCCGCCAATTTCCAAAGCTGAAGCCGAGAGATTGCCGAACATCGGCCTAGACTTGACGCATCAAGCCATCGCGGCAGACCAAACCGTTACACGTGACCGGCACTCTCCCCGACTTACCTAACAATTATTTCACTTTACACTGATAGTACGCATCACGACGCCATGTATTGGAAGACCTTGGTAACTTCTGCGAGGGCAGCATGGCCTAGTAACTTGGTAGGTTGACGAGTTGCGTAGGGAAACGGTAAAAGTTAGACTCATTCTGTTCTAGCGGGGAGACAATAATTCCCGGTTACCGAGCCCGCCTCGAATTCGGGACAATCGTTTCGAATTCAAACAAATAGCATGCTCCGAGGTTCTCAACTCCCAAACATCTTGAATCAGACATTGTTGCGAATAGCAATTGGGTTCCTTTGTGGTTTCTTGGAGTGGTGATATCGCATGGCGCCTACAGCAAGTAAAGCAACATTTCGAGCAGGTAGTCATCAATTGAGGTTTCACGATTGGTATCTATCGCATGTATCCTCTACTCCAAATATCTAAAAAGTGGTGTTCATTTCTTTGTACATCCCATGCAAGATTCCAAGCCCGAATATGCCGAAGAACACCCCATCCACCCCCCAAGATCTCGCATCTATATAATAATTCATGATATATGTATGATAACTTTGTGCGCCGAAACAATGAATTCCACCAAACTCTTACATTTTGGGAGTGCTGCTCCTCTGTATCTAAATGCTTAAAAAACACGAGGCTTGAAGTGGATGTTTAGTGGAGGCTTGTGCCAGATGACGTAAGCCTTCTGACCACCGATCCAGTCGCGACATTCGGGGTCGAGTGTCAGATCAAAGTTGAAAAAGATTCTGGCAATGATGAGACGCATCTCGGCGTAGGCGAGACTATTTTTGCCAGGTTAGAATTTCGTGGTCTCCGACGACGTCGAAATTCGCACGGAACGGGACAGTGACTTACTTCTTTCCGATACAGTTTCGGGGACCAGTGCTGAAGGCTTGCATGGCATCAAACTGATCAGTCTTGTACTTGGGGTCGCCCAACCAGCGTTCCGGCCGGAACTCCATGGGGTCGGTCCAGTACTTGTCCCAGTGGTTAATCGCGTATTGGAAAACAGATACAACCGTCTAAGTCATAATTTGGTTAGTTACCAACGCTCGCAAACTACCCAGGTGACTGCGAGGATATTCTACTTACGTCCTCGGGGAGGGGTTGGCCCTCGACTGGGGCTCCGCCCTTGGGAACTTCTCGAAGCATCCCACTAGCCAGGGGAGGGTATCGACGGAGGGACTCATTCAGAACAGCCAACATGTAGGGCAGCTCGTTAACAGTGTTCAGTAGGATTTCGTCCTCACTCTTGAAGCTAGTGCGGATCTCGTGCTCGAGCTTCTTCTGGACTTCGGGGTGGCGTGTGATGAGGAAGAGCGCACCAGTCATCAGGGTAGCGGTGGTTTCGGAGCCGGCGATAACCAACATCGAGGCGTTCATGGTTAGGCGGTCGATATCAAGGTCGAGCTCGTCTTTCCTCTTTAGCAAACCCTCGATGAAGTCGGGACGCTCGGCACCGAGTTCTAGGCGCTGCTGGACCTTCTCCTTGACTACGGCACGGTGGCGAGTGTTCTTAGAGGCGGCAGTCTTTCCGAGCCATTGGATGGGAGTGCTGAAGCCAATGTTGGCCAGCGCAATAAGACAGGCATTCTCTCGGATTGTGTCGGTAAGGAGACGAACCCATGGGTGGTAGTCACTCTGCTGCAGGCAGCCGAAACCACCGGGGGAGCCGAAAGCGAGATCGCCAATGACGTCGAAGGTTGTGTAGTTGAGCCAGTCACGCATGTTGAGAGCGACGTTGGGGGACTTGTCGATGTTTTCGCGCAGACGCTGGATCAGCAGGTCGACGTAGGAGCGGATCAGAGGTGCTTGTTCGGCCATAGTGCGCGCACTGAAGCCGTGGGCAAGCTGACGGCGCAGAGCGCCGTGTTCCTGACGCCGGGCATTGATGATGTGTCTTGGGGCATCGATGAACAGCTTGTATAAACGGTCGGACTTGGGGAACTCCTCCTCGCCGGCCTTCTTGTGGCCGTAGATGTCGTGCCAGGCCTGAGGGCTGGCGTAGGCGAGCTCGTTGGGTGCAATGCGGACAACGGTGCCGTACTCCCTGTGAAGATCGCCGACGTGGAAAGTGAGAGTGCCGTTGAACAGGTGCCAAGCACGGGGAAGATACGAGGCCCGGTGGAGGACGGGACCGGGAAATCTGCGGAGAGGATGGAGGAAGAGATTGTAGAATAAGCTCCCAACCACATATAGTGCGACCTGTAGGCGGTTCCTAGTCAGTGCGAGTTCTGGTATGGGATCCTAGGAACCTAGCGTAGAGAGAGATGCGGAGAGATGGAGAGAACGAGACAGAGAAAATGTCTGGTGGAGGAGAAAGGACTTACGGCCAGGACGCCGTAAAGGAGGATCGCCATTCTGCCTGCTCAGCCAACCGGCGATGATTGGCAAATCGAATTTACTCGTGTTCTCTCATGCAGTGTGGCTTCTCGAGTGTGCCACGCAGTGAACCGCCGAATCGTGTCCCCTTTCGATGCAAGTGTGAATGTGCAATGGCTACACTCAAACAGTTCGGAAGACGACAAGAACAACCTGGGCCGGTGCAGCGACGGTGGGTGAGGATTGATACTTAAAGGCGTGAGTGAACAGCTAGCTGCCGAGCTGCGACCCATGCCGGATTACCCACCCACCTTCCTTGCCCGTCTTGTCTTGTCTGGTCGCTCCTGCCCACGCTGCCGAGCTGCGACGTCCATGAGAGAAGGTCCGTCCCAGGCGAGCCAGGCACTTGCCAGGTTGCTCGGAAGTTGGAACACAGCAGCACTCAATGCGCTACACCGCGACACTAGGCTCGGATGGGCAATCGCTTCATCTGAGGGCGACGCCCATTGGCATGTGTCCTGCTCTGCTACTGACCGTACGCAGTATTTGTGTTCATCGAGCTAACATGTCCCGACCTAAACCCTTGGCAGGCGAGGCAGGATGACAGGTGTAAGCCGAATCGCTTACTACTTACTACGCGTACTAATTAGGTACTGCAGTCGAACCACCAACACTGGACTGGGACCACCTCGACCACCACTTTTATTTTTAGACGCGCAGCCTTCAGCCGGTCGCCTGGTAATATCAGGTACCTGTTCGCTCGCATGTTGGACGCCCCCCTTACTGCTAGCACTGCTGGCCTTGAGCCTTGAGCCTCGAGCCTCGAGGAAACAAGCCTATCATATTACGGGCTCATCTTACATTTGCGCTTTGGAACCGCCACTATTCATCCATCCCTCCTACGGCACTTCGTCTTACCGACATGGAAGATCAGGCCCTCGGGGCACAATATGCAAGACCCCTGCCAGGCGAGCCAGGCACTTCTTCTTGTAAAGTTCTGATTGGCTATCGATCGCACGCAAAATTCAACTTTTGCAAGCTGCCAATACGTCTGGCGATTGAGAACACTCTGCTTAATTGTCAAAGCTTGAATTGGATGGCTAAGCGCAGTAGCTCAAAGCTCAGTCTCCACCTGGGCATAGGTACTAGGTAGTAAGTACTGGACTCGTCTCATTGCTCGTCTGCTCAGGGTGTCAGGTTCCCTTACAAACCTTAGCAACATTAGTTAGAACTTAGGGCATCTCTGCACCGAGTCGGCATCATCCATAAGAAGAAGTCCGAAACAGCCAATCAAATGCCCTTTCTAAGCTCACATCACTGAGGTATCTTTCGGATTGATATCCATACCTACCAAAGTAATTGACTTGCTATGAATATGGAGTTTCCCTCACAAGAGGCCGTGCTTGCAACATTCTTGTTCATGTGAAGCAATTCAATGTTCAGTCACAAGCTTAAAGGCACAACATAACCAGAGGTACGTTATGAATGCCAGGTTGCCCACCTTATTTACATTAATGCCATGCTTCCAGGCGGGCCAGGATGCCTAGGTAGTTGGGACAAAAATAGAATCTCCAACGGAGGGAGATGGCGGGTAAGGCTCCAGCTCTTTTATTAGCGTTCAATACCTGGGGAAAGGTCGTGCTGCCATCATGCGCATCGGAGTTCAAACAGGGTTAGACACTTTAAGCTATCACGGCAAACCCCGTCGACACTCTGTACATGTAAGCAGATACCTACTAGTACCTAGGTAGTATCATCCGCCACGATACCACTGCCGGTCCGTTATGCATAGATACCTACGCCTAGGTACATATATAATGCCATTATATCAATGACACTTCAAATTAGTATAAACTTCAGAGATGGGCTACAGTGTAATTTCTATCTATATCTTCAACGCGAGGCGTCCACAACAACACGTCAATTCCTCAAAACATGAGGTACTGTACGTGCATATGGCGGCCGGCCCGTCAGTCAGGATCGGCACTACCAAACCAATTTGCGCCGTGTCCGTATTTGGAATGCCATTTTACTAATCTCGTCACCTACCTTCTAGAAAAGCCTGAGAAGGTGCCAAGGTTGCTTCGAAGCACACAACATGCTTGACACTGCAGCTCACTGAACTATTACAGATGTGTATAAATAATGAATCTCTTCTCCCACTCTTATCCGGCACATCATGTCACCCTACTCCCCGAAGCTGAGTTAGGGCAGCCGCATGGAAGTTTGCTGTAAATATACAGCTCCTAATACGGAATGTATGAGCGCTTCACGAAACTAGAGCGTCTCCCGGACAGAGCTGTAAATTCACGGCTTAACATATAAAGCCGCTCAAATACGGAACGCTCGTATCAATGATCGCAAACGTCAGAGCTATGCCCACACCAATAAAGACACCTGCAGCTCTAGAAAGTCATTAATCAAGGCCCGCCCGCGATCGATATCATAAATTATTCTGCATCTTGCTTGTGAATGTTTCAGACATCTATGTAGGTCCCTATGTAAGTACTTTCCATACAATTGTAGGGTACTAGGTAGTTACTGCCCTTGGTGACTCACCCCACAGTCTCTGTCGCCAAGCAAACCTTGGAACCTGCGCGATAACCGATAGCGGCCGCCCAGGCCCTCAGACCTCCAAGTGTATGCCGTCACAGCCTCACAGCCTCACAGGCGAGCATGTATGACTAGGTACCTAGAATGTACACTTTGTGAAGAGCCATATCTACTACAGGTAAGGTACATGTAGGTGGCTATATCAGTCCTTGATAGAATAACTTCCAACTATTAATAATTCCTCGATTACCTAGTAGTATGTTTATAGCTTGTTTTAAAGCAGTCTGTTGGTTATACAATTGTCATACGGGATTAAGCGGAGTATTAGTCACTACTAGGTAGTAGAGGGGCATATGACTCTACGCCTTTGTATATACAACAGTAGGTGGGCGAGTGGGCGAGTGGGCAAGGTTCCCTGCCACTTTGGATTCTGCAGCAGCATTTTGTTGATATACATACCTGAGGTCATTCTGGCAATTGCGACCAGCGGTCTGCGCCTCACGAGCTGCCACTTTGCTTAACCCGCCAGCGACCCCAATGATCACCCGAATACATCGACAACCCAGCACCTGCATCTGCATCACCCATCAGTCAGCATGACAGGGAAAGGCGCCGTCAGTAAACAGACTCCGCACGAGCGGAAACGAGGTGAAGCTGTACGCATGCGCCTCCCGCATGGTCGAATCCAATAAAGCCGCTCGATCGCAGAATAAAGCCGCTGCTAATGAACGTCGCGCACCAGGCACTCAGCGACTTCGCCGAATTCGTCGAGAAACAGCAGGCCTTGCGATATCCCACTGCCAAAGCCGCCGACTCTGAGTACCACGAAGAGCTCGACATCCTAGACTCCCTGGATTTCGGCCATGTCGAACCTCAGGTTCCTCTGCGACAGCTGGTGCTGCCCTCCGCTGAGCACGATGAGGCCAATCTAGCCAAGCTTTCCGAACACATCGCCGAACGGCTAGCCGAAGGCAACGGCGAAGCCATGTTTGAACTCGGCTTTGAGAACAACAACGCATCCATGCGGCTCACCCGCGATGAGTGGGATATCGCCCTCGCCCGGCTGAGGGACGTGGCCAAGACACACCGTGCCGACTGCGACATCCTTCTCACTAAGAACGTCGGAGGGCCGGAGGAGGCCGCGTCTACAGCAGCTGGTAGCCAGGCCAAGAGCCAGGGCAAACATAAGGATTGCAGTGGCAAGATTCTCATCCGGCAAGCGCCTCCGACGATCGAGGATGTTATTGAGACTCGGATCGCGGTCGTTGGAAACGGTAAGTCGTTTCTTGCTTTTTTTTTTAACCACCTCTGTATTTGTTGCTTATTCACCTTTTTATTTATTGCTTGTTAACTTGGTTGGGTGTATTATACTTGTTTCTTTTATTAACATTTTCGCTTGTTTTTTTTTAACCGATCTTGTTTGTGTTCTTATCATCCTCCTTGCTTGTTACCCATTAACCCTTGATAATCTAACCCCTTGGGATAGTCGATGCTGGCAAAAGCTCTATGTTAGGCGTGCTCGTGAAAGGCGACCTCGATGATGGCCGTGGCAAGGCTCGTGTCAACCTTTTCCGCCACAAGCACGAGATCGAGACCGGCCGGACGAGTTCGGTGGGGATGGAGATCATGGGCTTCGACACGGTCGGAAACACCATTACGTCTGACACACCCGGCAGAAAACTGTCATGGGAAGAGATTGGCAAGCGAAGTGCCAAAGTGATCACCTTTACGGACCTTGCAGGACACGAACGTTATCTCAGAACAACTGTTTTCGGGCTGCTATCTAGCAGTCCCAACTACTGCTTGCTGATGGTCGCTGCCAACAATGGACTTATCGGGATGAGCAAAGAGCATCTCGGAATCGCTGTGGCGCTTAATGTTCCGAGTATGCAACCCCTGGAGCCATTTATTTCCCCTTCTAGAGTTACGGGAGTATAAATTGCCCCAATAGGTATCTATGCTCCCGAAACACCTGTAAACCACTGCTTTATAAGCGCTTATTTTACTGTAAAAGGCAATTACTGACTCTAGCGGCTGTAGTCATGGTCGTTATTACTAAGATTGACATTTGCCCCCCGAATATCCTCGAGCAGACGATACAGCAGATCACCAAGATCCTCAAATCTCCTGGCGCCAAGAAAATGCCTATCTTCATCAACGACCGAGAAGAGTGCATCAACACGGCTACGCAATTCGTAAGCCAGAGAATCTGTCCCATATTCCAGGTGTCCAATGTTACAGGGAAGAACTTAGACCTGGTTCGGACGTTCCTAAACATACTACCCCACCACGGTCGCTACGATTCCGATGCACCGTTCGAATTCAGTGTCAATGATACCTTTTCCGTCCCGTTTGTTGGAACCGTTGTCAGTGGGATTGTCAAGTCGGGGGTCGTCCATGCAGGCGATAACGTGCTAATTGGGCCGGACTCTCTGGGTCAATTTATACAAACGAGCAGTAAGTGCATCTAAGTCGTTGTCAAGAAGGCAGTAGCTAATCCTCGCCCTCCAAGTTCGGTCTATCGAACGTAAACGAATCAGCGTCCCGGCAGCTTCAGCTGGCCAATCTGCAAGTTTTGCGCTGAAAAAGGTACGACGGAAAGATGTCAGAAAAGGCATGGTGGTTCTGCCAAAGGTCGAGGGTCAACCCGCTCCCAAGGTATCGCGAGAATTTGTTGCAGAGGTTCTCATCCTGTCACACGCGACCACTATCAAGACAAAATACCAGGCGATGTTACATGTCGGACCAGTGCAGCAGACCTGTTCCATTATCGACGTAGATCGTCCGTTTATCAGAACAGGCGACCGTGCTACGGTGGCATTCCAGTTCGTGCAGCGGCCCGAGTATCTAGCGCCGGGAGATCGGCTTTTGTTCAGAGAAGGCCGTACTAAGGGTCTAGGGATGGTCATATCTATCGGATACGATCCGAACAATCCCCTCGTGCCCGGAACAGCAGAGTGATCAGATATACTAACAAGGAGTCGACATATATAGGTATCCCTTTAATGGTTAATATTCTGCTTAATCTAGAACTAACTAAGAATCATATAATTAGGAAACTTATATGAAAATAAGGTCCAAGGTTATATAGTTAAATAATAGCTAGATATTAAATAAACATTGAATAATATAATAAGACTAATAATAGTATATAAACATGGAGCAAAACAATCCTATATAATTTTTTTAGAGATCTAGCTATAGATGAAAATGTACCATTCCTAAAATTCCACTCTGTCTAAGAAAAAGACACCTGTAGTGACTACTCTTAGCATGTCGTGGTAGGATTAAACCTTGCTTATTCTTATCTCAGAATGTTGGTCTTTTTATTTTAAAGCTCACAACAGCTCGGTTTAAGTCATCTTTTTGAATTATTATTATTGTTGCAATAATGATACACGCTATACACATTAAGTACACCTCAACTTCTTTTGGAACAAGACAGTCGTGGCTAGCGATTATGTATTAGATGTCGGAGAATCTCATTTAGCATCCCTTTTCGCCTTCTCGGCAATCTCCTCCGCCTTCTTGGATTTCTTCTCTAAAATCTGCTTTATCTCCTGAGCGGTCTCTTCCAGAAGCTTCTCTCCCTCGTCTTTGTGCTTCTCGGCGACTTCCTTCAGCTGGTTTATTTTCTCCAAGATCTCGGAGCCACTGGGGATGACCTTGAAGTATTGATCGATACCGAGGCTGCTGGCAGCCTTCTCACCCTTGGACTTGGCCTTGTCAACGTAGGCCTGGAGGGCTCTGGTGTCACCCGACTCGGCGGCCTTCTTGGCCTGATCGAAGGCCTCTTTCACGTTGCCCTGTTTCAGGGCACTCGCGTTCTTCTCGACGAGCTCTTTGACCTTGGGGTTCTTATCTAGGTAGGGCTTGGCACCTTCCAGAGCCTTGTTCCATGCATCGTCACCCAGCTTCTTCACTTGTTGAGTCTTCTCCTCGATCAGACTGCGCACCTTATCCAGGTTGGCAGCGCTTAAGCCACCGGCTAATATGTCCTTGGCCTGATTCCAAGTCTCGTCGACCTGCTTTTTGGCTTCGGGACCGTATTTATCGCCAAGTTCTTTCAACTGGTCAACTGTAACAAGTGATGTCAGCGGTTGCCACCTCCCGTTGAAAATTGGGGTTGGACTTGGAAACATGGAAAAATATCAGGAGCAATAATGCGCGTTGGTTGGGTTGTGCCTCGGAGAATGGCCAGGAGGGGACAATTGAATTAAATGGATGCATACTGCTTCCGCCGAACTTCTCCTTGGCCTGAGGATGGTTGTTCAGTATGTCTGTCAACGAGTTTCCGGCCAGACCGCCCAGCTTGGCTCCGATATCTGTCAAAATGCTATAGGCTTTGGAGGCTGTTTCCAGGCTGAGGCCGGATTTTGAAAGTTCTTGAAACTGCTTGTAGGCATCATTGATGATCTCGTTGACTTCGCCACGATGATTTTGTCTGAGGGTATCCACATCCTTGAATATAGTGTCGACGTACTGCCTTCCGCCGGGTACCCACGCGACATACTGTCAGAGAACACAGATTAGAATGTTGCTCGGATAACTGAAACCATCTATAATATTAGGAGAAGGGGCCATTGGGTGTGGGTTGAAGCAACTAAAAAGGCTGCAATATCACCACAAGTCATGTACGTGGCTTAATGGACGGTTTCGAGCTACTCACGGAATAAGCAAACTCCTTCATGTAGTTGATTGCACCATCGACGTCGGGTGTTTGGCCTTGTATCTTCTTTGCGGCTTCATTGTACGTGTCGTTGACCTGCTTTGCGCCTTTGTTGATAGTCCGGTGCAGTTTGCCCGACGGAGTCATCAGATATACACCATACAGGGCTAGACCGGCGACTAAGCCACCAGCTGCACCGGCGGCAATGTGCGAACTGGACTGACTAGTGGCATTGGTTGATGTGGATGAGGATGAGGATGTTGATTCAAACCGAGCGCGCGCAGGGCACGGCGCACGACCAACGCGGGCCGACCGCGCAAGCGTTGTGCGGGCAGATCTTGCAACGTTCATGATTGGTACCTTGGGGGTTTTAATGGTTGTAGAGGTATCTGAGTAAGGAGGGAGTGGTGATAGGGTGATCAGGAGGGGGGTCAGGAGGGGGGTCAAGAGGCGGTAGGTAGACTTCGTTTGTGTGTGTGTGCGTGTGTGTGTGTGTGTGTGTGTAGTGTGTAGCTAAGAGGTTGCCTTAGGGAGGTAAGTAAGTAAGAAGTACCTAGGTTAGGTAGGTTGGAGGTAGCGGGAGGTAGGAGGGAGACCGGTTTTGTGTAACTTTAAGGACACTACGTCATAGCGACTCGACGTGGGCAAAGACGAAGCTCCTCGGGATTCTCTCATTTGAGCCTCAACATGCAGACTTCCACCTACATGTACTCGAATTCTCAGTTTGTAGACCACACAATCGTGATGTCATTCCAGTGTAATAGTGTCAACGGGAAAAACCCACAAGTAAGCCACTGCCAAGGGACTGACTGGTATTGTTACCTACGCGTCCGCAACACAGGACCTTATGCTCCGAAAGAAGCCTATTCCTCGAAAAGTGTGCTCTGGAAGCATTCGGTTAGACTGTCATAGAACTTGGAAGCCCAACAAAAGAACGATGGCATGTCCGAAAACGATATAGCGAAACTGCAGTGCGTACATTAGGTATTTCTACGAGTAGACGGTCTACAATTTCGCCTTGCCCCAGGTCCCGCCTGTCTCATCCTTCGAGGTAGCTAGCGCGTTGCGTCTACTATCACCCCCATGGCGGATCTTGGAAGGAGCATCGAAAACGTTCGCGTTGGCCTTCTCTTGCCGGTCGCCCGTCTCGACGTAATCCCGTTCGCCTTCACCGACGTACAGTTGGCGCGGTCGCCAGATCTTCACTCCAGAAGCGCTCAGCATCATCTGGCGCCAATGAGCCAGCCAGCCCACGCAGCGCGGAACGGCAAACAGAACTGGATAGAAGTCCAGGGGAAAGCCCATCGCTTGGTATATGAGCCCCGAATAGAAGTCAACATTCGGATAGAGGTTGCGGCTGCGCATGAACTCGCTCTTGCGCGCATAATCCGCAAGTGTCAACGCCGTATCCAAGAGCTTGTTTCGTCCTGTGACTTGGAACACCTCGTCGGCGAGTGTGCGAATCGCTGTCGAACGAGGATCGGTCGATTTATAGACACGATGGCCGAAACCCACCAGTACGCGTTCTCGGCGCTCAACCTTGTCCATAAATGCCGGCACATTCTCCGGTGACCCGATCTCCATTAGCATGCGTATCGCGCTTTCAGACGCACCGCCGTGCGAAGGGCCATAGAGCGCCGCGCATCCCGCCGCAACAACACTGAACGGATCGACCAGCGAGCTGCCCACCTGCAACACCGAGCTTGTACTACAGTTTACCTCGTGATCGGCGTGGATGATGAAGAGGACGTCCAGCGCCTTCTCCAGCACGGGATGGGGTCGGTAGTCACTACCAGAGAGGTAATCTAGTAGATAAAGGAGGTTCCCTGTGTAGGACAAGCCCTGAACGGGGCGGTTGAAAGGTCGGCCTTGTCGCATTCTGTATGACGCAGCTGCCAGGGTTGGCGCCTTAGCGATGATACGTAGAATCTGCTTGTCGAGTAGTTGCAGAGATGCCAGATCCCCCGTGGCCGCATTCGTATACAATTTTTGTCCAGCGAGGGAGGGATTGGCTTCAGGGGCGAAGGCACCCATCGTAGCAAACGCCGAGGTTAACATAGACATAGGGTGCGAATCGTATCGGAACGACTTGAACATGCCTTCGATATCGGAATGGATATGGTTGTGGTGCATGACCTCATGTTGCCAGCTTTCATACTGTGAGGCCGTCGGCAGCTCGCCATAAATGAGAAGAAAGGCTGTTTCAAGAAAATTGCTCTTCTTGACAAGCTGCTCAATGGGGTACCCGCGATAGCGTAGAATGCCTTCTTGCCCACTGATATAGGTAATCTTGCTCTGGATTACGGCTGTGTTCATGTAGGCCGGGTCATACAACCCTAGAGGATTTTTTTAAGTGTTAACCATCGCGGCTTATGATGGATGAGCTTCCGGAGAAGCTCAGCAGTTCGGGATACACGAGCGCATCGCATCGCCGCGCCGTCTGATTGACCTTTATAAGAGGAATGAAGTAAATGGTGGGTTTACGAACTGAGGCCTTGCTCCGTCTCATCTTCCTTTCGGTCGTTCCCTTGCTCGGCTTTGATCTTCTTAAACTCTGTTGCCAATATTGAATTGTTCTTGACAGGTATTTCGTAAACCTTGTTGGTTCGATTGTCCACTACCGTCAGTGACTGGCGAGGCTTTTGTTTGGAAACTACCGCCATGCTCACGAGTAGCGAGAGGCCTTCTGTGTTGGAATTGTCAAAAAGATCACACTAGGTATTCCGCTGGTTTGCTACATGCGCCGATCGAGATTTGGGCTGTAGGGCAATGAGGAAACAGAAAGTTGCGGTGTCCTTCTAGCTGTTTGACGCTTGGTAGATCAGTAATTATTTGGTTCCGGAAAATGTCACAAGCAGCCGACAGGCTCCCGTCGGTTCGAGACAGCATACGACGCACTGTACAGTCTACCAGCATACATACATCTCTCAGCGTACTGTTTTGGTACCTAATTGAGGCTGTATTAGTCAAGCCGAGGCTTACAGTAGACCCAGGTGCCAGCTTGACGGGTCACGGGTGCCTTCGGCTCGGCATTCACTCCGAGGCACAGAGGGAAGACCTCCCCCCACCCCCTTTTCCTATGTACTTTCTGTGCCATACCTACCAGTAATACCTCGGTACGGCGTAAACGCATGCAGTCCCAGCGCCACAATGTGGCTGTATCTTAAGTGAGTGGCTTTACCGTGTTCTACTACAGTACATTCCCCCTACCTAGGCCCTACTTGGAGCGAGCCCGGCTTCTCTATAATTCAATTCACCCGCGACATCAGCGACTGAAAATGCGCTTTAATGGACTATTGGTGTTGGTCGCAACCGTCTTCGACCTGCAAATGCATAACGACCTCGAGACCGTCGTGCAAGTCTCAACAGCCGAGAGAGCCAACCTTGAAGGATGTATTGATACTAAGTAATCGACAAGATCACGGGCCAAGTGACGAGAGAACAGCTCCAAATTGGAGGTAGTACATATCGCGATGTCTGAGTGGGCCTGCTGGCAGGTGGCACTGTCGCCTTTATGCTGAATGTTATGGCTAAGTCGCAATCCGACGCGGTCCGATCAATCAACTGTTTGCTCTGCCTCGTATCCGCCGCAAAACATACACAGAACGTGACAGGCCTAGGAGTACTGTATTGAAACCGCCATCGACACCGACCTCTAGCCATGGACGTTGATATGGGGCCTCCTTCCTAGTTGGACTCTTTACGACCGAAATAGTTAGGTGGATTTTAGGTTGATGGATGTGCTTGCGCATTAGAATCTACCTAGTAGCATGGCATCCTCGCCATATAACGTACATACATAACCTACCTAAGGTAGTATAGGCAGGTAGGTATATTATAAAGTTAGCGTGATGGCTGCAAGTACCTAGGTGCAACATCCTCCATCACAGACTTACAGTATTCGATACCTATCCTCTGCTGATTCATAGCTTTTCATCAATGGTTGGGGGCTGATGATGCCTAGGTAATAGACAAGAACATGGCCGCGCTCTCCCTCAATGCAAACCAGGCTGCTGGCGACAAACCCGAAGACATCGTTGACTTGGTTCGGCTCATCTTTGGCGATACATGGTGGGACCAATTGGAACCCTGTTCAATAAGTGCATGTGGCCAGGGAGTGCCTTCTCTTAGTTCATATGAATGATAGATCATTTTTACAGCGTGGGATTGATCACGGATGTACTCAGATGCTTCAAGCTGAGGTCGTTACCACCACCGAGGGTGAATGTACTTATACCACAGCCTCTCTGTCACCTCTCGAGTAACTGTAGCAACACCAACCACCAGCTTTTATCCACGATCGACTCGTCCAAGACATTCCTCAAAAAGCTTGAATTAATCAAGCTTTGCCAAGGATCAAGTGGTGTAAGATAGCACCGCCAGAAACCTGCCTGATGTGGCATAGCTGACAGTCGAGACAGTCAGCCCTGGAATGCAGGCTACCGAGTCAGGCATGCGCATAACATCAACATGCTTGTTCGCATCGTTCGGTCATCTATACTAGTATGACAAGATTGGCTCCTCCGAACATGCATTGGATCTCCTTCCTTATCGCATCATCGGAAGCGCCCGTGACACCGCATTAGGTTGGCTTGCACCGGGCTAGAGATTGGCCAAGATATCTCGAGATAGAGGCAAGCTGTGAATGGACAGGCCATCTATTTCCGTCTACTACGGTGCCATCAGCTCGTGATAGCAGACTCATAAGTACCCAACGATCCCGCGCGACCTGTCTCGTTCTTTGTATCCTTGTGTTGCATCATCCGACTCGTTACCGCTCTCCAAGAAATTTGACTTCAATCAGCATCATGATCTCAAATATTCTCCCTGTTGTCGCCCTTGCCGGCGCGGCCATGGCAGCCTGCCCTCTGTCCGTCGAAATCACTGGAGCCAATCACCATATTGCCCAAGTCGCGGTCACTAACACCGCCAACGAGGCTGTTACCGTCTTTAAGGGCAACACTGTCCTCCTTGACCATTCGACGAAAGATCTCCATGTAACCGACGCTGCTGGCAAATCTCTCCCTTTTGAGGGTAGCTACGTCAAATATCGACGAGTCGGTATTGCCTCTGAAATGTTCCAGACCATGTAAGTGGCTCTCAGAGTTGATCATTTCTTCTTTAAACAACCTTACCCAAATGAACCGTTCCTCGTGGGTTATGGTGGCAATTGAAACAGCCGGTGTGCCTGGAGTACTTTGAAGCGACAATGACTGACCTTTGAAACTCAATAGCCAACCTGGTGAGACTGTCAACACAACCGTCAATGCAGCAACGACCTACAGATTGGCTGGCATTGATCAGGCTCATGTCTCTGCTCTGCAGGGCTTCCACTACGTGACTGGGAACACTGCTCCCGATTCATTGAGAGACACCGAGTACTGCGAGGTTACTTCCAATTCCATGAGAATTCACCCTGACCAGAAGAAAGTCGCCTTGTAAGTCCGGTTTCTGGTACCGAGGAATTTGGCTATCCTGGGATCTAACATGGTATAAGGGATCATCTATCTGCTCGGGCCGAACCCATCTCCAACTCGCGTATTCAAAAGCGCAACGTCAGATTCAGCTCCTGCAGCAGCTCGCAGACTTCGACTTTAACCACGAGTGTCAACGATGCCATCTCCATGTCTAACAAAGCTAAGACGGCAGCCGGAAGTGCCGCTTACTACTTCACCACCTGGTTTAGGTCGACCTCGGTGACCTCCAAGGTGCAAAGCATCTACAGCAGTGTAGCTGGAGTGCAAACAACATCGCCGACTATCTCTTGCGCGGACACATACAACGGCTGTTCTGATGGCAGCGCTCTCCTATAGTGAGTACATCAAACAAATAAGATGTTCCAGGGCTACCCTTGGCTCCAGTATTGAGATCACAATCGCTAACGCTAGGTGTTTTAACAGTACCGTTCCATCTGCTAACGTCGTTGTGCCATGCGCCAACAACGGCTTTTGGCAATTTCCGGAGTTTGCCTCAAACTGCGCTGACGATGACTACGACAAAGCTGGCTCTATCCTCCATGAGTTTACACATCTTGTCCGTTCCCCCACCTCCCATTACCTTCTTCAAAGTATAAGCCGGAAAGAGTTTGTTTCCATGGACATCGATGCTGACTCTTAGACTCCACAGTACGGTACCGACGACTATGCCTACGGCCAATCTGCAGCGAAGCAGCTTTCGGCTTCGCAGGCGGCTGCGAACGCCGACACGTACGAGATCTATGCTGGTAGCGTCAGACTCGGCGGCTGCAGCAGCTAGATGACATATTTGAAGATCGGAAGGCTTGTATACAGAACATACGAATTAGAGACGAGTTTCTTTTCGACACACCTTAATGGACCTTATCGAATATAAGCGATGCGATTGCCCACGGCTCACTGACCTGTAGCCGTGGGCGAGTTGTGAACCAAAGCCTCGAGTAACTTGCCTATCGGATAATTTGAGACACATCTCGTGTTGTATTATATGTCGCCATATGGGGGTGTGTCTTAGGTGACTATTAGCCTCTGGCTACCCAACCCCTAAAAAGGTTGGGGGCGTTGTGACTGGTAATGACGCTGCGTTCCCTTGACGCATGTTCATTTTGTGACCTCAAATCATCATTTATTACCACATGCAAATGAATTGCACAATGGGGCAACCGTACGATATTTATTTCATAGTTACGGACATTACTAATGACTGTCATGCTGTGCGTCGCAATGTCATACCTTCATCCCGTGCTAGTATTCCTAGGTCGTCGGTGAGCGTGCAGCAAGAGGAACCTTATACCTCGATAGTGTCTGTAATTCTGATGTCGCGGCTACTCGCACCTAGGTGCATGGTATAATTGCCTATCTGGACAACCCACGCTTGTGCTACCACATCCCATACGCTGAAGTCTCGCCTCGTCAAATCAAAATGTACGGTCGTGGACTCATTCGGACGCAAAAGCGATGTCTTCACGAAACCGCGAAGCTGCTTCGGTGGACTGTCTGGTATACCAAGATAAAGTTGTGCAATCTCAGCGCCTTCTACAGACCCGATGTTGGTGACTCGCGCTTCTGCTCTGGCGATTACTTCCCATAAGTCATCGTCTGATGACGATATGTATTGGTCTTCAGCAAGGTTGGAAAAGCTTTGGGAAGACTGGATAGAAAACGATGAATACTGGAATTCGGTATAGCTCAGGCCATAACCGAACTCATAACGCGGCGTCACATTCTTCGCGTCAAAGTCTCGGTAATCGACATAGACACCCTCGGTGTAATCGCACTGGGGATCTTTGTCGCTGGGCGAGGCGAGGCCACAAGGTTTGTAGACTGAATAGTCACTCTCGTTACGCGCCAGTGTGTATGGGAGTTTGCCGGAGAAGCCAGCTTCCCCATACAAAAGCTTGACAAGCGCCTCGCCGCTGTCCTGGCCAGGAAGATGCGCCATGATAGTTGCAGTGACGTTGGGATGGTCTATCCATTGGTCCACAAGCCGAATTCCCGCGGCATGGATGATAACCACCGTGTTGGAGCATTTGGATGCTACGTTCAAGACGAGCCCATCACTGAAATCATCGTGAAGCCCATCACGGTCCCAACCCTCAGTCGATATCGCGTTAATGAGGACCAGACATACGTCCGAAGCAGCATTCACGTCTGGATTGCCGGACAAAACATCCCAGTTGACCCACGTACCATCTGCACGGGCGCGGTGTTGAATTGAACTTAGAGGCTGTGTCATCGTCAGTAAGATAATTACAGGAAAGGATGACGGCCAAGGCCTTACGTCAGCAATGTACGATGGGCCATTCGCACCGGCCCTACCACCTGTGACAACAGTGCCAGCTCTCGCAGCTTGGTCAAAATGCCTCTCTGTGCCAAGTACTGCTTGACCCATCTCGGGTGACGAAGTGTACCCCAGCTGGAAAAGGATATCAGTATTCTTGGTGGCAGGGCTAGTTGCATCGTAGCCGAATACGGAGATCATGACTGGGCTTTTCTTGAATGGTAGTGCATCCTTGTTCTTCACCAAGACATGCCCAGCTATTGCGCCTTCCATGACGATGTCCCTAGATTCGGGAATGCGGGCATCAATTTGCTCGTGAGGCTGGGTAAGATTCTTCATACCTATCCCTGGCTTGGGAAAATTCTTGTCATCTTGGCCGACAAGATACCAAGCAGCAACGATCCTAGCTTCGATTTAGCAAGTACGTCTTTGTAGATAAATTGCAAGCTTACCTCGTCGCCATGTCTGTCACCCTCGCCACATCAACAGTGCCATTGTGGACGGCATCGGTGAGGTTAGCTCCAAACGAACCGCCTAACGGCATCACCATGTCCAAACCAGCATTCGAGCTATTGACATCATGCTGAGCGTTCCAGTCTAACATCACGAACCCGTCAAAGCCCAACTCGGTCTTGAGTACGCCGTTTAATAGTTTGCTGTTCATGCAACCGTACGTGTTGTTGACTCGATTGTATGAGCACACTAAACAGATATGATTAATTCATCTATCCCTAGAAACCCGGCCACAATGATATCAAGCAGGAATCAAGCCTTTAGGGATCCCTGGGCCTCCATGCGAGCCCTCGAACTCGAAAAGGTAGCTGTGTAGGTGAGAGGTATGGGGTGAATTACTTACTGACCGAAGCTGTACCGGCTTTTACGCCATCCATGAAAGGCCATAGATAGAACTCATGGAGTGTCTTGTCATCAATGTTAGAAGAAGCCGCTTCTACCCCGAAATAGGGACGTCTATAAGTCTCTTGCTCGTTGCCAATCATATGCTAGATCGAACGCGTCAACGGTGCGTCAGTGGTGCGTAGGGAACGAAAAGAAGCACCTTAAGAGTGGCGATCACTCCAGCATCTTGATGGCCAACGATACTCTTAGCAACGAGTTGGCCAGAAAGGTAGGGGTCTACGGAAAAGCCTTCCCAATTTCGACCGCCAAGTGGCGTTCGCCCAAGAGGGCCAGCGTTGGGTCCTAGCAAGACATTGACTATTCGTTACGTGTTAGGTTATCAACATCGGCCCAAGTGAGAAATGCTCAACTCACCTCCCTTAGCCCGGAACTCCTTGCCCATGTAGAGTCCTCTTTGATAGGTCAAATTCTTGTCCCAGCTAGCACCAACATGGAGGGCAGAGGGGAACGAGGTGACCAAGTCCGTCGCACGGATTCCGTTCCCAGCATCGTGAAGACATAGACCAGGCCAGTCAAGTCTCGGAACAGTGCCGGTATTTCCAGCACAAGTGTTGTCTGGAACGGTAAAGCCACGCGTTACGTTTGCCTTCTCCTCTAAGGTCATTTGGCTAACGAGTTCCCTCGCGCGATCATAGGCATCGGCCCAGATATTAATCCCCTTCCCCGGGGCTTTGAGAAGTATAGTTGTTAGCGCTCTGGGCAATCAACTAGAGTGATCACGGAATTTCGGCAGCTTACGAGATGGATAGGTTGGAGGCGATGTCGCATATTCGAATGTGACTGGGATGGCAGCCAGCAGTATCTGCAGCGACAAGATTAACGAGGACCACATCACAACACGGGTTAAGATATGGGCATAGCTGATCTAAAAGTCATTCCAACACGAGGTGTAGTGCTTGTTGGTCAACCTGATTCTGAAAAGTATCATGGAGGTTGGGTTGGGGCTGGAGTGAATACTTAAGGCTTGGCGTAAGACTTGGGTGACCTTTGCGGACCCGGCGGTCACGCTTGGTGAGTACAGCAAACGCGGGGCAGCACTGACCGCTTATACAGAAGACCCAGAAACAAAAACTGGATTGGATAGTATGTACATACAGACCTAGGCCTACATGATTCGGTCACTGGAGTCTTGTAATGTGCGTATATAGACTTCTTATTGGTATAATTAGTTGTAGGGTGGGTTATTCTTCGTTACAGATGCAGGTATAATACCTACCTAGGCATGCCACTTGCTAAGCAAAAAGCATCTTTTATCTAAACATTCCACGCAATTTTTGATGATTTTTATGTTCATGTTCACGCTAAGTATCAGTATCGTAATATGGAATACGGGAACGCAGCTTAAATAGTGAAGGGACTGATTAGGTTGGAGTTCTTCATCAGTTTAATGAGAGAGGACGCACGGTTTAGCTATAGCTTGGTACTACAGATCTGAAAACTTGAATCAAACACACAACCTACTATCAAATGTCGCTGAACTAACTTCGGCTAGTTGATGATCTAATCCACTCATTCTCGGTTGGTTGTTGTTACCCTTCATTTCAACCCTTCCTCACAGTTTCCCCTATATGAGATTAATACTGCGCGAGTATAATCATACGAAAACCAAGAATCGAAGATCCCATGAAGATGACATGAACTCTGAAGCATGTTAGCAGAACCGACCAGAATATGCTAGATTCATTTTCTTACAGTCATACTTGCATCTCGGACATCTACCGCGCTTGGTTATCCCCGGCAACTGACGAAGTTCCGGGCTCATAATGTTGCAAACCATTCCCGTAGCGATTCGTTGACACATTTCCGTGATTTCGCGCTGTTTGAAACTATGCTTCGCCGACTCCTTGCACTCTGCGTACACGTATGGACGATACATGAATTTACACATCGTGGCAGGGTGGGTGGACGATAGGAGAATGGTTGAGAACTGGCTTTGTTGGACTTCAGTTAATTCCGTCTTTTAATCTAGGTCGGGTGAGGGTGAAGAATATGGGTAGAGGATGGATTGGAAGTCATCGATGAAAATCTTGCCTAGGTTTCTGTTCAAGAGATGAGCTCACCTTCTTCGCTGCCATCTTTGCGTGACCTACTCTTCTTTGGCGCCCATCTGCCCTCTGTCGCACCGTGTAGCCGCTGTGCGAAAAGTCAAGGACTGTGATACATTTTCTTTGCTGGGGTCCTAGAACGAGCTCCGGTCTACTGTTCACCCTTGGCGTGGCACTGATTTACACGTGGATAATCACTTGGTTTCGTCGGTGGCCACCAAATAAAATGTTCGCAAGCTAGGAGGAATGATGGCCACCAGTACCTTTCATACGACTCAATATCCCGTGGTGCTCAAGTGTGGCGATGACAGTGTCATTTTATGGTGCTGGCCAGATGAGGAGCACCGTTTTGTTATGAGGTGTCAAGTGATTGATCCCAAGACACTTACAGGTTCGCAGGTTGGTATCATAACGTTACACCTGTGGCATGAAACCGAAAGAATAAAGACAGTAGTGAGTATTTATGTCGTACAACTTATGGTTTGAATGCTATGATTGGAAGGAAGCTCTGCAGACGTTTGCTCGATGAAATCCGCATATTACCCGAGCCAAGCCGCTGTGTTGGTGTTAACACCAGTTACAACTGAGGTTATGAATATCTATCGGGGTGTATCATACAACATGAGAATATGTGTAAAGGGACGATTCCATGAGAATGATTTCTTTGGTGAATCGCCAAAGTATACTCAAGTCATCTGTATCTCCATGGCTTGTGCTACATGCAACCCTGGGCCACCCTATCCAGCTAGGTCAGCCTAGAGATATGTAGAACGCAGCGAGATTTAGCTCTCAGTTTCTAATGTCAATATGTTGTACAAATCCTTCAGCTAGGACTGAGCCTCCAGGCCACCCTCAAGCAGAATGTAGGTTGCCCCTCAATACTAATTCTCCGGCAGCACTTCACCGTTACGCTGAAGCCATATCTTCTGACGAACTAATATTGTGAGATATGCGTAGAAACTAAATGTAGGTGCGTACTTGAAAGAGTCAAACCTCATAAGAAGACTCCATGAACGACTTGATACTTGTTGTAATAGTGTGACCACCTCTCTCGAAGCTTTGACTCTGGTCAACCGAAGCGTGGCCTCTCAGCTTTAGACATTGACTTGATTTGAAACGAAACTCTTGACGGAACTATCGAGATCTCCAGACCAGACGCTTATAAGGAAACCGAGTAAAAGGTGTTAGACAGAAAAACTAGAACACTTCCATTGTCAGGTGCCACGGTAGACCGTAGCATGAGCATCAACTGTTACATTTCAGGCACTGCTAGCGCCAGGCAAAATCTTCCAGTTCTACAACAAGCGACAAGCCCCTGTCTTCACAACGGTAACAGGCATGACAGGTTGACTATGGCGGTGGAATTATCTGGCATCACCGGAATGAGTAAGGCAGTCAGTCATGAGGTATGATGACCGATTGGGAGGATCGACGTTGGGGACAGGGCTGGCTCGCCTGGCGGGCTAGTGGAGAAAGGCGTAATAAGCACTTACCTCCCTAGGTTAGGCGGTACCTATGTAGGTAATAGTAGGGGTTCAATATGGAGGGCAGCGTACCTAAGCTCCACTTAACCACGGCAAGCTTTGGCGGCGAGGGGTACCCCTCCATCAATGCTGGCTGCCCGCATATACTGGCATGTACCTAGGTACCTACCAACCAAAGCTGCAGTGGTATTTGGCCTTTGGCCTTTGGCACACGCTGCTGCAACTTTTGCAACCACACCCGCTTAGACCAATTGCTCGAGCGCTCCTACTACCTACCATCGATACATAGGTAGTCCGTCCCACTTCACCAGAAGCTGCACTCGATATCCAACCCACCGTGGGCTCAGGCACGCCGGCTGGGAGAGGCATTCGCCATGGCAGGGCAAGCTGGAGAGATGGCAGCAGAGTGTGTTCCGATTAACAATCCTGTCGGATTGGCTCCTCCGCTGATATGATGAGCACCCAGCAGCAAAGGCTCAGCGCCCACGAATCCTCGAGGCATTCCCTGCGCGCCGTTTGTCGACAAGGTCGAGGACTATGTGTCGTCACGGCAGGAGGTCGAGGCCACGCTGCGCAATTTCCAGGAGATGATTTCGTACGCAACCACCCCCCATCGACGACCATGAGTGTCGCTGGAACACCGCTGGAACACCGCCCGACCTGACGACCCTTGGAATATATGGGAGACATGGCAAGAGCACAAAGAGGCGGAGCAAGAGTGGCTGGAGTGACTGGCTAACAACGGAGCCCGTGCTAGGAAATACCAGTTCATGGAGGTCAACCTCCAACGGAGAATTGCTGGCTTGAGAGACAAGATGCCCGACATACAAAAGACCTTGGACACTGTCCGTTTCTTGAAGACAAGGACTGTATGATGCATGATGCACAACTTGGACAGTGAAGAGCAGCTGCTGACGGTGGTAGGGCGACTCGGATCCAATAGAGACCACCTTCGAATTGAACGACACACTCTACGCCAAGGCGAGCATACCGCCAACCGAGGAGGTGTATTTATGGTTAGGGGTACGTCGTGGACCAATGTATCTGCGCCATTTGAGGCCCCTGTCGTAGCCTGCTAACGGCATGCCTCCACTCTAGGCAAATGTGATGCTTTCGTATCCCCTCGACGAGGCAGAATCGCTCCTCACATCTAAACTGGCCGCCGCCAAGCAGAGCAATTCCAATTGTGAAGAGGATCTGGAATTCCTGAGAGAGCAGATCACCGTAAGAAAGCATAATACGTCGCTGTGGCACAGATGCATGTTCCGGCTAACCTAGGATGTCTAGACTATGGAGGTTGCGATAGCTCGCGTGTACAACTGGGACGTGGTGCAGAAACGAAAAGAGAAGGCCGAGGAGGATCGTAAGGGGACGGGGTCCAAGGACGGAGATGACCAGCCCAACGGATGAAGCCTGGCATCTGGCGGACGCCGTAGTCGCAGCGATCCAGGGGTCGTATATCTCCCTGCGAAGTTCGAACTCAGCCGTGCCGACCGACATTTGACGATCTGTGGGAGACATGACCGGTGACATGGGAATCGGCTTCAGATCCATCTCGGTATTAGTGGCTGATGTCTTTGCAGTGTAGCTGTGCATCCGCGACCCCTACAGAGAGGTTGATAGCCCACAATCATCTCCATGCTCGGCATCGACACCCTGGCATGTTAGGTACGTCTGGATGTGAGTAGAAGGCTAAGGTTTGCCAATGATTCAAATACAACAACTTAGCAGCTTGCAGATATGAACATCAACCTTGACCAGTCCGATCCCCGTTTCCCGACTCCTTTTCTGTCTCGCTTGCCACTCTGGCGAGTCTGGCACAGGATCGCACTAGGAATCGTACCTACTTGAAGCCCTCTGGGAACCTAATGACCCCACACAGGGCGAGATGGGCCGCGTTCGACGGTGTCGGTCCCCCCTATCTATGATGTACTGTATAGTCCAGTCCTATCACCCTATGTAGGTCTCGGGTGCACGTGTACGTACAGTTACAGTTACTCGTACGGAGTACTCCGTACTTCAAGGCTGTTTTCCATGCTGCTAGCGGATGGAGATGTGGAGATGGTGGCAACCGATGTTGTACTCGTAGTCTGTGCCTGATTCTGGAAAGGCACATGATCGTAACTATCCCCATGACAGGTGTACGGATGGAAGGCCGAATGATTCAGTGAAGTGGAATGGAAGGCTTCCAGCGTTCTGCAAGTAGCGGGTTGCACACATTGGTATACATTAGGTGCCTAGACGGCACCAACCTTTAGGTACATATGTAGGTAGCCCGCCTATTCCCCGTGCCCCTCCTCCAGCCCACCGACGTTCATACTACCAGTGCGCTGCACCAATCATCCCCGTAGGTACAGGTGTACTAGGCCCGCTAGGTACCGCGCCTAACAGGGACGGTCCTAGGTACCTATTCAGCAACAAAATCTCAGCAACAAAGGGTGCTGGGCGAGGGCTCGCTGGACAGTAGGTACTAACTGGGTAGGGGTCAACACTCCTATTTCTTAGGAGCTAGGTCAATGCTCCACCACCCTCTTACCGTCTCCTCCACTTACTTACCTAGTGCCCCAAGTGTCCAGGTGTCTATAATACCTACTTACATACTCCTGCGAACAGGAGGCATTCTTATTACTACTTAGATCAGTATCGCTTGTGCTCTTGCTGGCCACCACTACTTCTCCTCCATTCCGCCTATCCACTCCTCCGTGAATATCCCCGCGCCCTTCCCCCCTCAGCACACCGGCACCCGCCCCTCCACCCACCACCGCCGTCCTGAGCACCCATGGCCGACACCAAGTCCCAGTCCAACATGGAACTAGACGCCAAGTACGACCACTATGACTTCCCGACCACCTCTGTCGAGGCTCGCGAGGGCCATCCCGGCCATCTGAATGCCAGCCAGCAGGCACAAGTCCACCAGTTGCGCCTGCTGCTCGAGGCTGAGGGCCTCACGCAACGCCTCGACACTCTGACTCTGGTACGACCCAATACCTCTTCACGCTGCTGACGACGTGGGGGTGGTGCTGACGACCCTTCTTGATCAGCTGCGGTTTCTGCGTGCTCGGAAATGGGACGCCGAGGCTGCAAAGAAGATGTGCGCAAAGACTTATTGGCCCCCCCCGCCTGTTCGCCCATGACGACTGACCCTGGAACCGCAGGTTCGTTGAATCCGAGGAATGGCGCAACAACCTGACCGTGTGGGATCCCGAGAAGGGAGCATACCGCCCCTTGTCACTAGCGCCCAAGGAGCCCGAGAAGAACCCTCCTACCGAACCCCTCAAGCTCGATGAACTCGTCCGGACCTGGGATAAGGACGGCTCGTTCAAGAGGGAGCTCTCGAAATACTACAAGCAGTTCTACCATAAGACGGACAAGGTATGTATCCACTAGCCCGAGCCCCTTTCCCACGCTGCATGAATACGTCACCGGACATACGTGTTGACGCAGCCAATATAGGATGGTAGGCCGTGCTACTACGAGAAGCTTGGCGGTGTAGACTTCACCAAGCTTAGGGCCGCAGATTATACCAACGACAGGATGCTTCTGAATCTGGCTGTCGAGTACGAGAAGATGGTCGACCCCCGCTTACCCGCCTGCTCGCGACAAGCTGGCCACCTCCTCGAGACCTCCTGCAGTGTCTTGGATGTCCAGGGCGTTGGCTTGACCGGCCAGAAGACGGTCCTCAACTACATAAGACAAGCGTCCGCCATGAGTAACGGCAACTATCCGGAACGGCTAGGTAAGATGTACGTGATCAACGCCGGCTGGGCCGTGTCTACGATTTGGACCCTGGTCAAGGGATTCCTCGACCCCGTCACCGCCTCCAAGATCAAGGTCCTCGGCAGCAGCTACAAGTCGACTCTGCTGGAGCACATCCCTGCCGAGAATCTGCCGGCCATCTACGGTGGCCAGTGCAAGTGCGAAGGCGGCTGCGAGTTGAGCGATGCAGGCCCGTGGCACGACGAGCAGTGGAAGCAGCCTGCATGGTGGGAGAAGGATCCCGCTGATGTTACGATTGAGAACAAGCCTGCTGAGATCCACCAGACTGGCGAGGCTCCGGCAACGGGGGATACCGAGGTGGTCGCTTAAGCGTCCTAGTCGTAAGACGGAACGGAAAATAATAGTGAAAACTGTGCCGAGCGAAACAGGAGCACCCTCAATTGCGCAGGTCAGCATTCTGGCCGACAGAGATACTTGGTGTTGTGCTTTGAGTCTTTGTTTAAGACGAGAGAATGGCCGATAGTATAGACGGAAAGATAGAATGACAGGTCCGCATTGGGAAACCTGCAAGTACGTTGTATTACAATGCTTTGGGTTCTGCTACTGCTTCTACGTCACGAATCATCCTAGTCTCAGCTGCACTTCACATATGCATCTTGTATGTACTGTCATGTCATAACCCTAATCGAGCCCGTGCTACCTTCAGGTCTGCTCTATGCTCCAATGGCCTGTCTTTTATTTTATGTAGAGGAGGGACTATGTCAGGTTAAGGGGTATCATTTGGGTTCCTCTCTTATCGACTTGCACGAGGCATTATGGCAAGCTGTTTCTTCCGTCAATTCCGCACATGTGTGCGTCCGCATGCTGCAGACGCATGCAGGGATTCCGGCACGTCCCGCCATCGCATCACCGCTCCGTAACAACGTATTCGCCCGCCTTTCTTGCCCTCTCCATCCTGGCCACCACGGCAGGCATATCCTTCTTCAAGCGTCCGAGTCCGCGCACGGCATCTTCGAAGCTGCTCTCCACGTCGACCTGGCGCTCCAGGGGGCTGATGACCAGACCACTATTTCCGCTTCCCACGTTAGCAGGATTGCCATTACCTACTGCTGTGTCTGGTATATCCGTGCCTGACTCCGTCATAGAAGTCTTTCCAAATCGCGCTGCTGTAGCAGTGTTGACTTTTTCCAGGGCCTCCTCATCGTCCTTGATCCCTCTGCGCGAAGCCTCGGCCCATTTCTCCGCTACAGACGTGGGGACGCTCTTCTTCAGCTGCGCGATATCGCGGAGCAAGTCTTCCTCCTCGGCTGTCAGGGCTTCCACACGGGCGCGCTTGCGCGCGTCAAAAGGTTCGAAGACCTCTTCTGGTTCCAAGGGGTCCGGTGCGTTGGATGATGAGTTTTCCGATAGGAAGAGAGAGGCGTTCACGGGCAGACCGTTGATATTCAGGTTGGGCGCTGCAAGAGTAAAGGTTTTTTCAATGTACTAGGTAAGCAGTAGTTAGTTTAGAAATTGATGAGAACAGGTGAGATTAGTGATATTTTGTGAGAATGCATAGGTAAATAAATGGCAAGGGCGAATAAACTAAGAATCGCGAAAGTAGAAAATGAAAAGGAGATAAAACAAAATCAATCAATAATAAGAGTGCATTCATTCATTGCCTGCGCAGAATGAACAAAAACATACAACACCAGGGATTCGCTGGTCGTCACCGACCCAACTACTAATCTGGCGGTATCTGGCTTAGCTATGGGGGAGCGGACGGGACCCCGCGTGCTCCAGATCCTATGGTCGTATGTTTTAGATCAACCGCCTGCATTGGCTTATATGTCGATAGGGTCCGGCTCATCCCTTCGCTACCACTGCGTGCAGGGCATCCTTGCGCCATCCATGGATGCAATTCGACGCCAAGACCTTCTGATGGGAAATTGGAACTTGGGGTTTCGAGAAGCAAGCAGCTACGAGCTCAGAACCAGATGCAGCATGTAAGATTGCGAAGGTATGACATGACACGAAATGAAGATGGAGAACCACGCAGGCAGCCAACATACCTCATTGACAAGTTCCTCAATTCGTGTCCGTAGCTCGTCTTCACTGTTGTCGTCGACTGGGGGAAAAGCCTCATCGATCCGGGCTGCAGCGGCGCGTCGCACGTTGGCGACCAGATACGCGAGATCCTCAGGTACTTGGAGCTCGATCTTGCGCGCCGAATCCATTGTTTCGACAATGCTATTTGACTGGCGAAAATAAAAACCCACTTCAATGGTGAGTGGAATGGTATTGAAATAATTTGGTAGGCTGAATTGTTATTGTTGCGCAGTGGTTGAGTAGTGGTAGGTCGGCGCTTTCCAACTTGGTGCTGGCATTTGGGTGTTTACTGAGCGTCGAGGTGAAATGCACCATCCAACCATGCGAGCCATGGTGACTCGGGAGGTGGCCGATCCACCGGCAACCTATCCCAATTAGGTACATTGGTGTACCCTGTACCCTAGCGCGGGGTGGGGTATATTCGACACGGTCACAGCAATGGTCACAGGGCTTGTGACTGTCCCCCAAAATCTATAACCATATCCGAGTCTCGTAACGGTTTCTGTGACAGTCACGCCTCTGAGACCGCTTCTTAGCCTAAGATAGTCTAAAACGCAACATAGTCTTAAGCCTCGTCTTATGCTTCGAGATAAGTACATCAGATTCTGAGTCTGAAGTATTTGCGTCAATGAGCGCCTTAGGCTGCTCGCGTCTCCTTGCCTAGACGATATATCAGGACGACATCGTCATCTTCACCGATTTTGGGAAGTGTTATCTCTTTTACAACTTGGAATGTCCAGTGATGATCTTTCAGGAGACCGAACAGTGCTTCCTCGGATGAGTGTCGCGGTTTTGTAGCTAGTAGTACTGAAGATCTGACCAGGTCAGTATTCACAAGGCCATGATCCTTACCCTTGACGGCATGTAAAGCACTCAAGGTTCCCACCAGAGATGGAAGGGAATCCACGTTGTACGTGCAGTCGCTCAATACCACCATGTCCCAGGATGTCTCTAGAATACTAGGCGCGAAGCGTCCCTCGCATCCTTCGTCCCAGTCGAGGTCTTCATAGGCCATGTCCACGGGTTTGGAATCGTAAACCGACAAAGTCTTGTTCGATGCTAAATTCATCTCCGCGCAATGTCGAGCGTCTTCCAGGTCCGTTAACTGAACTACCGTATGTTTGAGCACCTGCCCCTGAGCTGCTGCCGCCATCGGTAAGATGCTGGCAATCGTGATTCCCAAGATACCGACGCCGCTACCGAGCTCGAGAACGTTATAAGTCTCATTGTTGACAGGGAAAAGTTCCCGGATGGTTTCCAACGAAGAACAAGCATCCACGAGATAGGCGGACATCAGAAGACCTGCGTCCCAAATATGTCGCGCGATACTCTTTCATCACGCTGGAGTCAATAATTGCCTTTGATAGTAAAGAAATTGCTCGTGAAACATGGGTCTGCAGGTGTCTCGAGAGCATAGATTCCCTTAGGGTAATTCATACCTCGGAGCCTTGCCAGAAGAGGGAATATAAGACTCCAGTGAACTGACCTCACCTACATCCTCCATGAATCGCAAGCACAGCACTGTGTCACCTTCGTGGTCGTGATTGAGGTGGCCTCTTCCGAGCGCCAGTGTGCGCCATGCCCAAGGCATAATCTCGCCCTTTCGAATCTGAACAGTGGCCGGCATGATGGCACCTGTTGCGAGGATGTCGTCCTTGCCGCCCCTCCAAGGCAACACATCGCCGACGTGAAGGGCACCCAAAGGTGTTGAAGTGCCCCGCGACCGTTGCCGCGCGGGATATATGGCAAGACTGCAGCTCAGTGATTTCACGTCGAGTCCTGGTTGAAATTTGACTTTGGCGTCTAGGATTCGCATACCGGCCTTCCATTTGTACTTGGCTGGCTTCCCTCGCGACAGGACAGAAATCGTATCAGCTGGGTTCACAGCATCGACTATCAGATCGATTGGCTCTCCCGGGCACATGAAGGAGTCTCCTAGATCCGTGGTGATTGTAAGAAGCAACGAGATCTCCGCCCCTCCTGCTGTTCCTTGGAACTTCGGGGGGCGGAGGAGCCGGATGTAGTGCATCGTTTCTCCGTCGTGTTTGGTGCAGCGTTTGCTTTTCAGCCAAGTGCCCAGTGGGACTCCTCAGGTCAAATCGCAGAGCTGCAGCAGCACAACTGATGGTATGCAACAAACAGCGTTTGAGTTGCCTCAGAGCTAAATGCGAGAATTCAGTTTGACATAATGCGAAAAGTCCAGAGTGGTTTTTTCCAACCTACGTTCTCGCGGACGAGGGTAGCAACAGTGACTAGTTAATCAGAAGAACAGCCATCTTGGGGAGATATCGCTTGAGGGTTACTTTTCTTGTACTGCATATGGTATAGTATGGTACTGATCGCCTCAATTTTGCAATCTACTAGGTGATAGCACTGATAGGTATCCATCCTCAGTTGTACCGAGGGCACCTAGCTACGTACCTACATACCCAGCCTTTGCAATTCTCCTCCTTAGCTCGGCTGAGCCTCGCTCAACAGGTTCAACATCATCTCCACTCCTGCAGGCTGGGCCAAGTTGAAAACGATAGGAGGTGAGGCTTCAGAGGCAATCAGGCAATCAGTCAATCATAGCCAATCAGCGTAGGTACTGTAAGTACATGCACATGTAATGCCCGATGGCGCAGCTTAGTCGGGTCTACCCCCACTATCTGAGGTCGTTATCAGGTCTCGATGCGGTGACATGCTTGGAGGTACCTAACCTGCCCGACACTCACTTACAGTAAGGATACAGTGCTGAGCCAAAGCACAGTGCAGCTAGATAGCACCCTAGTACCAGCCTGAAGTACCTAACCTGCCTACTACATGTAGCTCATATACGTGGGTACAGCTCAGGCGATAACCCGCTCTTGTGCATAACTAGAACTGTGGAACATCCTAGTAGCACACTAAAGCGCCTCGCCTTCCGTGGGGTAGAGCCTTAAGGTTATCAACGTTATCGTTGTTGTCAACACCTGGGCACTCCACATCGTGAACTCGGTCTCAATGGCGGGGCTCGGGCTGCTCATCCGGCATCATGTACATACTTATATATCGTTCGCCTTACCGGCACACCACGATTTTAAGGATATGGGCGGCACGGGTGCTCCCTTACCCCCTGGTCAGACGGGATCCGATCCCGCCCACCACTCACTACCTAGGTACTCAACGCAGTCATCAGGGATGCCTCTTTCGTTCAGGCTCTACCCAACATTGCTATTCGGTAGACATAAACACCTCCCCTTGAATGAGAAGAGTTCAATCTTGACGGGCGGTGCAAATGCGTTTGGCCGTGCTTAGTTAGTTTGGTACTGAAGCCCAACTACGCCAACGCAGAGTCCACCTGCTGATAAGTCGGAATATTCCAACATCCCCAGCGACCAAGTAGGAACCAGATTTCGCAAGGCAACCAAACATGTCACACGCCCCGCAACACGTGGTCTCTCTCTATTCACTCGAGATCTGCGCCTAGGGCAAGAGGTTGCTTGAAACAGCTGTCTCAGAAATTACAACTGCTACTTTCTTCGTGATGCCGTCGGTCTTATGATATTGATATGCATGCTATTCGGCGATGATCGTGCAATGTCTACAGAACCAGAACCAGAATGGTTCTGGCTGGACGAACCATTTCATAGACAATGCACTCGGAAGTACCATGTCAATATTGGACGTAGGGGTGCCTTCAAATGGCAGCGAGTGCAACGACACAAGGATAGGCTCAGTCGCGACGTAGAATTTCACATGGACTACAGTAATATGATTGCTCTGTTACTATGACCGAGCCGAGGAGAGATATCTCCGTACCCGAGGTGATAATGTCGTCGTGGAAAAGGATACTCAACTTCGCCGGTTGCATTCCACGAGCACAACAACAGCCCAACCCGGCCTTTTCCGATGGCGAATAACAAGTAGTGGTATAGTCCGTCACAAACTCCTGAACGCCAGTAAGCAGCCCTCCCCGAATCGAAAGGCGATCAGCAATATCATTTCCCATCATATCATAATGTCGGTTCTCCAAACTGTGCATCGAAAGAACCCGTTCTTCAAGTCGTGTAAAAGTATATCTCCTGGGTATCCATGACCGTAGCCCCACCCAGGAAGCGAGAATCGAACTCGAGATGCTGTAAAACCGCCAGCATGACCATGTCATGTTGCGAAAACTTCTTGGTATCTAAGGACGTAAAGAGTCAAGCGGCCATGTGCGACCAGATCAAGGTAACATCCTCTTGATTTCCTCGTCTGTGAGTCGAATCTCGATAACAGGCTCTCGGCGGTTTTCCAAGGGTTCGTAGTCCAAGTCGAGATACGATGGGAGGAACATCTCAGGGTTCCAAGCGAAGCCTTGACTCGAGGCTAGGTACGAAATCTGTTCAAACGACTGTTAGCAGCTTACTGCAAGGTTCAAACCTCAGGGGGGCACTCTTCTCACCAGGCGTGGTGGGCCTTTGGGATCCCCCACATCGACATGTGTACACTCCTCTTTTGACAGTGCCGAGCCTACAAGATAGGTGAGCACGGGAACATGTCAGAATCAGGGGCCCTCGTTGGTCTGCGTTGTATAATATAGGATTCGGACGACAAGGAGGGTGGGGACGCACTCAACAAGCTCGGCCGCCGATTGTGAAGCATCTTCGGTTTATGAGACGTCTCGCGGCTAGTCGAAGCTGGAGTCTGGGGAGAGCTTGAGAAGGACGAGGACGAGCTCGAAGAGCTCTTCGCCGACTTCCCGCAAGCGGTGGCTTGGGAGCGCGAGGTAGGAATGGTGATAGTAGATGACATGGCGCTATGCAACATGAATAAAAGTCACAGTTCCAAGTTGACCTTGAGGACTCGGGTGTGATGTGTAAAGAAGGCGGAGGAGAGGTTTACGGAATTGTTGAGGCTGGAGTTGGCAACAGCGCTGCTGTGATGATGAAACAAAGCTGTGTGTTGAGTACAGGTGAAACACCCCCCCGGGCCAGAACCGAAGACGGAAGTGAAGGGTTGGCGGTAGACGAGACACTAATCGACCCGGCGTGGTGCGATATTGACTGTGACAGTTGTCGGTGCCTACATATATGTATGTGGTGGAGGGAGGTGGGATGAAGTTGACATGTCGAGAAAGAAGCAAGGCAAGTTGCTCGGTACGGGTAGATTGATGTATGTACTGTAGGCAGGCAGGGTAGGGTCAGGTGCACCTGGACCAGTGGGCAGTTCCATATCAGCATTGCCTTTAGGTACCTCCTAGCTTGCAGGCCGCTGCAGGGCAGGAGGAGGGAGCCTTGAAGCGACCCGTCGCCTGGAGCCTTGGTAAGTACATTCATAGGAGGTATGCATTGCACAGTGTCTGTTGACAAAAGCACTGTCTGACTTACCTCAAGGCTCCGTACTCGTAGACAGATTGGCGCCGCACAGTGAAAGTGGGAACATTTTATTTACGGAGCACATAGTGTAGGTAGTATTCAAGGTTCTATCTCCCCAGAACTGGTAGTAGGTACCTAGTAGTAGGGCTTACTTTGTAAATCGATGCTTCAGTTGCTGGGTAACCTACCCTCTCTGGCTACATATATGTAGGTACATGCGGTGCAATGTCAAGTTCGGCTCTACTGAATTGGACAACCCAACCTGGCCTAGGTAGGTATATGTAGCCATCGTGGATGAATCCTCGACTCGATTTAGCGAAATGTGAGGCTCGCAATGGGATTGCCCAGCGGTGCCTAGGTATTGTTGTCTGACGGACGTATCGTACCTGGGTGTCTGGGTGATTGCACAATTGGAAGTTGATGGGTCGCCAAACCTGCGCAGACACCATCTACGTGTACTCCAAAAAAGTAATAGGTCACCCACCACCTGCAGTCAAGGGTTGGGACAGCAGCATGTGAGAATGATGATTGATGAGGTCTTTTCTTGGCATTTCCCGAGGAATAAGGCAAGTCGGGCGATGCCGGAGTCAGGTAACCTGTGAGTCTACAGATAAGCTGATATTTCCCCCCCCCCATGCTCACCTGATAATACATGGGCGTCGAAACCCACTTACAGCCATAAGAGTACATACACATAAGCTACCTTATATAACAATATACACATTCCAAGAACTCAAACACTAGATCTAACCCAAACCCTAACTACTAACCCTATCACTAACCCTAACCCTAATAGTAGGTATGGCATAGGTGTGGCGTTAAGTACCTACCCTGTTTCTAAAAGTAGGGTTTCTAACCCTTTCGGGGATGTATTATTAGGTAAGCATAGGGGGGTGTCACGAACCAACAGGGGCCGACCAGTCGGGTAGGCCAAGGGACAGATGAAGGGATACTGTGCGCGAAAGTGACATGCGGGGCTGCAGGCCAGGTCACAGAAGCAGTGTGGATCCCGAGTCTGAAGTCACGTGATGGATCACTAGATCGTGGTGAGCCAGACTCACTGGAACACCGTGAGCCTGTGAGCCAGACCAGTGAGTGAAGGAAGGAAATACTATATAGCCTCGACGGCACTCCTATATATCTAGTCTTTCCTTACTTCACTATTTAATCTAAGCATACCATTAGTTCTTAGAATGGGAGTAGTCTCCTAACGACTTAGTGAACGATACTTTATATTGCTTAGCGATCCTTTGTTATAAGCTTAGCCCTTATCCTTAGGAACATAAACCCACTAAGACCCCTACTCTACCCTATACTCAGTGTTAAGGATAGAGCAGTCGTTATACATAGTAGCAGTAGGATGAATAGCTAGCAGGCTTAACAGGTTACGAGTGATTAGACAAGCTAGTATTTCCCCCCCTGTAACGACTGCTCTGTCCTTAACACTGAGTATAGGGTAGAGTAGGGGTCTTAGTGGGTTTATGTTCCTAAGGATAAGGGCTAAGCTTATAACAAAGGATCGCTAAGCAATATAAAGTATCGTTCACTAAGTCGTTAGGAGACTACTCCCATTCTAAGAACTAATAGTATGCTTAGATTAAATAGTGAAGTAAGGAAAGACTAGATACATAGGAGTGCCGTCGAGGCTATATAGTATTTCCTTCCTTCCTACAATTGCTTATCTCTGTTGTCTCTCAGAGACCACAGAGATTCTCTGTCACGCTACAGAGACATGTCACGTGATATCGAATACCCTTGTATCCGATATTCGCGTACCTATGCTTTCCTCGCATGACCCCTCGTCATGTGGCTGCGCTGGGCCTTTCCAACTGGCCTGTCCTGCAGTTGGTCCGTAACACTATGTAGTACTAGTAGGTAGTAGATATATATACCTACTTAGCGGTTTCTAGGGGGGTTATAAGAAAAAAATATTTATAGCTTATTTTAAATAGTATAGTTTATTATAATAAGCTATATAATTACTATTTATTTTTTGAATGTTTAAAATATAAGTTGTTTATTTTATAAGCTATTTATTTAAAAAGCATATTAAATAGTTAAAACATATTAAACTTAAAAGTGGTTTAAAACAAGTTTTAATAGATTTATTTATTTAATTCTAAAAGTTTTATAATAGTTAAAAACCTTCTATTAAAAAACTAGATTATAAAACAAATAAATAAGCTTTTAACTAATATTAAAGTTATATATAGCTTTATAAAAATCTTTTTTATCTAAGCTTTAGTTAAAAATATATAACTAACTTTATATATTCTTAGCTGTTTCTAAATACTTATGTTTAATAAGTAGCTTAGTACGCTCAAAGCTTTAGTGCATTCAAATTATTTAGCGCGCTTCCTAAATTAGTACGTTCCAAAATCCAGAGCCGCGTTATTTCCCCTCTTTTTTTCGAGCGTTCTAAAAACGGGAGCCGCAAATTTGCCGTATATTTACGGTTCCCCTAGGTCCCTAAATAACGGTATGGTACCTACCTCGCCTGCCAATGACAATGACATAATCGGGCTCACCGTTACTCAGGGCTCGTAGTCATTCCGGGCCGGTACGGCAGAGCCATTTCCCTAGGCCGGCTCCAGGGTGAGTGGGGGGAGGGGGGGGGGGCCTCGTCACATGTCTGCGTGGAATGTGGGCAAGGTTTCTACTTCCTATTGGAGGTAGGTCCCTATCTAGGTAACCTAAACATGGACCTCAGTAGGTCGGACTGACACCTTGGCCGCTACTGTGCATATCCCCTTTAGAGTTATACCCTACCTGCTACTATAAGGTAGAGGTGCCTAGCGAATTTTGCCCACCCTGGCATGCTTGGGCAGGCACCGGGACTAGGTACGTACATCCTTGGAACTGCAGCGCCGTTCCAAAGGCTACAAGGCTGGCGTCGCCTCCATCTCAGTTACCAATGACCTAGCTGCATCTCCGACCACTCGGTCCCCATCAGCATACCACCCACTCGCCATCTACATACTGCCCCATCGTCATCATCCAAGACGGGAAGTGCCTCTAGACCCCGTCACCGAACCAGAACCTCCGACCTCTTTATTCATTCATCCCTCCGTCTTCTCCACGCTCGCTATATCCAGAAGCAGCCGCCATCGCTTACTCTCGCTCCCTCCCGTATCTCGTGTGCGAGAAGCAGGTCATCATGGGTGACGTGGCGATAGAGAATCCGGCTAACACAGTCGCCCCTCACAACAAACCCACCCCTTCCACCATACCCAATATCGAGACCATCGAAGGTATTCCCTCCCAGGGTGGCGACGAATACGCCTCGTTAAAGAAGCTGCAACGGCACCTCGAGTACATCCAGCTGCAGGAGGAGTATATCAAGGATGAGCAGAGGTAAGCCCAGCTCTCGCTGCCGATCCGCCGTCCTCGGCGTGCGGCTCGCCTATCAACGCTATGCTGGGACTCACGATTCATCCTAGGAGTCTGAAGCGCGAGCTTGTCCGCGCACAAGAGGAGATCAAGCGCATCCAGAGTGTCCCCTTAGTCATTGGCCAGTTCATGGAGGCCATTGACCAAAAGTACGTCCCTCCGTCTGACCATGCTTCGACTGCGTCCTGACCATTTACCCAATTACAGCACCGGCATAGTCCAGTCCAGCACGGGCTCCAACTATGTCGTCCGCATTCTATCAACACTGGATCGCGAGCTACTGAAGCCATCGTCCTCCGTCGCCCTCCACCGACACTCCAACGCCCTCGTCGACATCCTGCCCCCCGAAGCCGACTCGTCCATCGCCATGCTAGGTGCCGATGAGAAGCCTGATGTGACGTATGCTGATGTTGGTGGCTTGGACATGCAGAAGCAGGAGATTCGAGAAGCCGTCGAGTTGCCCCTGACACACTTTGATCTCTATAAACAGATTGGCATCGATCCCCCACGAGGTGTCCTTCTGTATGGCCCTCCCGGTACTGGCAAGACTATGTTGGTCAAGGCTGTGGCCAACTCGACGACTGCCAATTTCATTCGCGTCGTGGGCTCCGAATTTGTCCAGAAGTACTTAGGTGAAGGGCCGCGAATGGTTCGAGACGTGTTTCGCATGGCTCGTGAGAACTCGCCTGCGATTATCTTCATTGACGAGATTGACGCCATTGCAACCAAGCGATTTGATGCGCAGACCGGCGCTGACAGGGAAGTGCAGCGTATTCTGCTTGAGCTTCTGAACCAGATGGATGGTTTCGACCAGACGGCGAATGTCAAGGTGATCATGGCCACGAACCGAGCAGATACTCTGGATCCTGCCCTTCTCCGACCGGGTCGGCTGGACAGGAAGATTGAGTTCCCTAGTCTACGGGACCGTAGAGAACGACGTCTGATCTTCTCGACCATTGCTAGCAAGATGAGCCTGGCGCCTGAAGTCGACATGGATAGCTTGATTGTGCGCAACGACCCCCTAAGCGGTGCTGTTATAGCTGCCATAATGCAGGAGGCAGGTCTACGTGCTGTCCGGAAGAACAGGTACAACATTATCCAGTCGGACCTTGAGGATGCTTACTCCAGTCAAGTCAAGGGGACCAGCGACGAGAACAAATTCGACTTTTACAAGTAGACTTGTCCTGAGCGGCCAATTGGCGGACGGTGGTTTGTTTTTCATGGTTTAGCATTGAAGACGGGTGGGAATGCCTTCCATGGGACGAGGCATGGATGGGCATACAACAGCTGTGGCCGAGCTCGTAAGGAGAGGGTAGGGCTTAGCTACGCACTAAAACTATAGTGCAGTGTACCAGTGTAGCAGTATGGCAATATCTACGGCGTATCTGCTGATTTTTCTTGGGGCGACGAATTTGCATGCTTGACAGACATGACATGAGTTTGTATATGGTTGGCTGTCGTCTTCTGTATTCAGCCACAGCTCCCTAGGTATCCGTCGAGGCAGACTCAAAGCTATACTGTGGAATGTCCCAATCAGCCCAACGCAGCTCATGCTGTATTTGCGGGACGCATGTTGCAGTCTAGAGTTTGCTTCAAAGGAACTTCAAAAGCTGACGTTTATACGTTAGATGACTTCGTCAAGTACTTTTTGGCCAATCGGTTTCGTCTACTTGCGCAGTAAACCTCTGAGCCGAAGAAATCGACGTGTGTTGTATACATTTAATATATCATCTTCCCTTACCTTACGCCTTGGTGATATCCCGAGCTCCTCCGATGCGCTCATCGAGCACACGAGATACGCCGTAATCTTTAAGTGCAGCTTCAATCTGACCTGGTCTTCGTACGCGACTCAAAAGGACCTTAATCATCATAGCATAAGCGGCATCTTCTATGATCCATGCTGAACACAATTTAGCAAGAGCTCGGGGATATGCTTCTACTCCCTCTGCGAGTGTCTTAATCCATTGCAGCCTTCCACCTTTTTCTGCCGCAGTCAAGGAAGCGTGTATTGACTTAAAGTCATGCATGCCTTAGCCTACTTACTTCAGCATCTGGCCTTAGGAACTGACTCCTGGTGAGGAGCCCGTTGTTCAAACAGTATCTAAACATTGCAACAATGACATGACATGCTATTTGGGAAACTCCGCAATGCGTGAGACCAAGAGTCAAGATCGCGCCATAACCTTCGTTTCTACTTCTACAGATACGGTTTGTTTACGAGAGCCTCCGATTACAATTCTCATGTGTAAAACGAAGCGAGGGGAAATGCTTCAGATTCTGAGCTTTATGTATCTGTCAAACAGCCGTTTCTCATAGGTTTGGAGCAGGCATGCGGACAGTAGTTATGGGAAGGGTTCACGGGATTGGATTTATGAAGACATGAGAGGTGGAAGACAGAATGCTACTTGAATTCAGCTATGAAGCCCAGATATAAGCAACACACATCGAATACTGATGTGGTGGTATAAGCCGCCCTCAACTCCTGTACTTATGCAACGGTAGCTAGAGAACCGCAGTCCTCTGTATGTCTTCTGCTGGATAGCAGATATTCATATGCAATCCATGTCTCTTTGCATTTAATTATTTTAGCTTGTTATCTTTGAGGGTTTGAAGGTATTTTGCAAATGTTTTCCTATCAGTCGAGGTAGTCATATTTCGTAGGAACTGCTCGCCATCGACCCCCAGTTCAGGAAACAGTGTGGACTGTAGATGCTGTATGAAACTAGCTCCTGTTTTGAGATAAATAATCTGTTCGAGGCCAGCAATTTCATTCAACACCTGTTTAGTCTGAGCATCTGTGGATGGTCGAAACTGCGAGTTGGACAAAACCTGCCAGCACGCTAGGTGAAATCTATCAATCAAGATTAATTGATCAAATCCGGGAATGGTTGGAGACGGTGACCCAAGGGTGGCCGGGTTTTCAGATATGGTTGCGACGTCTGGTCCACCCCAGACTGTTGCCATCTTGGCTAGGAGACTGAATGCAATCTTGCTGGCTGGCAGGTTGCCAGAGCTTGGCTCGATTTCCGTGGCTAAAGAAAGTATTGAACCAATCAATTCCTCGAAGAAGCCCTGGTTGGCTTCCGAGATGAGAACACCTCCTAGGTCATTGTTCAGAATTATACCGAGGAATGTGAGATATTCGCGCCTTAGTTCCGCGAGCTGTATCTCATCATCCGTACCGCTGATAGGTTCTCTGAGTCCTCCGAAGACTCTTTGTAGCAATGGCGTCAACAAGACATTTAGCACGTCGAAGATCTCTGTCTTGAACCCGAAAACTACTTGGTCTAATAGGCGAAGGAACATGGCCATTTCGTCTTTGGAAGAGCTCTGAGATAGAAGACCCTCGATCCACTGGGGGAGCTGTGGAAGTACGGCCGAACCCAAAACTCCAAGCAACCTGGAAAATGCTGCTCTACAAGCGGCACGGATATCAGAAGATGTGTTGAGTTCGTTGAGGGCGATTAGGATGGCTTCAGCAGCTCTCGCAAATTCGTCTGATAGAGCTTTAGGAGGTGGAGGCCGCTGGTTGGAATTTTGGGACCCCGGAGTCCAATCGGAAAAGCCGTGGGCCAGTGTGCCCAGGGCCATTATGATGTGATGCACCTGAAGTATAGCTTGATTGTCCCCTGCTTTCGCTCGCGGAAGATGCTGTTCCATGTCGGCAAACAATGGATCCATTACGGAGCGAGCATACAAAGCCTGCTTATCAGCGGGAGTACTAGCTGTAGATGATATGCAGCCTATCGCCTCGAAGAGGTATAACTGGGCATTGAAAACAGCGTCTGCTGAGTTGTCGGTCTCGTCTGAGGACATGTCATCGTCTGCGTCGTCATTAGGAACCTCAGCCTTGATGGGAAGTAGGTCGCTAATGGACTGAATGACCGTTTCGGCAACATTTCCCACCTGAGCTCTCAGATGCTTCACAAACCGGAAGAACAGATACCAAGACCGCGTGCGGATCCGAACGTGGCTGTGATGTACGAGGGTCACGAAGCTTTCTAAGACCTGGACAATCATAGAAGATTGAGCCTCGAAAAACGCGCTATATCGATGGCATATCTCCATATACTGCAGGAGGATGGCCGGATGTGGATAATTGGCAACGCCTGCTATCGGATTAGCATACTTTTGCGACAGATGGGAAAGGAGCATTCATTCACCTGACTGCACCATCTTAGTCATCATTGCAGTTAGTCTCTCACTTGCCTGAGGGGGCGGTCCGGTCTTCATACCCAGTCCCTGGCTGGGCGTGGCAAGCTCGCCAAAAAGATACATCTCGTGGAGAGCTAAGTCGAGATCTCTCCAATCCAACTGGGAGCCTTGCTCATCCAGCGATTGAAAGCTCCTCGCGACGAGATTTGATAGGACGTCTACGTATAGATTTGCATCCACTGCGGCAACACTTTTCTGTAACACTTGCAACTTTTTACGGAGCTCTTGGAACTCGGCCTCGTCGGTTTGCTCGTCTTCCTCGCCCCATGACGAGGTCTCATCGTACCGCATTTTCATGATGATGGCATTCAAGATTGGAGTAAGCATCTCCGAGAAAACCTCGGGCATTGAGTCTATTTTGCGGAAATACTGGAGCAGATCGGTCAGGGACGGGATGACAGTAGAGCATACTTCATCGTATTCATCCGAGAAGAAGCGTAATAGGAGAGGCACAAAGTCTCGGACTAACGATGTTGCCTTCATTTTAGTAGCATCATCTGTAGCACGATCTTCGAGTACCCTCACAAGATCGGCCATGACAGTATTCACGAGCTTGGCAACGGCTTCGGCTAGGTCTGTGTCGTACAGTGATGTGCCTTTATGGTCACCGAGTGGAGGGCTTGCAATGAGTGTCGAGATAATAGACCGTAGATCGAGATATGAGATCATCTCGGTCTTGTCGGCCGGGCGCATCTTCTTCCCTACTATTTCGTTGAAGGCATCGATGGCTGCGTCACGGACCTTGTCGGCGGCACCCGATGCATTCGTCCTCCCAATAAGCGGGAAAATCTGGCCGAGCATTTCTTGGTTAATGATCAACGAGATGTCAATCCAGCTGATCCATTTCCCGAGAACTTTCAGGGTCATCTCGACAATGACATCGTCCTGGTCGCGGTACAGGCCGAAGATGTCTTTCCAAGATTGGGCTATCTTCTGCACATCTCTTTCGCGCAACAGATCTTTCAGGTCCGTGTGGACGCGAACCTGGGCGTCCTGGCGCGCGACCAATACATCGGCAATCTCATCGTGTATGGAGCTGAGTATGCGCAGGTAGAGGGCGACACCTGCGATATTATCGGGCCGTGCGCTACCAGGGATAGTAGTGAGAGTGAGGAAGTCGTCAATGAAGCTCTCCCAGCCTTCTCTGTAGAGACTGACGAAAAGGGTGGTGAGGATTTGGGTGAGTTTGTTCTGAAGGCCGACGGAGTCGGGCGGAGACTGCTGGTTGGTGGTGTAATTGGCTCTTATGTATTCCAAGAGGACATCTCGGAGGGAGACGAGGCTTTGAGGCGGTAGAGACTGGACATGGATGATCTGGTTGACGATCTCGAGCGGGACAAGTCGAACAACTTCGGAGGGGTGTTGTTGTCTCGTGAAGAGAGAGATGCAAGCCTGGCAGACCTGCCATGCTTCCGAGTTGTAACGCAGCTGGTCCAGATATTCAAAAGCCTGGCCTTTGAGGTTGTTGTCGGAGGTAGCGTTCCAGGCAATCTCGATGGCGTTCTCGATCTGGTTGGGCAGTGTCAGCTGGATCGACGACAGGCCACGCAGAAGGCGAACATCCCAGGCGATCTATCGGCAACGAAGGGAAAGAAGAAGAAAAGGGGGGGAGAAGGAGAAGAAGAATGCTGCAGCTGCCGGTGATGTGTGTGTGAGAGAGATGGATGGGCCTCGGATGGGTTGCATGGCTCGAGCGCAGATGGACCGATAGACAGACGGATAGGACGGTGAAGGGATCCATTCGAACCAGACCAAACAGAAACCAGACGACCGCGGCAGGGAACTGGAGACGAGAGACGAGAGGCAGAGGCAGAGGCAGAGGCAGAGACAGGGTGGTGGTGGTGGGGCTTCGTAGGTATCTCGGTGAGGGGGGAACAGGAGGAAGGAGGGGAAGTCGTACCTGAGACTCCATGTTGCTGCTTGTGATCCGATGCTATGACAAAGAGGAGACTGAGCTCATGGTCGGGACCAGCAGGGGATGTGGCAGGTCGTAGCCAGCAGCGGGTTTCTCTTGTGTTATGGTCGGGCTTCGTTGCTGTGTGTGACTCGGCGGCAGCAATGATGATAACGTCGATTACCGGGCGTCGGGCGTCGGACTTGTGCCTGCTGGCTGTTCCAAGATCGCAGGCAAAGCTTTTAACAAACCTTCTAGAACAAACGTTAAGAATGGAAGAAGAGAATGGAGGGCAAACGTACGTCAGGGCACATGGGAAGATACGATATGTTGTAGGCGGCGGCGGCGGCGGCGGTATGCAGAGATGAGAAAAGACGGCATGAAGTTGTCACTCCCCCACCTTGACCACTGGTTGGAGTGGCCCAGCAGCAGCAGCACCTGCCTATAGGTCCTAGGTATAGGCAGGTGTCGGTAGGTAGTCGGTTCGTACCTACAGGTACCTACCTAGGTAGGCAGCTTAGGTGTCTACCTCCAGGCTACTGTAGCACAGCTGCTGTCACGGATGGGTGTCTGTCTGGTGGGGGGGTCTGCACCGGAAAATAAAATCAAAATCCAAAAATCCAGTTGCCGCCTGCATTGGGCTGCCTGTCGCCTGTGCTGCCCGCATTGCCCCGCCATTGTAACCCCCCACCTTCCGAACCCAGCCAACACCAAAACACCAACACGCAGCACGACACGCAGCACGACACCCGACTCGACAGGAAACCTTCAGCATCGAGCATCGCGCATCTTCCATGTCTACTTACATACGTGGGCATCTACGGACCTAAGAACAACTTGGAAGTGTCCTGCACCACCCCAAATTGGCACGTGCTAGCAAACTACCTACCCCGTGGCTGTCTCGCCTGTCATGATGGAAATTTGAATAGTAGGTTTAGCCTGTACCAAAAGCATTGGCTCGGGTATTTTCGATACCAAGCTACCTAGGTTGGTACAGTACGTGGCCAGATTTGGAGACGATCCTTAGAGGGCTTGCACAGACATCGCATCTTTGTTTGCGCTGTCTGCGGTATATACTCAAGGTTCTGTGCCAGCCTTGCCAGCCAGCCCCCTTTCCCTTGATCAGGTATGCACAACCCCAAGCTGACTGAGGATCATGGATGCCGACAGACAGACAACTATGAGGACTATTCGCTCGCTAAAAAGGCCATATAGCTTTGGCCTGTTTCTATGATCCCCTGCCGAGCCTGCCAGCCATGTTTTCATCGGTATGGAAAGTAGATACAGTCTGATCGCTCGATGATTACTCAAGTAGGCACCTCAGCTCTGGCAGGGCCAGATGATCGACCTTGTGAGTGACCAACTCTCAGTGAGGCTGGAGCGCCGATCTCTCGTGGTATTGCCGCATAGCCAACTAACATGTTTCACATAAATTACACCCATCAAAATGTGGTTTGTCGAAAAACTAAACCCAGACGAGGGGCTTCATCAAGGGCTTCTGCATAGGTCGGTAGTATCGCAGTATTACAGCATATAAGTGCACAAACTTCAGGAGGTTTCGGCTGCTAAACTGCCCCAAATAGATGGCTCGTCCCTCGCAGCCAGATTAAAGGGTGATGCTAACCTTCGTTATCTCGATCACGCACCCAGATGCCAGTCGAGCAGGATAGGAGAAGCAGTTCCACACAACAACTGTGCAGTGTGGGCAGACCAGACAGTCAGTCCCTCGAGTGCCAGACAGCGGCCACTCGCCAGACATAAGTAGACGCCTACTCGTACAGATATTATCTTCGGTTGTCCTCGATTATCCAGGCACGCCAGGCTTGCCAGGATATCAGTATGCCAAGCTGCCAGGACACACGGTTCTAGCCTTAGCGTAATGATCGGATAAACATCCCGAATTTCAAGGCGCGGCAGTTAACTTCAGTATCTAGCTCAAGCCGGTAGGGTAATGATCTTTCAGCACACGAGACATACTTGACATCAACATTGCAGATATTGCTTACTAGGGTACACCTTTGGGCGGTAGACTGTACTGTACTTTGATAAGGCATGGCGAGGGATGGCTACTTGTGTTGTTACCCTCTTGTTGAGGACACCAACATGGCTTAACTACTCGACTACCTACACGTAGGGGCGCTGGCTCATGCTCATTACATGTTAGCCAATTAGCCCAAACGTCATTGGTACCACAATAAAGGCAAAAAGCATACGAACCGGGTCAGACTCGCTTTATTTGTCGTCATTGTGGTTAAAACTTTAAAGTGCGAAGCAAACTCTGCGAGGTTCCAGATATCTAAGGGACAGGAGTGTTCCTGCATTAGCGCCAGATTTCTCCCATCCGCAACATTAAAGGATCCTCCTGCTACATATGTATATCCACACTTAACTAACATGGCGACCACTGCTTCCGTGTGGTCATGAGACATGATCATCATCTGCATTTACTACCTAGTCTAACTCCCTACAACATGGATTGTAAGATGTTTATTCAACAGGAGTCGGTGGGTATAGCATTGCGTGTTGTATCCCTTCGTCTAGCAAACTGGTGTTTGCTTCATAGAATGTTCTTATTATCAGAGTCCTCGTACATACTTGATTGACTGCAACGTAACCGTCACAAAGCAGTCAAGATTAGATGTTGTGACACTGAAGATGCAGACTCCCTGCTGAAACCTATTAGCCAAGTGGATTCTGGGCAACATGGTTGTCCCTCCTCATCCCAGTCGGCCGTGCTAAATGGCTTTCAAGCGGAATATAATTGGCTAGGTCACTTGGGATCTGCTGTTTATGCGGAGAACTTAGTGCCCCCCCTGATCACAATCCTTACCACTGCATTTACCAATTAAAGCTTAATACTGCAGAGAGGTTTTTCTCCACAGCTGTCCAAAGGCCCATCGTTGGACCGAGATGACTCCATCCAACGACATGACCAACATGAACGCGCTTGGCCACGGAGCGAGGCCTACCAATCAACCAGAGGCGTATGATTTACGCCCTCCCTACTTTGTCGTGTTGTTGCATGACTTTTGACGCCGACCGGGCTGTGCTCAGCATGGAGGTCTTTGTAAAAACAGAACGCTGGAGGCAGCAAGTGGACAATGGTCCCCGTAATGAGGGACGATCCCATTTCACAAGTCTCTTTCAAGTGGATCGATGGAGCAAGTCAAGCAAGACGGCCCCATAGTGGCACGCAATCAACCTCTCGCCTCCACCGCTCACAGGCCATTCTGCTTCTCCCCTGGATTTAGGGAATTAAGGGAAGGATAATGGCCCAATCCATCCAATTTCCGGATGTCGTAATGGTATGCCGGGATGTAAACGTTCGGTGAGGATCTGCCCTCCTATCCTTTGTCCAAAGAGTTTATTAATACCTGACACGCTCTGGTTTGCTGTTCTATTTTTTCTTTCCTTCTTCAGCTCAACAGCCAAATACACCATCTGCTCACAACTTTGACTTCGGTCGTCCATTCTTTTTTAATACTATAATAAGCTCTTCAGCTCTACTCACACTCGCTATACTAAGCCAGCTACTTGTCGTCCAATCCACGTACAAATTAATATCAGTCAAAATGCGTTACTCTGCTGTCGCCCTCTTCGCCGGTGCCGCTCTAGCCACCAACACCGTCTACTCCACGGACGTTGTCACCATCACCTCTTGCGGCCCAGAAGTCCCTGACTGCCCTGGCAACTCTTACCCTACCCAGGGAGGCTACCCCGTCGAGTCCTACCCTACCGCTGCTGAGACTACCAGCGAGGTTGCTCCCACCAGCACTCCCGTCGCCACCCCGGAGACGTCTATCGTCACTCCCAGCTACCCTGCTGAGACTCCCGTCGAGACTCCTGCCGCGACACCTTCCACTACTCCCTCTGAGACCCCGGCTGAGACCTACCCCGTTGCTACCAGCGAGGTCTCCACCTCGGCCGCCACCTCCGCTGTCTACACTCCCAGCAGCTACAGCGCCGGTCCCTCCAGCTACAGCTCTTCTGTTGTTGTCTCTGTCCCTTCGTCTTCGGCACCTTACCCGACCACCCTGGCCACCTCTTCGGCCCCGGCTGGGCCCTCCACATCCGTGGTCCCCGTTACCTACACCACCTGCGTTCCCACCACTCTGGTCAGCTACTCTACCGTGACCAACGCTCCTAGCAGCAGCGCTACCGTCCCCGGCAGCTACCCTGTTCCCACCAACGTCCCCACTGGCGGGTACACTGTTACCCCCTCCCCCACCGGCACTCCCATCCCTACCGCTGGTGCCTCCAGCATGGGCGGCTCCGCGTTCTTTGCCGCTGCCGTCGGCATTGCTGCCGTTCTCTTCGCCTAAGCAAGCAAGCACAATTGCTGAAACAAATTCCCTTGTTGATGACCTCTTTGTTTTGTCTTGATAGCAAGCCCTCGAAGGGACGGCTAGCGGAAAGCTATAATGATATCCGGGCCAGGAGCAGCACACCGGTTCAGTGCTTGCGAACACCCAGTTTTGTGTATTTATCGCATTTGTAATTGTAACTAGAAAAGGCGTTTTGGAAGCCTTGATTTACCTAACTCGATGGTTCCAGACTCGCCCAGCTCGGTACAATTCAATGGGTCCCCATAAAATCTACATATGTACCTCGGTGTTTTTGTTCTTGTGCGTGCATGTAACCGCGTATCGCGAGTGTGTGGAGTGAGTTGGATGACAGTTGTATGGGCCAGACATGCCAGTGTGATTGTAATTGATGGACCTATACTTACAGTACCAGGGTTATGTTTCAGACCCCCGGCGAGTCAAGCGCCTCGTTTCTTCGGCCTCGTTCGCCCAGAGGACCCCAGACATTCATCGGGCGGCAGCGTCATCTCCCCTGTCGATCATCTCCTAGCGTCGGCGCCTCGCCTTTTAATCTCCGCAGGGCCCCGCGCTTTGCTTTGTTTGATGGCATGTGAGCACCTTTTCATTATCTTGCGTCGTCACACGCTCGACAGGTCATAGAATCGGTATGGTTCGTAATCCTTGTAGCTTTATCCTGCTTGTACTAGCGGTTGTAAAATATAATGTTGCTGCAGAAAGCGAACTTGCAGCCGAGGCAGCCTCGTAAGGTCCAAGCACTCAAGCAATATATCCGTTATACATCACACATCATGGATGACTTAGCGGCTAATCCTACCCGTGCATAATATAATGCATCACATCTAAGGTACTTTCCTCTTACCAACTAGTAAATTATTTTGAGTTTCCTACGAAAATGTGGTTTTTTCTTTTCTTTTCTTTTGAAAAAAAGGGGGTGCCAAAAAGCTCAACCAGGATTAGGGTTGGCATTTAGGATACAAGCTACGGTTTGGGCTAGGCCTTGAAATGTGTGTATAGATAATAAGCTGTAGACCTACTTCAATAGACATGTCATTTGTGCAAGGTGGCTAGAGTGGCTAGAATGTGACTCAATTGACTGATCTTTACCCACTGCTGGGGCTTGAACATGCGGGTGCGATGTCCCCCTTACCGGTGTGGGATGTGTGGTTAAAGTTACTCGTCTTACATAGTTACTGGGTGGGAGATTGTGCTATCCTCCCGAGGGAGTCTCTGCACTCTTTAGTATAGACAAGGAGTGGCTTCCCCAATCTCTCTAATCACTTATCACATTGTGATAGGTAGTTAACGTGGCATGGTCCCTTGCAGATTCGAGTCTCGTAATGAACATGTTACTTCATTTATTATAGTAAGACTCTCCCTCGGAAAATAAGTAGCACGTTGTTCTACCGGCCTTGGAATATGTAATCTGGAACTATGTTGAATGCGTTGTTGATCAGAAGCTTGCCCATCTTAGGTTTATGATAAGGAGTAGTTTCCAATCTACCCCATCATACGTACTTTCAAATACTTGTAGATTCATTGATTGGGGCAAGGGGCTTCTCTACTATCCATGCCGTTCGGTTTTTGTTTTGGCCTGCAGCCTACCCCCACTGCCTTCTTACGAGTGGCATCACCGAGATGGCTTCCTGCCGTTGATTATGGTGCCCCGTTTCAGTGTGTGCTTGCAAGAAGGGTCGTCTTCCCCTCACTTTGCGACTTGTTTATATTCTGGCCTATAATTATATCCTTATAGAAGTATTATGCAGGCCAGTTCATATTCGTTTGAAGCGGGTGCAAGGGGAAAGAACATAAAAATTTGAAACGTATGCGAATGAGCCACGCCATATATATTATGTCTGGATATGACCCGCTAACGCAGGCCGTCGACGCTTAGGATTAGCTGGTTCTCAGATACCGATGAAGCCTCCGTGTTAAGAATTGCCATAGGTCGGTACTTCGTTTGTCCGGTTCCGTCGATCCTGATCCGTAACTCATACGTTCATTATTTTTGCTCCTAAAGAATGCCTGGGCTTTTTCAAGCAACCAACATAGAATCGTCAAACTCGTGTAGAGTTCTTGCTGATACCGAGGTTGACTTCGATGAAGTCAAGAAAGAAAGGAAGCCCGATTGATAGATGAGAGCATGTCAAGAATCACAAAATTCTATTTGGTTCGGTTATGTATGTAACTGTCGGTATTACTCCCGTAATTGTATGGTTTTTCTATGCTCCCTCTGAACAATGACCCGATTTAGCGTATGCACTATCGTCAGGGATTGCCGCCATATTGTCTAGGCAAACAGTTGCTGCTCTGGAAACTTTGAGTCAAAGGTATCGGCTCACCAACTAGAGAGCTTGATCAAGGTTATATAGTATTGTGTCTTTTAATAGAGAAGGATTATTTCAATTTAACTTAGGGCACCATCTAGTATGAGAACATAAGAACCAAATCCTTCATACCTGATTCATAAGGCAAGCTCTTTGGGTGCTTTCTTATGAATAGCCATACTTGTTGTAAAACATTCAACAAAATATACATGAAGTGTTTGACAACACCAAGGCGAAGCTATACATCCAATTTGAGCTTGGGAATTGTTCCCAGCTGGTGAGAGGACAACCTTTCTGGTTCATCGTAGGCGTATGCTATGCCCTACGAAAATCAAATCGTTCCTCGGCAAGAGTAAAGCTGGATAACTGTTGACGTGGTAGTTAGGACCAATAACAACACGAAAACCGATGGAAGGTAACAAAAGTGCAATTTAAAGATCAAGGAACTAGAATGAGCATGTTCACTGGCGCAGCGTTCCAGTGTACCGCTTCTTGTATTTCGCCAATGCTATAAAACACACTCGACATCGGCGGTAATCGCCTAGCTACCTAGGTAGAGACGACGACTATTGATTTTACCGTGATGTTGCATGCGCGCATCCGTAGACACCACGGCATCTGGGACTTACTAACACCAAGCCTCTGATATGTGCTTATGCGGCCTCGTCAAAACTTATACGCTTATGGTAGGTCCTATGAGGAAGTGGGTAACTGTCATCCAAGTTTGAAATTCGATCTGTTCTACGAACTTTGGAGCCAGTTGCGCTTGTATGCTGACAGGGTTTCCCATTCAACATGTATGAGCCGTGACTACTAGGCATACATACCTAGCGACATGGCATGTGATGGGAAAGAAGAATCAGTTCATTCAGCACAAGTCCGATAACAACTCGCGTTATTCCACTTTTCCAAGTCGCTGACCTGAGCCAATCTTGTCTCACTCCTAATATGTAGGCAGTATGTTACCATCCATAGGTTGCGCGAAGGAGCATTTATCGGTTGTTTGCGAGTGCCATTGGAGAGTTCAGTTTAGGGGCATTTAGGCGGGAATAGAATCTCACATTGGCAAATAGAGTACCATTCACTGCCAGCCACGAATCCGTTAAATCATCATCTCTCACGTCAACTTGCGGCTTTCATAAAGTCCAATATCTCATGTAGAATCACGTACCTACTTGAAACTGACAAGACTATGTCATAACGACTAGCGAACAGAAGATCAGTCCGGATCAAAGACATTCGCACCAAACTCACAGATACCTTAGGTAATCTATACACACATGCACCACACGAGGCACACGACTTCAAATTTCCTCTCCAGAGTAGTGCCATGGAGGGGCCGAACTCCGGACAGTGCCCCAGATAGAGATACCTAACCTACCCAGAAG